>JAXDDW010000048.1:0-482500 GCA_034670385.1 Hoplostethus mediterraneus | reverse complement strand
TACAGGCTTCTGCTGGTTGCACGGCACAACACCCTTTATTTTCCCAAGGGAAAGTCAGTTTTGCAAGACCAGCGCAGAAAACAGCGTTCACGATATGCAGCAGTAGACTGATATATCTGCTGATATCGGCCTCTTATTAAATATCAGTCCACCTCTGATATATCATGGTTTCTCCTGACCCGATACAGAAAAACACATTTTATTTGCTATTTATTTTCCAAGTTGTTAAATTATGTTTTTGTAATATTTTGTAATTTAAAGGCTTAAAAGAGGGGGGGGGGGGTGGGGGTGGGGGGGGGGTCACCCTGCCTTAAAGAGCTGCTGACACTAAAAGAGTTACAGAGTTACATCAGTCTGGTTTCAGTGGAGAGTTTTAGTGTGATGGTCACAATGATGGTCTCAATGTTTGAGGCATAAAAATGGTTTTAGGACGTTAAATGTGGGACAAAATATTGGCTATTGGCGACTTCAAATAATATAATATAAAAATATATAGTAAAAATATTCATGTGAAACTGAAATTACTGAAGTTCCTTTTCTGTTTTCTGTTTAGTCAAAGTTGCTGCGACGCAAATTGAAGTCACTTCAAAGCGTCTCGTTTTGTCTCGTGCATCTAATCTTTGCATTTCCACTTTGAAGAGGAACGTCATTGTCCTTCCCGTTGCTGACACCCTGAAAGAAAAACGAAAAACAAGCTGGAGGAATATTCAGTGTGTGTGTGTGTGTGTGTGTGTGTGTGTGTGGGGGGGGGGGGGGTCGTCTCCGGATTCGCTTCTTAAACGGCGGAGGAGCCATTTTGTGGGAGAAGGAGTCCCGGACATGTCAGGCTGTTGACAGTCTGCAGTCTGGGATTAGTGGGCCAGCGGCGAGGCAATCCCTAATCCCTCACTGTATCGTAATCTATTTACCTGCCATGCTAAAGGGATTTCCATATGAAACGATACACAGGGAGACGGATGCTGCAAGTGTGCAAAATCATAACTCATCATTTGGCTTTTTACCCTCGTTTCCGTCTGTTTTTAACTCCGGAGCCACTGTGTTGGTCTGGAGCAGAGAAACGTCCACATGGTGAAATAACTGGACAGCCTTGCTCACAAAGTGAATCCTGGCTGGAGAATAAAATCCAAATGGAATATCTTTTAAAACAAAACATCTGTATTTTTGTTTTTTTAATATATTGAGCATCAGGTAATATTTTAGAACAAAACCCTTCAGTTGATTTGAATTCACTATTTATCCAAGAAAACTCTCAGCTGATGTTAATTACTCAACATTTAATATTTAGTTAGTTAATAACGTCGGTAATTACCAGATTTATTTTTTATGCCTGCAACCATTTTGTTACAGTTGGTGTAATTTTCTTTCTCATTCTCAATATCCAGATTTATATTTGAATCATTCAGCATCATTCAGAAACCAGTACACAGTAGAAGTGGCTTCACTTCCTAGATCACCAACATTACCAGTAACCGACAGTAGAAAGGTCAAGGGTCAGAGGACACAGAATGACAATAGATATATGATATATATATATATATATATACCAGAAATCATTTTGAGAGTTGGTGTAATTGTTTTTTCAAGTGGCAGACCTTTCACGTTGCTGTGATGCCGGTCCGGTCTGAAGGGTGCTGAGGACGTTCTAGCTGTCAATCAACCCCAACCAGGCTGCTGCAGGACAGACGGAGAGACACCCAGAGGACACCGTCTTTTCTTTGTTGCAGATTATTCCAGAATCAGTCAAAAACAGGAAGTCGACTCAAATTCAATTCAGTCGCTTCACGTACGAAATCACGTTAACAACTCAGTTGGACCTTTGTGGAAAAACAGCTTTGCACAGATTGCTGCGCCTGTCACCCGTTTTATGGCACAAATTGATTTATTATTATTATTATTGTTATTATTATTTAGACAAACAACCATTTAAAGTGGATGATTCACAACAGGCTAAGTAGCTAATGCTCCTCTTGGAAAAAGAGAAAACAGTGTCAGTTCTCATTGGTTGAGTTAAACCTCAGTGGGCGGAGCCAAAGAACCACAGTTTTTCTGGCTAAGTATTGTCAGACTGAAGCTCAGTGAGAAAGACAAGAGGTCCGAGAGGAGCTATCTAATATTATGAAGCCTAGCGCTCTGCTATCTGCTAAGCTAGCTGGGTTAGCTAGTTAGCCTAGCTGGCCCTCTACGCTCATGACTGCTATGGTCATGAATGAATGGAAAAACAAGTCATTGGCATTTATAGTTTTTATTCATATTTTGACTTCCTGATCTTCTTCTAACGCTGCGTTGATCTCATCCGTCTACTCAGTAGATGACATCCTGACGTCCACCGTAAACTTTCCTCAAACATAAAGACAATCGATTTGGATGTTTGCTTGTGAGATAGACCCATCCAGATGAACTATTATACTACTCGGTATACTCTGCTTGCCCAAACTCGGCACCTATGGCAGCCTGACCGTCCTGGTAGGAGGATCCCTCTCTGAGTTGCCCCTCCCTCTCTGAGTAGCCCCTCCCTCTCTGAGTTGCCCCTCCCTCTCTGAGTAGCCCCTCCCTCTCTGAGTAGATTTCTTCAATTTGTTTCCTGAAAGCGTTTAGGGAGTTGGGGGGTGTCACTTGTTTTCACAATTGTGAAAGGGTTGTGAAGCCCTTAAGACTGTAACCGTGATCAAGGGCTTTACAAAGGCCTTTCTCAACTGGTCATCCACAAGAACTTTTTTTTAAAATTTAGTCTCCATCTTTGGTGCTCAGCGCTCATTGCTGTGGTGTTTTCTAACTACCCAGATCTTCTTCTATTAATTCCAAACAAACCGGAAATGTAAAACGCATCACTTCCTGTCTCCAGAGGGTTTCTCCCAGGAAAGACCTACCTGACACCGGGTGTTGAGAGCAGCAGATGGAGAAGCTTCATGACCTGGTGGAGGTTGATCACTGTTGAGGTGCAGAGATCAGAGAGAGGAGAGGACAGAGATTGTGAGAATGTGAGAACACATTTGTGGTCATAATAGTTTCTTTTTGTCTTTCTTGACACACTGATAAATTGAAGAGGAAACATGCGTCCCGGGTGCAGCCGGCCCCTGTGGCCCGGTGGCCTCGTTTCACCGCCAGCCAACACCTACACATGCACAGTTTCACACTCCTCGTCACGGTTGGTCTCTACCAGCAGGTCACCAGCATGTCCACACGCAATCCAGGAAGCAGCTTTGTTCGCCGCTGCCACATCCTCTGTGAATAATTTAGCTGGAGGACCGGCGAGGCCACGGTGCCTGGTTCCTCTGTGGGCATACCGGAGCACTTGAGAGGCTACTTTGATGTCTTCTGAAGCATAGTCATCAGGAAAAGCGAGGGATAACCCCTGAGACGTCGAAGCCCACCTTTTCAGCTGCCCTCTGTAAAGCTAAGACGCCGAGAAGCCAACTCACTTTGTCATCGTAAAGCGAAGAGCACAAGTTTCAAATAGCAGGGAGGAAGGCGCCCCCCCCCCCCTCCCCCGGGGGGAGGGTGCTGGGCTAGTAAGACATCCAGAACAGCTGTTTGGGGAGGCGGCCTTTCAGCAAAATAAGCAGCATTGATTGCCCAACATGGCCCAAAGATTAGTTCTTCCTTGTTGGATGCAAATGTGGTAAATCCAGGCTTGTGTTTGCACGAGGAAGGAGTGCAGGCTGCACACTGGCAAAGCCCAGCAGGACGCCGAGCAGGCAAACACGCGTCGTGTCGGCTACTCCCGGACGCCATGTTTACCCAAACCTGTTTGTCCAGCTGCTGGCGTCGACCGCGAACCGTCGAACGCTGCAAGAACCGGGACGACTGTTAATTAAAATCGTGATTCGTGCCTTTTCCCGCTGGATCAGCGGCGTTGTACGTTGCGGTCGACGCGGCCAAATAAACAGCAGGAAGCCAGTGTACATGTTTGCTAACCTGAGCAGCTTTGAATCCACCTCAGTGGGGTGGGGGGGGTTGGGGGGGGTGGGGGGGGGGGGGGGGGGGGGGGGGGGGTGCCCAAGATAACATTTGCATTTCCTTCATGTTCCGGAAGACTCTACATGTTTTATTAGATAGTCGATGTGAGAGTTTATTTATAAGGCTAATAGATTTAAACACTTCTCATCTAGTGGATCCAACAAAAAAACTGAAATAATCTGAAATATTATATTGTATTATATATTTATATATTATAAATATTAATGTTCACTATGAGAATTAAACCAGTTGAGTAAAACAATCAAACTGTTTTATCGGTACCTTTTATTTCCTCACTAGAACTGAAACTCTACTGCTGATAATCAGATCGGTCAATTACTAATAGATCACTAATAATACGTTATCAAACTTCACAATGTTACTCAACTGATCAATCAATATTCAGTGACTGTCCTCCATGCTTCATGCTGTGTGAAGGTTAAATGGACAGTAGTCATGTCAGTTATTGATTATCATATGCCTGAAGCTGTTGAACCAGCCGGTGGTATTGGAGGGGCTTCATCTCTAAACCCTCGATATCCTTTTTACAAACAACAAAATTAAATCAAAAGTTCATCATTCAAATGTCTAAAATACAAAGGATCCACTTTGTCAACCAAGGAAGTTTCTCTCCTTTAAAAAGACAATTTGTTTTAAATTTAGCTGTCAATCAATGTTTTTTTAGTTTTTAGAGTCATTTCTTCCAATATTTCATTTTAAACTAGAAAACCAGTATTTTCTGCATTAAGAGTGACTAGAAGTGAACGGTGGAATAATAATGAACTTTTTGTTTGTTTTAACGAAACTTTATTATAAAGACACGAATGTACATTTCAAATTTCAATGGAATACTGACATTTCGTGTCTAATTCACATTTTTTTCTCCATAAAGAACAATAGCAAAAAAATTTGACCTTATAAACAAGTGCTGCAATTCAATCTCCAAAATACAACACCACAGGCTGGACGAGCTTCTGAACAAGATTCAAGTTAGAATCAGAGAGAAATTAATATCAGCAAACTGAAAATCATAGCAGCATCATATTTTTTGGAAAGAAGTTTAAAAAAAAATCCCACTCAAGATTCATATTATTTCTTTCAATGTAGTTTTTTTTTTCCTGAATAAAAGTCCCCACCAAATAAAAAGAACATGAATTCATCATTGAACTGATTCAGGTACAGCAAACTCTTGCTTGTTCCCCTGAAATTTAACTTGGGATAGTAAAGGCCTTCCAAATTGTAATTTTATCAGTTTCTCTTGAGTTTGTGAGTAGAAAAATAATCCTGGACGAGTCGATCCGGTTTCAGACCTCCTAGTCGATCCGTTGATAGTGGCAGAACAGAACCTGGTCAGGCTTTAACATCTGTGCATCATTTCATTTTATTAACAAATAAACTTAAAAACATCTCAGTAAGTGTCTCTACTATTAGTTTAAAGGATCTTCAAGAACAAAACAACAACAGAAACAAAAAAAAAAGAATACTTCTTTGAAAGGAGGAGAGGAAACGCAGAGTCACAGGACTTGAAACCGCCACGAGGCCTGGTCCTTGTAGTCCAAACAGTCGGAGGCGTTGAAGTTGAGCTTCCAGGCCGAAGCCGCCGTCTGCTCTTTGTAATCCAGACAGTCTGAGGAGTTGAAGGCCAGGCCGGGCGCGCTGTACGCCTGGTGGTGGTGGGGGGGGGTGGTGGTGGTGGTGGTGGTGCCCCGACGTCTGGCCGATGTGGTGGTGCGGGTGGCCCGACATGGAGGTGCCCGTCATGGGGCTGAGCTGGTGCGGGTGGTGGGGGTGGTGATGGGAGTGCATGGGCGCCAAGTAGGAGCTGCACTCCACGCCTCCGAAGTAGGAGCCCGACGCCGCGGCGGGGTAGCCCTGCCCGTACGCCGCCGCCGTCTGGCCGTAGGACACCGGGTAGGAGGGGGTTCCCCCGGCGGCGCTGGAGGACACTGACCTCTGCATGCAGGAGGCGCCGGTGGGGGCGGCGGGGTCGGGCAGCGCGGCCGGCGCCGGGGCCGGGGAGATGGGCGCCGGGCTCCAGATGGACGACACCGGGGCGGTGACGGAGGTAGAGGTGCCGATCAGGCCGGAGGAGGCCGAGGAGGCCGAGGACGAGGAGGAGGAGGAGGAGCTGGACACCGCCGGAGGGGTGAACTGGCCGCTGCTCTCTGACCCCGTGCTCTCCCTGGTCGGGGAGGATTTCTTCTTCGCTGGTCTCACCTTAGCGCTGCTGCCGCTCTGCTGCTGCTGCCTGCACTTAGCTCGCCTGTTCTTAAACCAGACCTGAAGAACGACAAAAGGTCAAAGGGTCAGCATCACAAAGTAGAAAAACGACTTAGGAGAAACGTCACAAGAATATTATCAGAACCTGCGGCTCTGACCTTTGACCTCTGTACTACTGGTAGGTTGTAAGTGAAGCTTGTTAAGTCACTCTGGGTAAGAGAGTCAGACTTCGATGCAAAACGTAAAACAGCTTCCAGATATGAACATGCATAACTTTATAAATAAATATATGAATGTGAAAAAGGGAAATAAGAGCTGCAAACTTTCCCTGATGAATGGTTAAATAATAATAACAATAAAGAAAATATTGAGATAATAATAATAATAATAATAATAATAATAATAATATAGAAAATGGTAAAATAATAATGATCAGATTTGGATGTTTTGATGGCAGATAATAACAATAATAATAACAACAATAAAGAAAATATTGAGATAATAATAATAATAATAATATAGAAAATAGTAAGGTAATAATCATCAAGTTTGAATGTTTTGATGGCAGATAATAATAATAGCAATAACAATAACAATAATGATCATAAAATTATTATCAATAATCAATAATTATTTCTGTAACATAATACATAGTGTACATAATGTAATTGTAATTGTTTGGATGATGTTATTATTATGTTATCATTACTATTATTATTACTGCTGTTGTTATTATGATTGTTCTCTTTCTGTTCCTGGTGCAGCAGGTCAGCCCAGGACGGGCCACTGAGGCTCTGGAAAGTCTCTCACGCCCATTTCTAAAGAGGCTTCACCGCATCAAAAGACGGTCCTTGTGGGAGATGCTTCCCTTTATAAAAGACTTGTCTCTACTTGATCAATAATAGCTGAACGTGTTGAGCACAAGCCAGGGGCGGCTCAGCTCACCTGTCACCAAAACCTAAACCTGATCACAAACTGACTAGATTCCTGGGGACTGGAGGCTGACAAGATGTCATCATTATTATTATTATTATTATTAGTATTATTATTATTATTATTAGTAGTAGTAGTAGTAGTGTGATTGTTATTATTATTGTTGTTGTTAATATTATGATGATCTGGGCAGGCTGATACATTGTTAGATATAGGTCACCAGGCCAGAGGGAACCTTGGTTCTGAAAGCTGGTGTGACTTTTATTTTTGCTCTCCATTACATCTATAAAATCATTAAGATGTGGCGAGTACCGCGGCCTGGCACGAGCCTGGAAATGAATCAACCGTGGAACTTGTCTAACTAGTCAACCAACCACTAACCGACCTGCACTCTGGACTCCGGCAGGTTGATCTTCAGCGCCACTTCCTCCCTCATGAAGATGTCCGGGTAGCGCGTCTTGGCGAACAGCGACTCCAAAATGTCCAACTGCGTCCTGGTGAAGGTCGTCCTCTCCCTCCGCTGCTTCCTGGGATTACCTGGAATTCAATGACTGTCATCAAAAACACTTTCCAAACTATTTCAGAGCCAGAGACGAAGCTTCCTACCTGGAATAACGACAAGCAACCGCGCACATCTGCCTGCAACAAACACAGTAGATGAACCAATTCTCATATCTTCATTCGTGTTTTTCATCACTAAATTCGATTGGTTGTAATTATTGGTTTTTCCATGTTCATCTGTTATATTTGCTACATTTTTTCCACCCCATAAAACATTTGACTCACTTTTTAAGGGCTTCGAAATAAACTTTCTCGGTATGAAACCAGCGTGCCTTTATGAAAAGGAACTGTAGCAATCCTATAATAACGTTTAGATGAATACTATAAAAATATCACAGCAACACTATAAGTCCTATATATAGTATAGCAATATTAAAGTGATACCACAGCAGATACAAAATACCATGAACTATCTTTAGGCCACAATACACTCACCACTGAGTACACACTATAAGTCCCTGTAGTAATTCATCATTCGGGGTCACGGGGTCCTGTAGTAATATTATAGTAATATTATAGCTAAATAAACTAGTCTATAAACTATTGAGCACCATAGACGCACTATAGGAATATTGCAGTGATACTACTGGAGATAAAATACAATAAAGATAAGGTATATACTATAGTACTATAAACTCACTATTGAGCTAAGCAGACACTTTAAGTCCCTATAGGAATATTACAGTGAGAGGATAAAACACTGTAAAGCATGATCACGTCAACATAAACTCACTGTAAACTCCTATAGGAATATCATCGAGATGTTTACAGGAGCATTATAACAACAATCTATATTGTTGGATATTATAAGAACATTCCAGCGGGTGTCTAGTCTGTCAGGGTGCGGTACAGGCACCCACGGGACCCTCGTGTCCTCACCAGGGTATCCTACAGACGGGTGCAGCAGGTCCATGGCGCCGCTCAGCCCCAGTCCGTTCATGCCGTAAGGGGCCTGTTTGAGATAAGACATCATGCTAGAAACACAACCGGGAGACCAAAGTCTGGACGGAAAAACGATTCAGTTCCCCCGGTGATCAGGTCCGCCGCCGGTAGGTTCCTGCAAGAGAAACGGCCGGTGAGTCTGAGGCCACAAATGTTCTCTTTAATAAACGCAGAATAAACTCTTATGTACTTCCTGATAAAACTATACATGAACTCATAACGAGCCCAACATACAAGCTATAAAATGTATACTATATACTAAATTTAAACCTATAAAACATATATAACTTAACAGATATAAATACAATAGAGGGACAAACTCTTCAGTCACTTTTTCTGCTGACAAACTTCCACATAAAACTTTTACATTTGAATTTTACATGTCAGGCCTTTAGAAAAAGTCACAACTAAACTCCAAACTGTAATTTATTAACCACCAACATTACATGAACCGATATTAAGTAGTGCAAACGGCCCTGATAATATTCCTGTGACATTAAAATGATCCTGTGAGAGAAAAAGGAAAATAAATAAAATAAGAACTAAGGCTTGTTTTTAAAAAACAACTCGGATGGTGACTTGAAATCATTTGGAAAATGAGTAAAAACAAAAAGACATGATCATTTGGTTTGTTACAAGCCTGTAGCCTAACACCAGTTTATAAAATACACGACCTAAAAAGATGCTAGTGAAACGACTTCTGCTTCAAACGTTAATTATAAGGCTGGGTGATTTTTTCTGCCAATTCCTTTAGAAAACTTTAATAAATCAAAACGAAAGTAAGACGTGACGGCTCCTAAATAAGATCAGGTCGCCATCGGGCTCCAGTCCAGTACAGAAATGACTCGAGATGAAACCTGCCACCGTTTGATCCACAAACAAAAATATAGATTTTCTGTGTATTTTGTAAAGCGGCCCCGCGAGGCTCCATTAGGGGGGTTGTTTCACCCTAGCTCGCGCTATCCCGCCTTCTTATCATCCGGGTCTTAATTAAGTCTTAATGAAGTTGACCCGTTTTTAAATGTAATACATTTAAAACGACCCGCGGACACGCGCTCTAATTAATAGGCCACTTTAATTCAGTTAAGACTTCTCTCACCTTACAGTCTGGCACCAATGGTCCTTATATTCCTCCGTGAGTTTACTGTTGTATTCCCTATGGTATCACTATAATATTCCTATAGTGTGTCAGTGGTAACAGTGAGTTTATAGTGACCTTAGGTTACATGTTATATTTTTACTTCGGATGGAATCACTATAATATTCCTATAATGTTGCTATAGAGACTTCTAATACTTCTGTGTTACTCAATAGTGAGTTTATAGTGATGTTATGATTCTTTATAGTATTTATATGGTCTTTTTTTAATCTCCTCGGGTTATCACTATAATATTCGTATAGGGGCGTATGGTATTTGTATAGTTTCCTTCTAAACTGTATTATAGGATTATTATAGATCTTTAGGGAATAACATGGCCAAAGTGCAAATGTCAAACTGCCTATGAAATAAGGAATTTAATTCAGTGTTGACTTATTGATCATAGTAACATATTCAATCTGCAGGCCTTTGAGTCCACATGATAAATCAATCGACTAAAGGCTAAAGTTACAGGGGTAATGTATTGAAGGAAATATCCAATATGTATTGGATGATGAAGTTGATTCTGTTATTGGTGATGTGATGTCTGCAGTGTTTGCCCAAAGTAATATCCGTTTTATCAAATCATGAGGAAATATTACAGCTGCAATAATGTCATTTCCAAACTGAGGAGGTCAATAAAGAGAGAAGTCCTGACTGAATTACAACAACAACATTTAGAAATAGTAAATATCCTGCTACGTTTTGCTTTGGACTTTCTCTCCTGTTCTGTTTTACCTGCTTTTAATTACCTTTTTTTTCCTGAAGCAATTTATTATTTGCTGTTAATAAAAAGTGTGTTATAAATAAAAATGCGTTGTTATTAGTAGTATAATTATAAGACAATGTATTTAGATAAGCATTTCCATAATCCTCTGGGGTTCTTTTAACAGTTAAATAGTAAAAGTTGAGACTAATCGGTGGTTTTTCCCTCCTGAATAGACCCGCTGGCCTCCTGATGGATCTGAACTGAGGCGTAAACACTTAAAATAATGCTTCATTATTTCCATAACCACAGGAAGGAGCTGAATCATGTAAATGGATAAAAACTATGTGCAAATGACCCCCATTACAATTCAGATTAGATCTACAGAGGGGATCCTATCAGCTAAATAAATGAACAAGAGCCGCCTGGTTGATCCAGGAGGGGAAAGTTTGAAAAAGTTTAATTTGCAGGAGGAAACAAATTGGGGAAGATGCTCTTTCATGCTTTTATTTTCCCTCCAGTTCTTTCACTGAGAAAAAATAATTTATAATGAGAATTATTTTATTTTATTTTATTTTCAGCAGCATCGTTTTTGGAAATGCTCTTGAAAAATGTGCAAAAATAAAATGCAGACCTACAGGTTGATAATAAAAATGTTAACATCACTTTTATTGTCTAAATGTATATTTATTTATTTATATGATAAAATAAATTAAATGTCAGAGAGAGAGAGAGAGAGAGAGAGCGAGCGAGAGAGAGAGACATGACTGTAACCAGGATAAATCAGATCAGGTAGACTCACCTTAACCAGGCGCTCCTTTTCTTTTTCCTTATTCCTCTTTAAAGCCAAACCAAGAAGATCCAGAGGGTTCGGGAAATATCCACATGGAGGAAAGTTTCGTTTTTTGGAGAAACTTATTTAACCCCAGAAACGGTTTGTGTAGAAATAACGTGTGAGAGAAAACAACCGGGACGTGAGAGACGCCGCTGATGTTGACGGATGCGGATTGATGTTCGTCTCCGCGGCCAGTCGCTCTATGAGTCCAGGAAGCACGCGGGTCCGCCCCCGTTCGGCCAATCACAGCGCTCCGCGGCCTTACAGGCGACACACACAGCCAATCGGCGGGGAGTTTCGTACCAAGACCCTCCCCCTCCCCCCTACTTCGCGGCCCAGAATAAATCTCCACCACGTGACGATTGTAAAAAAGTTTTAAGTCAAAAGTTGAGCAGGAATCGCCTGGCTGCCATTTCAGGACGTTCACGATTTAGACTGGAAACCGAAATTAAAGAGGATCCGAGGCTTTAGGGTGAAATGATGTTGTCACTGCTGCAGCCTGGATCCCGGGAGAGCCGATAGGCCGATATATATATACATATATATACACACACACACACACACACACACACACACACACACACACACACACACACACACACACACACACACACACACACACACACACACACACACACACACACACACATATATATACACACACATATAGACCAGACTGGAGTTCAGATCAGGAGTCACAATTTTATCATCAGCTGGATAAAGAAAGTTGTTTAGAAGTTTTCTGACTGCAGCTGCCATGTGGACTCTGATGGAGAGACTTTCCAACAATATTAACATTAATGTGGAGATATTCTCTCTTCACTGAATGCCATCACTAGTCATTTCAGACTGAACACGTTTTGACTGAACATCGTTTCGCAGGCTACAGGCAACATTAATTAACATTAATTAACATTTAATTGCAGCGAATTAAAGTTCAGCTGCGGTGTGAACTATTTGGCTTAACTGACCTGTTATATACTAGCTGTTATACCACATACTAGCTGTGGAAGCTACTAGGCCTCATATCAACAAGGGGTTTAACGGTCATGTAAAATCCCTTTTATGGAGGCCTAATAAACCCCCCCACAAATAAATAGATCAATAAAAAAACGTATATTTTATATTATATTTAAAATATAGTTTATTAAACAAACAAAAATATAAATACATTTCACCTTTACATACCCATATTCATTTTAATCCTGCAGAATGTAAATGACTAGAAGTTTAACATAACTAAATAAAACTAAACTATCTAAATACATAAAAAAATAAAATATATATATATATTTATTTTTCCCCCCCAGTTCTGTATAGGAAAATGAGAAAAAACCTAAATGGGGGAAATATTCCGCCTTCATTTTCTCCTCAGATTCAGTTAAAAAACCAGCGCGATTGATCACGAAGTATCAAGATATCAAATGGATGGAGTCGTTGTTGTTGTGAGGGTTTTGGGGTCTAATCCCAAATTGCAGGAGTATTTTCTTAATACTAAGCCCGTAAATCCAGGGATCAGGAGACTAAAGAGGTTGGGGGAGGGGGGGGTGGTTGGAGAGGCTCGTCTATGTTGTCGGCGCTTATTAAAACCATGATGCATAAAAGCCCAAGTTGTCAGAAAGCGTCCGTGGGCTCAGACTGCACTCTTTCCACTTTAAGCAAAAAAAGTGCAGGCTGTGGTCAGAAAGCCGCTCAGCAACCTGAAGCGCCCCAGATATCAAGTCAGGTAGAGGATGGAGGAGAAACCCCGAGCCCGCATGGACCAGGAGATCCATCTCCTCTTCCACTTTTTTTTATACCGATTTTTCGGTAAAAACAAAAACAAACAAAACAAAAAAACAAAACAAGGACGAAGTGACTTTATTCCTTCGTTTGGATGCCTCTGGGAAAAAATGTGGCCCGCTGGGATTCACAGGTAAGGAAAAGTGGTGTGAGTGTGTGAGGTTTAATTGTGGTTTAAAAGGCGTTTTAAAGGCATATAAATGGCTGTGGTTGAGTTGAATTCACATTTTCATTGACTAGTGAAAAGGCAAAATATAAAATATCATTTTATTTATAACATTTGAGGTGACATAATGTTGATTTATAGAAAAAACTCAAGCTAAACATCACACAGTGAAACTATGTCTTTCTGTAGAGTGTGTTAATATGATAATCTGTGGAAAAGTGTATTTATTTTATGGTGTCAGAGAATTGAAACATTTAAAATGGGTGTAAAATGTAAGATCAGTGAGAGTGGTTGAGTTGACTTGAGGTATTCAGTGACTAGTTGGGAGGATTTCCAGTGTGCATGAAGGCAAAATGAGCAAATGTCATTTTATTTGTGACATTTGAGGTGACGTAGTGTTGATGTATGGATGGTAAAATAGGATTATGCAATGAAAGCGTTCTGCAGCTTCCAGGCAGGCTCACATGCTGCAGTCAGGCTGCAGGTTTTGGCAAAAACGATCAATTTCACCTGCATTCAGATGAGTTAAACCTAAAGATCTATAAGCTACGTTATTTGAAATATGGTAACAAGGGGAAATTATCCAAACGTTGAGCATCATGAAGAAACACACAGAGGGATTACTGGGGATTAGTACAAAAAAATGAATTAGGTTGGTGTTAGGATTTTCCCATTATTAATACCTAGATGTATAATAAGTCTCCTAAACGTACAACAACAGTAAGGGGTTATACTTTGTTTTTTAATAATAAAAGGGACTTGCTATCAAATTCCATAAATGTAAACTTATTTCATCTTCTTACTTTTAAACATATTGGATTGTCGGCCGACGGGTTGAAACATGAAAACAAGTAAATAACATCCAGTTGTACGGTGCAGAATCACATCCAATAGTGTGAAATATAAATAGTGTAAATATATGACACACACAGTGATTGTATATGTTCTCAGTGTTAGTGGTCCCAGTGGGAATCGAACCCCAGACCCTGCAGTGTCGGTGCCTTGCTCTAAACAGGACCATTAACACCAGTATCACCAGCCGCCTTACGGTACAGCCGCGTGGCATCCGAGGGATCAGAAGCATTACATCTAGTTACATTTCAGACGTTGAGCTGAAAATCAAATCCAGAGTGATTTCCAGAGTGAGCAACATTAAAGCTGAAAACCCACCTCTGATCAGCCTGACGCCATGCTGCAACAGAGAGGAGCTAACGGAGACGCCGTAGAGTCACCCTATTGGTCCAGATTAAGTCCTGGTGTCGGTTTGGTCACTGGCGGGAAATCTTCTCCACACAGGAAGTGACCGATCCAGACTGGAGAGAGAAATCCAAACTGCCGTGGTAACACACCAGCCCTCTCAGTCGGACGCAATTTACTGATGCCAATATCCATGACGACAACAATCCAAGTTTCTATGGCGGCCATCTTTTGTACCAGCCAAATGAGATAATATTAATAATACTACTTTAATAATTACTTTTGAAGCTGCACTAGACTTTTATGTAAAAAAAACAAAGCATTATCAGCCTAAATTTAAAAGGTGGGTCTGCAACAGAGCAGAGCGTCACCGAGGCCTCGTCCACACTGAGCTGCGATGCTGAAAACACCATTTTCTCATCTAGCATTTTTGAAAAGCTCACCATCCACATTAACCACCAAAACCTCACACTTTCTCCCATGCGCAGTCCGCTTACGCCTGGATCAAGTGACAGTAAGACGTCATTGTTTTCAAAAGTCTTCGTTTTCTCCGTCCACACTAGAATGCAATTTCAGCGTTTTCAATTTTATCCACTTGGGAGAGCATTTTCAGAAAGCTCCGTTTTCGGGTGTCCAAAAAACGCCGGCTTAGTGCGGACGTGGCCTGAGACCGTAGGTCCACCCTATTGGCCCAAATTAAATCCTGGTGTCGCTGTGGTCACTGGTGGGAAATCTTCTCCACACAGGAAGTGACAAACTGAGGATCCAAAAATCCAAACTGTCTCCTGAACAAGAAAGAAGAAAGCTGAACTCACCAACGTCAGATCTCCTCTCCAGTTTCCTTTGGTGTCAGCATGACGGACCGGCTGGGGCTGTGGCCGTTTTATGACGTCACCTCACGGGATTTCTGGGTAGTGAAGTTCAAACCGTTACCTCTTGCATTTGGAACATTTGGAGCAACCGCTGCTGGAAATGTAAAACGCATCACTTCCTGTCTGCGGAGGATATATATATATTTAACCCTCTTCGTGCTGGATAGCACATAAGGTCTTCACCAACGAACGCCAATGCTGCCTGTCTGCTGCCCAATGCTGCACTTGGCCCCAGGTCCATCCCAGATCTTTCATCTCCTTCTCCACCGATCTTCTCCATGTCTCTTTGAGTCGGCCGCGTTTTCTTTTCCCAGGTGGCGTCCATCTCATGGCTACCCTTGGGATGGCGCTAGGGTCCATTCTGCACACATGTCCAATCCAGTCTGCGGAGGATGGTTACCAGGAAAGACCTACCTGACGCCGGGATGGAAAAGTTTTCATGACCTGGCTGGAGGTTGATGTTGACGTAAAACATTCAGACTTCAAATGATCTGGATCGACTGTAGATCTGCAACAAACTGAATCACATGGACAAGGACACTGAGACAAGACCTACTAGCAACAACACTGACATTTATGGAGTTGAGAGTACAGTCACTTGGGTGCCACGTTCTTTCTGCGCTCTGAAATTATGAACTTGCCTTGCTGGAGGAGGCGGAGCCTGACGGAGCAGATAACAGGAAGTCACTGACTGTAGCTGTGATGGCAGCAGGCTGCTACAGCAATCTGCGGCCACAAATGTCTTAAATAACTTTGTTAGTTTTACGTTTACGTCTAAGAACATTTCTCGGAGGCAGAATAATCTCTTGGTTGAAGTAAACCTCGATGGGCAGAGTATTTATGTGGAGTAATCTGATTTTAACCATGGTGATAGATGGACTGTTTGTACTGGGGCCATTCTTACCACATCCTGCTTATAGGATCATTACAGGTCGTTTGATAGGAAGGTCGTCCTTCGGTTGACCAAGTCCCTTCGTCATCCGAAGCAGAAGGACAGGAATGTAAGTTTGAACTGACAGATGTATTTTCACGTGACTTTTTTTGTAAAGGATGAGGGTACCTAAATCTTTGCAACTAGCACCATGCTCTAGGTCGCAAACTGAAAGACTATCAGACATCAACTTCGTCTTGCAAGAAGCTTTTTTGATGCAGCCAGTCTGAACTCTCCTCCTCCGCCAGTCCGCCATGGCGGGGAGCGCACGGTGTTTAAAGGTAATGTCAGGAACCCCGACCACTCACTGATCATTTAGTCCTCCTGTGCACCGGGGCCCCAGGAGGCCTCCGGTGTGCCAGGGCCCCTGGTCACCAACAGTCTGTTGGCCAAGCCCAAGCTGTTTGTGCTGTGAACGGCAGCAGCTTCATTCATAGACATTTGAAATCCTGTAACGTGTCGTCAGTCGGTACAGAGTAATGTGAAGATGACATTCCTCCAGTGAACCAGCAGGAACTGGACTTTTAGTTTTCCCAAAAGTTTAGGCAAGTAAAAACCGTTTGGTTGAGGTCAGGATGATGTTCTGGTCATGGTTCAAATGAATTGAACCTTTGTCAGAGTTGAAGGTAAATGTCTCCACCTGATCTCCACACCCTTACTTTCCACTGTCAAGCTACTTCCTGTTTCTAGTAGTCTCCTCATCCTGAAACAGATTCCTCTCACTTTTCTAACATCGCTGACTCCAGCTTTGCTCACGGCTGTTCAGGAGACGCTTTTATTTTGCTCAAAGTTTCGATCTGTCACTTCCTGTGGGCAGAGCCGCGACCGTACCGACACCAGAAGTGTATTTGGGCAAATAGCTAATAGGTTAGCAACCAAAACAATCTGGTCAGGGTATCGAGCATCGAGGCTGGGACGAGGCTACGTTGAACAGTGAAGGTTTAGTCGACGTCTATGAACGTTACAGCGTTATCTTGTACACATGGACGGAAAGATCCTGGGAGGTTTGAGAGACGAAGCAGAGATGTTGAGGAGCCGTCTAGACGGGTGGGATGCTGCTCTCGGCTGCAGACCCGTCTGGACATATTAACCTTGCAGCTTCAGAGGACCCTCGCCGGCTCCACCGCTGGACTGTGATGGCATGACACTCAACTGTCAAGCCGCCGCCGCGAACAGACCGTTGACACCCGAGGAGAACAGGACAGGAAACGAGAGACGGGTTGAGTCAGCGTCGAGTACAGTCGACGGGGAGCGAGGGCAGGCAGACAGAGGGGAAGCATGCAGCTGTCAATCACAGGCCCGGTGGCCCCGCCCCTCTCATTAAGAAGGCAAACAATGAAGGGGGGGCAGAACAAATGAGGAGCAGGAGGAGAAATCAGACACCAGAGCCACAAAACCAACTGACCCCATCCAATACCCATCACCCCCTCAACACTGAGGGGGGGTGTGTGTGTGTGTGTGTGTGTGTGTATGTGTGTCTGTGTGTGTGTTGAGGGAATTACTTGGAGGGGGGGGGCATGAGCAAAGGCAACTTCCAATCCTTTTAGGATTATGCTCCCCCCCCCTCTCTCTCTATCTTCTCTCTTTCTGTCTCTCTCTCTCTCTCCCCCTCTCTCTCTCTCTGTCTCTCTCTCTCTACTGCCCCCCGGGCGATCACGTTAAAACCTGCATGGCCAGTGCTCCTAACAAAGCGTACCAGTGGTAACCATGTGAGCCTGGCGAGCCACGCAGGAATGCACAGATTCGCTTCCCCGTGACGCCGTCCGAGGAACAGAGGGAACATAGTGAAGAATTTCCCAGAAGTCTTGAAGGAAAATGTCTGTTTCAAACCGTTTAGCAGAGAGTCTTTAAAACGATGATGTCACCTGACCCCCCCCACCCTACTGCTGTCTCTGAAGCAGGAAGTGAAGCTTCCTCTACTGAAGCATCAGCTAACGTGGAAATGGAAATGTTCCCTGCTAGTCTTCTTTCCATTTATTTCTATAAATTTGTCTTAGTTTTTGTTTTCTGCATTATTGTTTTACATTTCTGCTCTTTATAGTCATTTTTTTGATATTTAGAAACTTCTTGGCTTCTTGGCATCTTGGCTTTCTGGATATTTTGTACACGCCCAAGACGTCTGCTGTACATTCACCAACATGGAGCCCAGAGGAGTCGTGGGAGTCCAGCAGACGAACGGGACGGAGGGAATTGCCATCCGGCCTTATCTCCAGTTCCAGTCAACTAGCGTCTCTGAGAGAGTTCGCTCCATCATCAGAGCCGGACATTTGATAGGATTCTGGCACTGCAGCTAATCAATCTGCAGCGTGGAGCTGCCAGAAGACCTGTAACAAAGCTCAAAGAGCCTCACAAATGGCCTAGTCCTGGGGATAAGCCCCTGCACAGGATTACATATTGATTTTGAACGTCTAAAAAAGCTTATCATATAAAACCGCCACAGACTACAAAAGTAGCGGAGTCTATGCATGAATCCCCTTTTAGAGGGGAGCATCAACTTTCAAATACAGCGGCCCTGAGCATGAACCAAAACAGAAATAAATGCTGGAGAAATCAATGGCAGGGCTGAGGTATGGCGGCACATTGTTACTGGGAATCACAACAAGTTGGCCTCGCTGTCCCTGGGGTCCCTGGGGTCCTTCTTCACCCCGTCGACATTTTACACTGCCTACATGAAGCTGGATCAGTCAACGTGGCTCCTGATTGATTAGCCCGAAATAACAAAATGAGCCAATAACATTTAGACATTGATCCGATGCTGATGTCCGACCTGTGACCTTCCAGTTACAGGACGGTCTCTTTAACCACGAGGCCTCCTTGTCCTTCCTGTCACACTAGCAGCTTCTTGCCAAACACACACACACACACATACACACACACACACACACACACACACACACACACACACACACACACACACACACACACACACACACACACACACACACACACACACACACACACACACACACACACACACACACACACACACACACACACACACACACACACACACACGTTAACTGATGAAGGCCCCTGGCTCTGAAAAATCCTTTACATTTCATTTCTTTGCACTTTGGGCTGCAGGAAGCTTTTATCAGGTAACAGAGAAGTTGGAGGACATGGCTGACCCCCCTAAAAACAAACCACACCAGCGTGTCCTTGATATCCTGATACCTGCAGAGGCAGCGCCGCATTCAGCCGCTCCCCTCCGTCAATAATCCTCACTTAATAATCAGGAGATTAACTGATATCAGGTGTGCAGATGACTGGCGGCTGAAAACAACTGAGGATGATGGGAGGAGGAGGAGGAGGAGGAGGAGGAGGAGGAGGAGGAGGACGGGAGTGTTGAGCAGCAAAGAGTCCCTAAGCCAAGCCCCCCCCCCCCCCCCTCCATAAAACTAATTAGAATTGATTTATTATGGATCAGGCACCTTATCAGGTGAGAGAGGGAGTTACCATGGTGAGCCGCAGGGTTGAGGCAGGTCGGCGCTGAATGGTAAAATCAATGGGAGGTTGAGGAGGAGGGCGGCGCTCAGCGATGTGACATCATGTAATAAGAACCAATGGGAGGTTGAGGAGGAGGGCGGCACTCAGCGATGTGACATCATGTAATAAGAACCATGTCTGAGTGGACTTCCTGTTTGGGCTCAGCAGGTTGTTGCTGTGATGAAAACCTCCCAAACTCCCAGATCATTTCTTCTGCAGACTCTTGTTGAACCTGGCGTCAGTTCAGCTCCTCTCCAGCTCCTCCTCTCCTCTCCTCTCATCTCCTCACCAGCTCCTTCCTCTCCTCTCCTCCTCTCCAGCTCCCTCCTCTCCTCACCAGCTCCTTCCTCTCCTCTCCTCCTCTCCAGCTCCTTCCTCTCCTCTCCTCCTCTCCAGCTCCTTCCTCTCATCTCCTCTCCTCTCCAGCTCCCTCCTCTCCTCACCAGCTCCTTCCTCTCCTCTCCTCCTCTCCAGCTCCCTCCTCTCCTCACCAGCTCCTTCCTCTCCTTCTTTCCCTGGGCAACTCAGAAAAGTTCATCAATATGTTAATGGCTTAATCTTCCACCACTTAAAGCATCCATTAATAAACATTGATTTGAACACTTGCCACCAGTGACTCACATTAATCCACTGCAAATAGCTGATACACAAACTGCAACGGAGGGCAATTTGTGGAGGATTACCAATAGAAATGGACGAGGGAGAAATTGATCACGCTTTCTCTGGCAGGGATGAAACGAGGCTAATTCTCCCTGTTAGACGACGACGAGCTTTTAGAGGGAAACGCTCCCTGAAGTATAAATCATATTAATCAGGAATTCACTAATACTGCCGGGGTGGGGGGGCACATTAAAATGTCTGGGTGAAACAACAATTAACAATGTAGGTGGCGCTCTTTTCTTAGTCTGTTCAGCCACGGTAGGCTGTCGCTGCTCATGCTAACTACCCAGTTCTTCTTCTGTTGAAACGTAAAACGCATCACTTCCTGTCTCCAGAGGGTTTCTCCCAGGAGAGACCGACCTGACCCCGGGTGTTGAGAGCAGCAGATGGAGAAACTTCATGACCTGGTGGAGGTTGATCACTGTTGAGGTGCAGAGATCAGAGAGAGGAGAGGACAAATGGACATAATTTATATAAAGGTTGTGTGGATTATTACTTTCAGTGTAACACAGAAGTATCTGCTTTGAAAGATAGAAGCAGAAGCAGAAATATGAGTGTGATTTATTAAAGAGAATGTAGCTGGTAGCCCAGCGACCGGCAGCACCGGGCTGTTGGCCAAATGTCTATTAAGCAGACAAACAGCAGCAGCTCAAGACAAACCCACGGTGATGCCAGATGGAGGAATGTCTTTGTTGGGCTGCAGATCAGATTACAGCCTCCACACCGCAGGTGAACATGAGCATGTACAGGAGTGTGCTACAGACACATGGGGTTTCTGAGGGCGACGTTTTACTGTTACAGACATTCGAGCTGAAATAATCAGAAATGATCATAAATCATCTCATTGGCTGAGTTAAACCTCAGTGGGCGGAGCCAGACTGAAGCCCAGTGAGAAAGACAAGAAGTAAGAGAGGAACTAGCCTAGCTAATATACTGTGCTACTAACAATCTAGTCTTACTAAGTTATCTAGGTTAGCTAGTTAGCCTAGCTGACCTTCCAAGTCCAAACTAGCCCTACTAGCATATAGCTATCTAGATTAGCTAGTTAGCCTAGCTGACCTTCCAAGTTCAAACTAGTCCTACTAGCCTATAGCTAGCTAGGTTAGCTAGTTAGCTAGCCTGCTGGTCATTACATTTATATTTTTTATATTTCGACCAGAGTTCCTTGCTTGCCATTCAACTTGGCCAGTTAGCTAACTTTGGCTCCGCCCATTGAGGTTTAACACAACCAATAAGATTGTCCCTTCTTCCACAGCAGCTCTACAGTCGGGGAAATTGTCCTTTCAAGCGTGACATACTTTTTCTGCAATGAAAATGAATAGCGGTGTAAAATAAATGCCCTCAGCTGCGTCCGTCCAGAGCTAATACTGACTAGCTAATACTGACTAGCTAATACTGACTAGCTAATACTGACTAGCTAATACTGACTAGCTAATACTGACTAGCATCTCTTCACTTGTTGAGGGATTCTGACGGATTTGAAGCTACACTGAAAAAAAAAGAGGCTAAAACAATAACATAATATTCGTACCACGGTTGTTTTTAAAACATTCAATAATGTATTACGATATGTAATATCGTCGTCATGTCATTTTTACATTCATTGTTTCACTAATTTTAAGAACAGAACGACCAAAACTGTTAATTTTCACCACAGGAGAAAGAAATCGATCGAATCCAAAAACCCCGAAATGACGACAACAGGAGACAAAAGGAAATGAGTTTAATTTCAATATGAGATATCCACTGTTTGAAAAGTGTGATGCCTGACATGAAGAAAGACTCATCATGAAGACTCATTACTGAATATTATTGAAGTTATTTGTTATCTTGAGCCCTTTGATTACAACATTATAACTGTAGAGGATATTATCGTCTGTTTTTAATTAAATACTGAACACCAGGACACATTTTAATACACATTTATTATGATAAATACCGTTTTGGATTGGAACCGTTTCAGTGTACACTGAGTGGATGGGAAATGTCTCATTGCTATGTCATGTAATCTTATTTCAACATGAGAAATGCTTTTTTTGCCTCTCTGATATACAATTGGTTGAAAAATAAAATCTTTCTTGACATCATTGTTCAAGTGGTGCATTTTCTTACAATATCAATGATCATGACACTTTGTTTGTTTAACTATTTTCTTGCCAATAAATGAAAGTAATCAGTGTTTCAAAATGTCTTCAAAATGAACAATTAAATTAAATGAAATGAAAAAAGAAAATTTGCAAAGAAAAAAATCATTGCAGGTTTTTCTGTCGCTGTGGTCAGGAACCTCCATCATGGACATAAACTGATATATTGGTGTAATTCACATTTTAGGCATTTAGCTGAGAGTCTCATCAAGAGCAACAGTGGAATAAGCTTAAATTCCTCGACCAACCAGCATTACAACCACAGAGCCACAACACCCAGACGGTAGGAAAATATTCCTGTCCCGAAAATGATCATGTAAGACGCAGAAGTGCGAGGCCGAGAAAGACGAGCCGGGGGGAGGAAGGAACATCTCCAGTTCACGAGGAGAGGAAGGCTCGGCGCCGTGGAACAAACTGAAAAGCCATCAGAGAAAACAACGCCGGCGCTGTGGAGGCTCCACATTTGTTCCCCAAAGGTCTTTGTGCTTGAACCAAGCCTCCATAACCAAATAAGATTAAGATTACAATCTCAGCCAGCGGCACATTAGAAAGATAAGGCTAATGAGAGTGGCCACACTCGGCACACTATTACTCCTCATCATCCGCTGATTGAAAAGGAGGAGCTTCCTTGCATGTTCCTCTCCTTTTTTATGTTCCTCTCTTGTCATCTAGGTTGCTGATATCAAATCATCTCGTGATGCTTTGCACATATGCATGTTTTTGTTTCTTAATAGGCACATTTAGCTTACTGATGTCATGTCGAGGGAGACCTGCAACTGCTGTTCGGCAACAGTTGCATAATTGCAAAGATGCAATACAATTATTACATTTGCCCTCATCCAGATTGTCCTTAAAGGGTTCGCTTTCCGAGCCTGAATAAAAACCTGGGGGATAACACCTCTGTACAAAGCTCAAATCTCACAGAAGCCCCTCAGACATGGATTTAAAGCTTTCCTTGTGTTGTTATAGTACAATTTTTCCTGTTTGCTTTAGATAACAAATCTTCAGTTGACCCCAAGGGTTAGGGGAGCATTACAAATTAATCCTGGTTTTAATAAGTCTGTCTTAAGCCTGGGATCTTTACTCGAAAAGAAAGAAAGAAAAGGGGGAGGGGGAGAAGAAAGGGATCGGAGAGGAAAAGAAATATATTAAACCCTGTGATCACAGGCAGCTTTTCTTGTTTGTTATCCCTCCGTTTTACCTTTAATCCAATACTCACTAATCCAATTTGTCTATCGGGCTCCGACCCTAACTTCTCCTCATCTACGGCTTTCTCTCTAACAGGAACGAGCCTCCGGAGAGAGCGGCGAGACTCGCTGAGACAAACTGTGGATTTAGGACGCGAATCAAAAAAAAAGTTTGGAGAGGAAAAAAGAGGAGAAAGAGGAAACGTGCTGGCTGCTCATGACGCAGATCTAAAAAGTGAGAGGTTGTAGCTTCACCCTGAATATGCATGAAGAGCCATAATCAGATCTCGGTCAGCCACTGAAGGGGAATATTGGGGAGCACAAAGGGATTGATTTAATTACTTGGAGTGGGCCTGTGCTGTGGAGCAGCCTTGTTAGGACTGAGTGAAAAGGCTGGCAGTATCCTTGCACTATTTTGTGAGGGGTTTTGGGGGGGGGGGGGGGGTGCAGATGGTGGGGGTACAGAGGTAGTCTAGCTTCTTAAGTCACCAAAACTAATCCCGAGTATAAAGCTCTCCTGATTGAAAGGACCTTCATTGATTGCGAAATGGACATAGTGCATTCTCTGTTTAACGTCAATCTGGCTAACATTCACCGCAGTTCTGTTCAATTACCTTTCCCTCAGTGGTAAATTAGAACAATCGGCACACAGTTAAAAACATTGGAAAAAAAAAACTATTTTAATGGTTTTTTCGTGGGTTTTCTGTTTCGAAATTCTCCCCTAAATTCTCCCCGAGAAATGTGAGTGTGTTGAGACTCGCTCCGTTACAGCATTTCATTACATGCGATAACTCAACACCGCCGTGGAAGGACCGCGAAATAACGCAGCTTTGTCTTTCTGGATTTCCTCCACCCAGCGAAACACCCGAAACACTCCCTGCCGTTAATTCAGAAGAGTAAATTAACTGCAGACATACATACATATTTTCTTTATTCAAGGACCATCATCACCAAGTTTCATCTTTCTCCTGCTCCCCTCCACGGCGTTTGGCTTTGTCCAAACACCGTGACACATTCAAGGGCCTTTAGTGGAAAACAAAGCACTTGAGATATTTTGAAGGGGCGTAAGATGTGAGACCCCAAAGCAGAGCTCACCTGATAGATCCCTGAGAGGTGTTTTCATCAAAAGGCCCCTTTTTAGCACATAAACCCAGACAATAAGCCCAGCGGAGTGGATTCTAGTGCCTTGTGTTCAACAGGCACCGGTGACAACGAAGCCCTTAATCATCTCATGACAAAAGCCAAAAGGCATCATCCTATTAAGCAGTGCGCTTCGCCGCTAATATGAGCTACTGCCCAAGACCCTTTCACAGGGCGCCGTGCTATTAAAGTGCTTCTAAACCAGCCAGCGGGAACCTAGGCCCATTCACCTTTCATCTGGGAGCCTGTTGTTTGGCTATATAGTGGAGGCCGGCTCAAGATGTTAGTGATCTCATTACAGCGGTTGTGAGAAACAGCCTCCAAATTTGAGCATCTCCCTTCTCTTTCTCTTGCCTCCTTTTCAATTTCCCAACCTGCAATTCTTCCCGCGTTCAAAGGCTTCACCCCAGCACGGCCATAAATTGATTATTACTTCAGATCCACAAATATGCCATTTTCCTGAAAAGTTTACTCATCCGCACCCCCTGCTGCTCCCTCTTTCTTATCTTTTCTTTTCGGGGGAGGGACATTGAATGGGCGGCCAGGTTGAAAAGCGAAGAGGCCCCCGGCGTCACAAAAAAACGTTCGGATTTCTCATTTAGTTGTCTTTATGCTGCTAGCGCCATGTGGTCCTTGAAGGTGTTGAAAACATGGGAAGCACCGGAGGGATCAGAACAATCTCATTAGCATTGGCTCAGAGCTGGAGTGGCGGGCTGTATGGCGAGGCCCGGGCCTCTGTTGGGCCAAGACAGTGCCTCTGCTGCGCCCTTCGCCTCTTTGTGCCTTTGTGTTCTTTCAAGATTTTTTTGTCATGTCAGGCCGCTTTCGGGAGCCGCGAGGTTGCCAAGAGGATCATGGGAAAAGACAATATCATGGTTTTTCCTGTACTTTGACGGCAGCTGGCCAGTTCTACAAATTCGTACAAAAAAATTAAAGTGAAGTTACACCCCCAGAACTGGATGCACTTATTTGTATGATCTCAGACGATCAATATATGGGAATATGAGCTACTATCGTCCAGAACAGGAAACCAGACAACAGTAAGACGTGGTGTAATTAATAGACATTGACATCAATCAGACTTTGCAGACTCACTGAATGACTTTTACACAAACTCTATTTCATTCAACAGTTAGGATGTAGTTGTGAGTTATTGTGTGTCCATACCGTCTTTCTGCCAGTCTAGAGTCCAGAGTCTAGTCTAGTCCAGAGTCGAGCAGCTCCAGTCCTCTTGGGTTTCCTCTTCTACAGGGTAGTCTTGGTCGATCCTAAAAAACAAGTCAAATGTGATAATAAGTGATAACATTTTAATTTATATTTAAGGCATTTAACTGATGCTTTTATCAGCAGTGACTTAGCAGGTTGGGTTCAGTGTCTTTCAATTCAAAATACAAATAAAAAATATATATGGCAATAATTAATTTACTTCATTCATTGATTGTATTCCTTTTATTCATGATCTTATTACAGCAGGCTAGCTAACTAGCTAACCTAGATAGCTGTAGGCTAATTTGAGCTTGGAAGCTCAGCTAGGCTAACTAGCTAACCTAGATAACTTAGTGTGGCTAGATTGTTAGCAGCAGAGCGCTAGGCTTCATAATGTTAGCTAGCTCCTCTCTAACCTCTCGTCTTTTTCACTGGGCTTCAGTCTGACATAAATCTGAGTTTTTGGCCCCGCCCACTGAGGTTTAACTCAACCAATGAGATTATTATTTGTAAGGAAAACTCCAATCAAACCAGTTACAGGACGTCTCTCTGCTGCAGGCCAGGACCTGGTGGCTGCTGGGAGCTGCCCAGTACCACCAGTCTGAACGACCTCCACCACCACGTTCAGATCTCCACCCTAACTCCAAACAGGTTCACAGGCAAATGTGACAAAACCCTTTACGGCCTGGAGACGACTGACACGTCACTCTGCTGACACTGTCACTCTGCTGACATCACCAGGGAGGCGGGACTCCGCGGGCCGACCGTCCCTGCTGTACTATAATGTATAATGGAGGCAGGATTTATCTGCTAAATCCTGTAGTTGGCCCTGCTATCGTGGACAGTGACCCCGAAGAATGTCAACAGCTCATTTCCAGCAGAGCTGTGTGTGTGTGTGTGTGTGTGTGTCTGTGTGTGTGTGTGTGTCTGTGTGTGTGTGTGTGTGTGTGTGTGTTGTGGGGACACATGATCTGCTATTGGTCAGCTCAAAAGCCATATCTTAACCCGTGAATTAAAAAACAGAACAGGTTGGTAGTATCGAGACGAGGAGATCTCTACTCAACACAACTGGACCAAGCAGGTTTGACTCTTGAGACAATTTAAAGATGCTATTCTCATTTTATTTGAGTTCTTGATCGAAACCAAACCAAACTAAATGCTTCACACAGTCACATCAACAGATTTAGGTTCAGGTTATTTGCACATGAAAAAAAAAAGAGAGTGGAAATACATATGAAATACATCAGATATGAGTTCCTTTGTTTGTCATTTGTCTTCCTACTTGTTAACCTAGTTGTTTTTTGTTTTTTGTTTTTTTTGTTTTTCACCTATTCTAGTTCTTCTATTGTTAAGTGCCTTGGGTACTTTGAAAGGCATCTCTAAAAATCAAAATAATAATTATTATTAAAATACCTCAAAATCAAAATGAGGTTGAAACAGAAATGCATGTTTTGAAATCTTAATTGTAATTTCAGCATTTCAGAATATAATTGTGATTGTCTTTTTGTCCGTTGATACCAAGACGGTTTAGTTCTCAGTCCTGTGGCCTTTCGTCTTATTGAACCCTGTTGATCTGGTGCTGTTACTTCACTGTACCTCAATTATGAACCTCAACCTCAATCTGGAACCATTTCTCTCATGTATTTGTTTTCAGGAGTATCGCCTGTCATTTATTTCTCAATGACTAAATAAACTCAATGAATCTTTCGATCAATTCCTTTGCACTTTTTGGTGAAATCGCTGTGTTGTGATTGCCAGTTTCTTCACGCCGAGATTAAAGTCAAGCATCGGAGGGAACGTCTGCCGAGGACAGGAGGGCGAGCAAATCCAAAACACTTCAAAATTTGTCATTAGTGTGGAGCTACATTCTTTCATTACCGGGTTTATCGGAGCAACCAGCCATAAGGCAGAGGTTCATGCACCCTTGAGCACAAAGACTCAAGTTGTTCTACATTTACAGAATCATTTAACTTCTTTAATTATTCTTTAAATTACAATTGCAAATAAAGGCGCTGCCCGTGGTGGTTCTGCATGGCCTGCAAAAAGAGCAACATTTTTAATGATTACTTTTCTCATCGTACCAAACTAATCTCCCACGGACAAGAAATGAATGAAAAAGGGAAGATTTTCTCTGCCATTCTACTTTAATGGAGGTGCATCAGTCATCAGGCCCGGTGGCTGTTCTGGACCAGATGTTGCAGAACTAACCAACAATTGGGCCGAAAATAGAAAAGCAGCCGGGGCGGGGAGGTTGGAATACATTAATTGCTAATTTCTCAGTCTTTGATGGAATTAGGCTCACTTCTTTCTCCCGATGTGCTGTGTGAATGTCCATGCGTTAAACATTTTCTCTCCCCCCTCCTCCCCCTCTCCCCTCTTTGCTTGCCTGACGGTTAAGGGCCACCCAGAGGAGAGTGAGTGATGCAAAACCGAGGAGTAATCCCTCTGTTTATCTCGGCTTCGAGGCTCGGCCCCAACCTCTGCCTCTATTATCCCAAGGATTTAAGGCAAACTTTCATTTATTGGCTGGCCTCCGTTCTCTATCCCAACTCCTGAGCTCAGGATACCCCCCCCCCCCCCGAGCCTCTATCCCAGTGTGAACAGATTTGCATAGAGCAACAATGCATGTTGCCGGGGCTCGGGCCGGTCGGCGGTGGGACAGAGTTTGCTCAGGCAGCACATGGCTATAGAAGAATGTGGCCTTCAGGGGGGAAGAGCAGCACCTGCACGGATGCAGCCGCCGTCTGGACGCTCACGGGAAACCAACATCTTGTGCCCGGTCAAACGTTCACCAGACGCCGACACTATTTTACCACCGGATGGAGTAGGAGCTCTGACATCACAGCTTAGCGCCGTCAAAAAGGAAAAACACCGCACACTCAAAAAAACAAGAGTTAGAGCTCATACTGACGCTACGCCATGTTGGCTTCATCAACCCGCCTTCCAACGCTGGTATGAGCATTAAAGCTTTTGAGTATATAGTATTATATTACTGCTACTACTACTACTATATATATTGTAGTATTTTTCCTTTTCCTGCCTCACCAGGACACGGGCGCCTTCATCTTCCGTTCAGCTGACAGTAAACTATCTGACCTGCTACACTGTTTACCAGCATTTCATTTCCCACCCAGGGAACAAAGGTAGAAACTGAAATTAAGTCAATTCTCTCGCTAAAAGGATCAAACAGTCACAGTCGATGAATTCCAGGAACAATTTGATGTCAAAAGTGCAACACAGACTCAGTAAATGAGGAGAAACTCTGACAGGCAGAAAGGATTATGTGACGACAGCAACATCGTTTTCAGGAGTTCGTCTTGTGAAAGGGTTTGGTGACTGAAACAGTCTGGTTAGGGTTTTCCTCTGAGCAGGTTTACGTTGATCAGCCGTTCATAAGACGTCTAAATGGTTTCTAGCATCGAGGCTAAGTCGAGGTTTAGTCGACGTCTGCGAACATCCTCTGGTGCTCGGTCTGAAACTGGAAACAGACAGAAAAGTCCTGGGAGGTTTGAGAGACGAAGCAGACGTCTAGAGGGTTCGAGGGTTTAATAAAATTTGAAAACCTGATCCTGGATCAGTCAAGTCCCTCAGTCAAACAGGTGAAAGTCTGTGTGAACAGTGTGAGCATGATGTCCTAACATGCAATTAACCTGCACCATTCATGAAAAGTGAGAGAAACCGGTTTCCCCACCAGGAAAGGATCAGGGGGAGGAGCCACAGCTGGAAACAGGAAGTAGTTTGATGGTGGAAGGTAAGGGTGTGGAGCGCGAGGGGGCGGATGGGCGGAGACATTTACCTTCAACTCTGATGACCTGGATTCAATTCCCAACAACAAGTTTTCATTTTAACCAGAACCTGAACCTGACCTGAACCAGACCGGTTTACAGGCCTAGACCTTTTCATTGTCACATAATCCTTCAGCGGCGGAGGAACGTAATCTCCGCTGCACAACATTTTAAAAGACTGCGTTTGTGTCCAGGTGCACGTGCATGCATATGTGCGCGTGCACGTGAGCCGGTGACCATATGTTGCTCGTGCAGGGCTGCAGCCGCTGACTGGGCGGTGCTCCAGATGAGTGTTGACAGAGCGCTGGGAACACAATGTAAAGCCCGGCCTGCAGGGAGCTGAAAGCCCCTTCAGCCACAGGTAAATACGACCACCCGCCCCCACATCCACCACAACAGGCCTTATCTCTCGCCGTGGACGCTTCCCTCCACTCTCCACATGAGCAGACGGGAAGAGAGCAGCAGAGATGGGACGATAAAGCGGCAGAGGTGGGATGAAAAAGAGCAATTTGTGGTTTAGCCCCACTTATGGATTGTTTCCTCACATATCATCGCCTCCCAGATTGAGGCTGACCAATGAGGGATTCACCGCCTGTACTTCATTACTGGTTAGCAGCTACAGTGTTCAGACAGCTTCCCTCTTTTCCAGTCAGCTGAATGTTGGGGGGGGAATTACCTCCAAACGCTCCAAATCATCTAAGAAAGACTCTTTGCAAGGTTTTATGGCCGAAATGTCGACAACAATATATTAAAGCAGAGGTGATCCTGTAACCAACCATCATCTGGACTTTCTCTAATATGATATTAAATCATATTTCGCCGGTAAAATCGTGAGTCAGACCTGCAGTAAGTCTTTGCTGACTGAAAGGTCACATTTTTAACGCCACAATACTGGATCGATTTTCAACGACTTCATACCAGTTCAGGTTGACGCAGATTTTCCTTCAGTGTTTTGAATCAAGACCAGATGAAATTTTGAGAACAAACAAGAAATAAAGAAAAAATATAATAATATAATAACTGACTCTAATATGACGCAAGTAACATTTAGTCTTATATAACTGGTTCTTATCTAATTTAACTTATATAATATTATTGTACTGTACATAGAGTATTCATGTCACTGTTCATACTGTATATAACATATTCATATCTTCCCTTACTGCTTATTTTATATGTACATACTTTACTGCTATTTCATTGCCAAACTGCATTTGGTTGTCTCAGTACTTGTACTCAACTTGGACAATAAAGTTGAATCTAATCTAATAATTGTTGACTGGACATAAAACCGATTGCTAGTTTTAAATGACAGCGGGTAAATCAAACTCGTCAACTCTTTTATTTTATAAAATAAATATAATATAATTATAATTTGGAAATGAACTACTAATTTGCAAAAGATTATTACGGCACATATCGTTATTTTTAGTGCAGCTTTAAGAGGAGTTGTGGGATTGGAATTGGGAATGAAATGTTGAAATAGCTGCAGTGTTGAGGGGGGGGGGGGGGGGGGGGGGGGGTTGGGGGGGGGATAGAGATAGTCCTAATATCTGTTGACAGTTCCAGCTCTATTCTGCATAATTGGCTCCACCCCCCCCATTAGCGGCGGGTGTGTTTGGCTCCCCAGGGCATGTGTTAGGACAAATTTGAGGAGTGTCATATTGCACGCATTTCAACAGGGCCAACAGGGTTAGACTCACATTAGCGTAATGAATCAATCTGCTAAGCTAATGGTTGAACCGACTCCATTAGGACGAGGACGGCGTCGGAGGAGGAGGAGAGGATTCCAGCGGGGAGAGTTATTTCACTCGACTGAGGAAAAACAGAGATGAAATACGAGCTGCTTCTCGTCATCTTCTGTTTCATCAGCAGCACCCTCTAGATTCATAACTGAACAAGTCACAGTGGAAAGAGAAATGACTTCTTCACCCTGGTGGCTAATTCTCCTTTTCATAACGTACCTCTATTTAAAAATAAAAGCCCCAAAAAATATATTTTCTAAGATAAATCAAAAATCATTTGAATCATTTGACTGACATCCTGTCTCAACCGTAAATATGTTGAACTACAGAAGCAAGAGACCATGAAAAAGACGTTTCCTTGTGACTTTAAAACTGTGAAATAAAACAAGAAAAACGAGCTAACAACCAATAAAAGCATCAAGGATCTGATAGTACCGTTCCTGTTCAATATGCTGCGCTGCTTGTCACATGCATCACAATTCCAAGCATGTGGATGTTTTGCAGCTAAAGCACATTAAAGTCTAAAGGAAATAACAACTACTTAAGTAATGGGAGGGCTGCTTTAGCAAGTGAATAGAGGCTGATGATTGGGAGGCTCCCGGCCGCTGCTAATTAACTGATATGAGCATCTGAACACGTTAACATGTCAATGGGCTGCAGGTCGCATGAGAAAACTAACTGCTCATCAATTAGCTCAATTCAACTGAAAAAATACACTTCATGGTTGGGGATATTGGTGTGTGTGTGTGTGTGTGTGTGTGTGTGTGTGTGTGTGTGTGTGTGTGTGTGACCGTTACAGAGCAAGAAGGGACATAAAAATAAACCCTAACAAAAAATAAGAAAAACAGAAAAGCACATTGTGAATTTATAAATAGGTTAGAACTGGTGTGTGTGTGTGTGTGCGTGTGCGTGTGTGTATGCGTGTGTGTGTAGGACTAATCAAACAGTACTTACTGTCTTTCACCTCACTAATCAGTGTTAATAGGTTCATCAATATAGATATGGATTGGTACGTGACCTGATCAATACGTCAGACTAGTTTAAGCTTCCTCGTCTGAAACAAAGACTTTACTTCTGACTGGACTGTAGGAGAAATGACTTCAGCTTTTTACTGGAGACTTTTTTTATTTTCAGTTTGTTGACTTGCTATAAACCTTCATCTCCTCTCTGACTGACTGAAAGGACTGAACCTCGTTTTCCTTTGTATCCGGTGAACAGCAGTGTGGTGAAATGATCTTACAGCGGTTTCATTTAGTCTGTCAGCTGTTGTTCTCTGGGAGTTTAGTTTTATTCCACACATCAGTTTTGTCTGGTAGAATAATACCTGGAGCCACAGTTACTTTCCTGCCTCACTCAATTACAATCTAGCAATATCTGTATGTGGAAATTAGGGTTCATTGTAGCCTTGCCTAGTTGTCGTCAATTATTTGTCTTAGCTCTTGTTTATTTGATTTTCTTATTTGTCTCATTTGTTTAAGCACATTTACCTCAACACTAGTTCTGCTCTTAGTTGCTTGTTTAGGAAGGAAATGCACTCATGATTTCTGGTGACTAGTAGTTTTCTTACCTACTTATGTTGAATAAACTTATTGTGAGTCGTCTGATAAATGACTGTAATGTAATGTAATGTAATGTAATATAATGTAATTGTGTATAATTTTATATTGCGATTTTAATTTCGACAATTGATAACGGAAGATCATCGGCATATTGACAATACCGAACCTTTCATTCAGAATGCCTGCCGTAAATGAAAATAGTCCAAATGTTGATACCAGATGCTCCAAAATGCAGCCAAAGGATTTTGTTCAAGTCAGATGATCACAATATCTCTGGAAATAATCAGGACGGTGGTTTTGATCAGCTGTGGTTTGACAGGCCTGCGTCTCTGTGCTGAGCAGATGCAAATATCAATATCCTTTTCTTTAGTTGGCCCTATCGTTTTCCAGGCACCCCAAACAGCCAACACCACCTGCCCCCCCACCCCCACCCTCCCACCCGACCCCCTTACACCCCAACCCCCCCAGCAGCTCCCATCCCATCCCACCAACCCAAACCAATGCTTTTTATCTGCAGATTCTCAGACAATGCCTGGAGGATCCCGTCGCCTAATCTCCCCAATCCCCCATCCCTTTATTCCACTGTTAAAGAATGCTTGAAAGGGTGACACCAAAACTAAAAAAGAGAGAGAGGCCGGGTGGGGAGGTTGGTGGGGGGGGGGAGGGTTGGTGGGGGGGGGGGGGGGGGTGCTCAGCAGCAACATCTGGGATGGTACATGGGGGAGGGGGAAAGAAAATTCGGAATAAACTTATACAAGCAGATTTGGATCCACATGCACATATACACTCACCCTGTGTTAAAATAGAAACCAAACCAAAACTGTTTCATTCTGTTGTAAACTGAACACATAAACGCTACGAGCAAAGTGCTCTGAGAATGATATTCTATCATATTTTATCATGTCTCTGAGGGCGGATTTGCAGAACACGTGTCTCAAAATCGCTGACATGATTTGGTAATGATGTAAAAACGTACAAAAGCAGCCGTTGTCCTGAGGTTGGAAAGCTGCTTCGTCCTGAACGCCTCGCAGCGACACTCGCCACGCTGGGAATATTCATGGAACAAAATAAAGAAGGAAAACTGCATTCAAAAAGTCAAGGATGATAAAATGACTAAGTTGCTGTGTCAGTCTGGCACTTCAGCGAGACACTCACCCACTCAGAGTTTGGGAGGGTATTATGTTTAAAACACTTTATTCTTCCCTTCTTTCTGAAAGATTATACTAGTTATCCCATCAAAGTTGAGTAAAAACGCCATTCTTGTGTCTTTAAGCTCTTGCATAGGAGGTCAATAAGACTATGCCTCTGCTTACAAGGCTGGGCCGGGTGTAATCTTGCTGAAGTTACATTAATTAAATGGTAAGCTCCTTTAGCAATACGTTCCTAAAAGAACTTGGCTGATAATATACTTAAAGCGGTTGCGGGCTGTTTGTTTCAAAGCCAGCAGACATTTAGCCATGCGGCTCACGTACGACGGCTTAAACCTTTGGCTAAAACCAGGGGCTCAACAATGAGCGTGCACGGCTGGCACGAGAAGTGAATTTCAACTTATCAAAGGAAAACATATTTGTCTCAGTATACTTGATTTACACATTAAGACGTGCATTCTGGTCCAGCAGCACAGAAAAGTTATTTAACGTTTGTTTTACATGGAAAATCAAGAAAGGAGAATTTTGTTGAAGAGAGAAGTTTTTGATTCTGTTGTTTTTAAACTGCGGCTGATGTAGTGAGGAAATCAAATGATTTAACTATGAGAAAACCCTTTTCAGTTTTACTGGTAAACGTTGCATGCTTTCTCTCTCTGTGTGTGTGTGTGTGTGTGTGTGTGTGGTTATTTTACCTCATTCCACAGCATTATTTTTTCTCTTAGCTCTCCAGTGAGTATCATTAGCGTTTTATAGTAATTAACAAAAGTTGATTGGGGAATTCCCTCACCATCCATTAGGACATTTAACTGCTACCAATTACTAATTAATACGAGGGACAAAAAGCAGCAACAATAACCTAAAAGACGAGAAGACCTACTTAATTACACAAAGCGGGGGGGTTTAATCCTTCAAACCTACATGAAAATCCTCGTCTTCTTTGCTCATTTTCATGCAAAAAGTAAGAAATACTTTCATCCCTGGTCACCCCGTTGCCACGGCGACGTGGCTGATTTAGAAAGGGAATAACAGGAGAAGTTTGTGTTGAGAAGCTTCTCCCCATGGCAGCACCCCCTGCCTGTCCCCCTCCAAACAGCCCTGCCCCCCCGCCGTCCATCAAATATCACCCCTCACAAATCAATTTTACACATGATCGCAACGCCCCCCCCCCCCCCCCCCCCCCCACCCCCCGACGGCCCCGCCCCACTAATTAAGTGTCTAAATTAGCATATATATGATATCAATGGTAAACATCACTCGGCTGTAATTCACAAACGCTCCTGGATAATAGGAGGGTTGAACACCTATTAACCCCGGGCCGGCAGCACAGGGGCAGGCTGGGAAATTCCCCAACCCCTCTGGATCTCCCTCACTAGGAGCCGGCTGCTGCAAGACGACGGCAAGAACAAAAAGCCAGAAACGTCTAGAAAAAGTCTAGAAACCGTATAGACCTTGTAGACCTTGTAGACCGCGTAGACCGTGTAGACCGTGTAGACCTTGTAGACCTGGAAGAGAATGAGAACCGTCTATGTCACGCTCTTGAACTGCGTGAGCTGTAGAGGTACAATTCATCTCTCTCCTCACACATTTAACAAGTGTTTTGATTGATTGATTTGATTGTGTGCCTGGGTGTTCAACTAAAGAGTTGAGCTGCAGTGAGACTCAGGGAGTCTGAGGTGTGTGTGTGTGTGTGTGTGTGTGTGTGTGTGTGTGTGTGGGAAGAGGGATTTGTCCCCAAGCCTATTTTTCCCTTAAAGGAATACACCATGTTTTGGGGGATTGTCTGGTAGCATGGAGCCTACTATCACTCAACATAGTGTGTGCTAAAGTGTTAGCATGGAGCCGACTATCACTCAACATAGTGTGTGCTAAAGTGTTAGCATGGAGCCTACTATCACTCATTATAGTGTGTGCTAAAGTGTTAGCATGGAGCCTACTGTCACTCAACATAGTGTGTGCTAAAGTGTTAGCATGGAGCCTACTATCACTCAACATAGTATTTGCTAAAGTGTTAGCATGGAGCCTACTATCACTCAACATAGTGTGTGCTAAAGTGTTAGCATGGAGCCGACTATCACTCAACATAGTGCGTGCTAAAGTATTAGCATGGAGCCTACTATCACTCAACATAGTGTGTGCTAAAATGTTAGCATGGAGTCTACTATCACTCAACATAGTGTGGTAAGGTGTTAGCATGGAGCCTACTATCAACACTTAGCATTTGCATGGAACCTACTATCACTCAACATAGTGTGTGCTAAATTGTTAGCATGGAGCCGACTATCACTCAACATAGTGTGGTAAGGTGTTAGCATGGAGCCTACTATCAACACTTAGCATTTGCATGGAACCTACTATCACTCAACATAGTGTGTGCTAAATTGTTAGCATGGAGCCGACTATCACTCAACATAGTGTGGTAAGGTGTTAGCATGGAGCCTACTATCAACACTTAGCATTTGCATGGAACCTACTATCACTCAACATAGTGTGTGCTAAAGTTTTAGCATGGAGCCTACTATCACTCAACATAGTGTGTGCTAAAGTTTTAGCATGGAGCACCTGGCTCAGTGATCTAGCAGGGACCCATGGATGATTTTGGTGTCTGTTCTCTCTGCTGAAGACATCTTCATCGTCACCAGGCAGAAGGCTGCTGGAGGCTGTGGGCTTTAATCCTCCCTCTCCCAAAGGTAATGGTCAATACAACAAGCAAGAGGATAACGTTTCCAGTAAATGCTGATCTGCGGCCTGTTTTGCGTGCAACCCTCCCGATTAAGTTTAGCAAGGTAAGCTGATCGAGGATCAGCGCCTACGGGCAACTTGCACTCCGACCACACGCCTACTGCTGAGCTGTGCTGAGGAGCAGGATTAGGCCTGTTCATAGGCTTTACTGGGCTTTAATCTTTAATCCAAAACCATAATATCCACCACACCTTCGCCGGCTGTCGCTCATCGGAACATGAGATAAACCCTCCCACAAACACTTCAGTGTCAGAGGCCACTCAAATAAAAGATATTTGTTTTAAGTCCCCAAAGCCCTTTGGTGGTAATATAAAGGCCTGAGGACAAAAACATGTTTGTATGAACACACAGAGGTGGACGTTCCTCCGCCATGACAGGATCACGTGACAGCAGCACCAACTGGACGCCGTTTCCACGTGCTGCTCATGGAAATGACAGGTCAACACCCTCAACACCCTCAACACCCAGAGACTCGTGTCTGCTCTAAACAATATCAATGACTTTTCTACCGACCACTTCTCTATTATACATGATGGACACAGGAGGGTTTGTTACATCTACTAAACGAAGAAAACAGTAGAAAATGTTTCATGATCTAAACCATCAACGGTAACCGTCAGGTTTTGGTGTCAGCCAATCAGAACCAAGGAGCAAGGGCTTCTTTCTAGACCGACGATCAACAATCATACAGGAGAAATCCATCAGAGGAGAGAGAGAGACCGACAGGAGATAGACCAGAATGCAATGCAGTAGCAAGATAGACCAGAATGCAAAATAAAATAAAATAGAATAAATAGAAACACGTGATAAATGATAATAAATAACAATGACCCGATATCAGGATGGATCTTGTTGTTCATTCCTGGTATTGGTTCAGATCAACATCAGAATTCCCAGCATGCACCACTAGCCTGTTGATCTCCTCCCTGCGTCACAATGGGAGCGGAGGAGACTAATGAGGTACATTTCTCCCATTTCCATGTTAATGTTTTGTTTGTTTCCATTGTTTGAGCGGACAATAGGAGGAGGTGCTAATGAAGGAGTCCCACTAACAGCATCCTAATGGGAGTCCACTCACAACCATTACCCCCCCCCCCCCCCGCCCCCCCCCCCCCCCGGGCCGAGGCAGGTTACAACACATAAAGACAGAAACCTGCCGGCAGACAAAGCCTCCGTCTGGCAGGGGGCTGGAGGACATTCAGCTGCTGTGATTAGATAGACCTGACTGTGCATTTCTGTTACTCAATGTGTGTGTGTGTGTGTGTGTGTGTTAGGGTTCGACCAATAGCTGTTTTGAAGGCCGATATCAATATTAATATTCAATATCTTTCAATTTGACCATTTTCAGTATTTCAGTTTTCTTCTCCTCTGAAACATTGAGACCATCATGGACACTAAAACTCTCCACTGAAACCAACCAGACTGATGAAACTCTTCTAGTGTCACCAGGTTGACCCCCCCCCCCCCAACCCACACACACACACACACACACACACCCACACACACACACACACACATATTCAGTGGGAGACTCTGGAGACATTACTGACTTTAAATCAAGAATCAATTTTAAAAAATATTATTGAACAATTAAATAAAACGTGGAGAGAAAATCCAACATCAGGTTCTCCAGAGGTTCCTCCTGTATCTGGTCAGGAGGAACCTCCATCATATCAGAGGACCACATGACTGATATCAGCCTCATATATCAGTTTAACCCTAGAATGTGTGTGTGTGTGTGTGTGTGTGTGTGTGTGTGTGTGTACAAACTATTCTCACTATTAATTATCCAGACAAGTCTTCACAGCTCCACTTCCTCCTGGCTCTCAGCCCTCCTACCACCGGCGTCTGACAGGGTGATGGCTGCGTTCATCACCCTGCTATAACTCAACTCCAACACGTCTCCGTTGGTGTTGAGGGTCGGCGCGGCGACATCACCACCGTGTTGTTGGCGGAGGGATCGGGGGGGGGGGGCGGGGCTTCCCAATTCAACAATACAACTTATTTTAAATCAACGGTGAGTGAGTATGGAGACGCAGCCGACCCCTCCGATCACCCCTGTGTGTGTGTGTGTGTGTGTGTGTGTGTGTGCATGTATTCCAGCCTGTCGAGGTGTCAGCTTTTTTTTTTTTTTTTTTTTTTTTGGAAGAAAGGTAGCGCCTGTGAAGCTAATAAGGTGCTAATCCCACGCTGCACCGCCCCCCCCCCTCCCCCCCCTCCCCTCCGGCCTACAGAGACAGAAAGACCCACGTGGCTTATCGCTGCTCTCCAGACGGCGGCCGGATCAGTGAACGCGCGGCGCGATCGATGCATCTGATAAGGAATTAAGACAGAAAATAAACTGTACGTGTTATCGGGGAACTGGTACACGGCCTAATTATGATGCGGCGTGTGTGTGAGCTGATGATACGGCGGGACTGGAGTGGCGTGAGGCTGGGGGGGGGGGGGTGGTGGTGGGGGGGGGGCACCAGACCTGGAGAGGAGACATGACGGGACTCCCTGCTGAGGTCGGCACCAGGCGGCGAGAAGTAACGGTTTGATAGATCTCAACTTCAATACCCAGACGTCCTGAAAAGGCGATGTCAGTGAACTGCACACGGGTTCTGTTCACCGACCCGGCCGGTCTGCGGTGCTGGGCGGAGGCTCGCTGCTGGTCAGGAGACTCTTTGGATTTGTGGATCTCCAGTCTGGATCGGTCACTTCCTGTGTGGAGAAGATTTCCCACCAGTGAGCAAACAGACACCCGGGATCTAATCTGGACCAATAGGGTGACTCTACGGTCTCAGCTAGTCTCACCTGGTACAAAAGATGGCTGCCACAGGAAGTTTGATTGTTGTTGAAACCAGCAGGAAGTGAATCAAATCATTTTCAGACAGTAAAACAAACTGAATGAGAGTGAAACAACACAGTGAGTAAGGTGATGACATCTACAGCAGGAGGAAGAGGACAAAAAGCAGACAGCCCTCCTACCCCTGCCGTCACCCACCCCGAGGAAAAGGTCAAAGAGAGAAAGGAAACGTCCCCATGTCCATCCCACTAGTTCTCCCAGCGGACAGGCTGGACGCTCAGCTGCGCCTGACGGCTTGATCAGTGCCGTCCGTCCAGCCGTCTGTCAGTCCAGCCAGCTGGGGGGCGCCACCTACAGGAACTCAAACTCCATCAACAGAAAATCCAAGGAGGAAGACGTCACAGTACTGGACACACTGTTTGATTGACAGGTGATCTCTGGGAAGAGCAGTGAGGAACACCACAGTGAGGAACACCACAGTGAAGAACACCACAGAGAGGAACACCACAGTGAGGAACACCACAGTGAGGAACACCACAGTGAGGAACACCACAGTGAGGGACACCACAGTGAAGAACACCACAGTGAAGAACACCACAGTGAGGAACACCACAGTGAGGAACACCACAGAGAGGAACACCACAGAGAGGAACACCACAGTGAGGAACACCACAGTGAAGAACACCACAGAGAGGAACACCACAGTGAGGAACACCACAGTGAAGAACACCACAGAGAGGAACACCACAGTAAGGGACATCACAGTGAGGGACACCACAGTGAGGAACACCACAATGAAGAACACCACAGTGAGGAACACCACAGTGAGGAACACTACAGTGAGGAACACTACAGTGAGGAACACCACAGTGAAGAACACCACAGTGAGGAACACCACAGTGAGGAACACCACAGTGAGGAACACCACAGTGAGGAACACCACAGTGAGGCTGAGAGACGAAGATGGAGATAAAAATTACAAGAATCTCACAGATTACTACGTTGAGTACGTGGTCAGGTATCAGGTATATGCTTTTACCTTTTAAACCATCCAGTGACATGTTCATCCAGTACACCCCCCAGGGCTTCAGTGCTGCTAATTGGAGTGGTTTGTTTCCATAAAGTAATGATAAAAAGAGCTGGGGGGGGTGGGAGCTGGGGGGGGTGGGAGGTGGGGGGGGGGGGGGGTACCCAACTCATTTCCATCGATGCGTCATGCTTGCTGGAAATTCTTCATTTAAAGAGGCCAATTAGGCCGGCAGACCTCCCCGGTCATCACACGCCGGTCGGGTCGGGGCCACAAACAAACACACCAAGGACCCTATTATCCTCTTTCCCTCTCCGAAGGCAGTCAAGCAATTTCTCCCCTTAAGTAGTGTGCATCTTAAAGAGCAGCCACTCTCTCTGCTGCCTCAGTGTTGCCTCAGCAGCATCGTTTCAAGCGGGAGTTGTATTAATATAATGTATGATTACAGTGGTGATGGTGTTGTAGTGGTCAGACGGAGGAGGACCAACATGTCAGGATTAGTACTTTAAGGCTGTTTTCACACTTGGTCAGTTTCACACACTTTTAGGAATATGACTCCAAGAGTTTGGGTCGTATGTGAACGCTCCAACTGATCTCAGACCGTCTGAACCGAACCAATTCATTTTCCACAGTGCTGCCATAACGGTGTCAACATCGCACTTTTTATTTCATTCCACTTGATGCTGTTGAAAAACATCTGAAGTGTTGTGGACATTTTTATTGCATTTTTTTTATTGCATTGCATTGTATTGAAATTATATAAATAGAATAATTATTAAAAAAAATAGTTAAAAACATATTTTCTAAATATTCTATCTAAAGTCTTATTATTTTTTTCTGTGGCAGAATGGAAAAAGGAAATGGACCCTGCAACCAATAGTTGAGGTCTAAGTTTTGTACAGAGCACCAGAAGAAGAACTACAGTGTGGATGAAAGGGAACTGGGTTGTTCTTCAGTTGGTCCACTTAAAGTATATATAACTATATGTTAAAACACCGTAAAACAAAGTGATAATCCCATTGAAGTCTTGAAGGCAGAGTGAAGGAGGAGGCCAGGTGTCAATGTGTTGTGGAGCTGTTCTTCCAGAAAGACAAAGTGTTTTTGTTAGAGAAGCAGACCAAAGGGGACTCGGTGACACTTCAAAGGAGTTTTGAACTCCGACAGCGAGGCCACTGTCAACCCTGACGAGTCGCCGCTCTGCCGCGAGCTTCGGGGTGGAGTGTTTTCAGTCTGTGGGAGTGTCGGGGGAGGAGGGGGGGGAGCTGTGGCTGTCGTCGGTGAAAATCAAACAGAGCCCAATTAAACTGATTCTAACATGCCAGTGATCACGAGGAGGCTCACCTGGACTCTCTCCTCTCTCTTGGGCATGCCTCTGCCTCCCTGACTCCCCGGCCACTAATTGCCCAGGCCAAAAGCCTTGGGAATCTGCCGCTTCAATGTGCTAACAGCCTGTTGAGGGCCTGAAGCAAATTCCCATTCCAGTGACTGCCTACAAAACAATTCAAAACACTCATTTAACAATTTACAAACTAATGAAAGAAGTGCTGCAACATCTGAAATTATATTGACATTGTAGGTATTTAGCTGACGCTCGTATCCAGAACGACGGCAGCAGCAGATAACTGAGACTGAAGAGAAATAAGCAAAAGTAATCATGTGAAACATTTCTAAAGAAACACATCTAAAGAAATGTTTGTTTTGCTACTGAACACCCGGTGTCAGGTCGGTCTTTCCTGGGAGAAACCCTCTGGCGACAGGAAGTGATGCGTTTTACGTTTCAACAGAAGAAGAACTGGGTAGTTAGCATGAGCAGCGATAGCCACCGTGGCTGAACAGACAAAGAAAAGAGCGCCACCTACAGGAACTCAAACTCCATCAACAGGAAATACAAGGAGAAAGACGTCACAGTACTGGACACACTGTTTGATTGACAGGTGATCTCTGGGAAGAGCAGTGAGGAACACCACAGTGAGGAACACCACAGTGAAGAACGCCACAGTGAAGAACGCCACAGTGAAGAACACCACAGTGAAGAACACCACAGTGAGGCTGAGAGACGAAGATGGAGACTGAGTAAAAGTCTCCGGCGCTGTGAGGGCTTCAAGATGTTCAAACAGAAACCAAAGATACGAGTCGTCTTTTGATCCAAACTTCAGTCCCCTAATTACCAATTTTCTCGGCGCAGGGTTCCTGACATCACGCCGGAGTCCAGCTCTGGTGTCGGTATAGATTATGGAGCCCACCTACGGGGAGTGGCTGCAGAACAGTACAAAACAATTAACGCTACTGCGCCGCTATCAAAGGCTCCCACAGAAAACAGCGAGCCATGCATGGCTGGAGCGAGGGCTGGACGGAGAGAGGAATTAGTGCCGTCACATCAAAAAGCAGCAGAGCAGGAGTCTGATTCAGTACAATGGGCCACAATTAGCAGGACACGTTGGGAGCACAAGGCAGGGGCAGCTCCCTCGCTGGGCCTGTTTGGGACCCGCTAGCCCGACTAGCCCACCGGCCAGAGGAGGCTTCACGCCATGCGTCCATTTTGAAAATAAATCATTATCATCGTTCTGTATCTAAAACGAAACAGCTTCAAGGGAACAGGAAGTTTGGGTTCGGTCAGTCGAGGACTTCAGTTCCTTCACGTCGTTTCTATTACAACTGGGCCATCAATCAGAGTAGCTCACACTGTACAGGACAACAGACCACTAACAGACTAGCATACATTACATTACATTACATTACAGTCATTTAGCAGACGCTTTTATCCAAAGCGACTTACAATAAGTGCATTCAACAAAGGTAGGTAAGAAAACTACTAGTCACCAGAAATCATAAGTGCATTTCCATCCTAAACAAGCAACTAAGAGCATAACTAGTGTTAATGTAAGAGTGCAGTAAGTTAGCAACCTACTTATCTTAACAAATGAGACAAATAGAGAATCGAATAAAACAAGAGCTAAGACAAATAAGTGAACCCAATAAACAAGAGCTAAGACAAATAAGTGAACCCAATAAACAAGAGCTAAGACAAATAAGTGTATCCAAGAGCCAGTAAACAAGAGCTAAGACAAATAAGTGTATCCAAGTGTATCCAAGAGCCAGTAAACAAGAGCTCAGGCACATAAGTGATGACAAGTAGTCATGGCTAGGAGGAAGGGTCAGGGTAGTGTCTCCTGAAGAGGTACAGTAGCTACTGACACACCAGGACAACAGACCACTAACAGACTAGCATAGTAGTACAGTAGCTACTGACACATGGTCCAGGACAACAGACCTCTAACAGACTAGCATAGTAGTACAGTAGCTACTGACACACCAGGACAACAGACCTCTAACAGACTAGCATAGTAGTACAGTAGCTACTGACACACCAGAACAGACCTCTACCAGACTAGCATAGTAGGACAGAATCTACTGACACACCAGGACAACAGACGTCTCATACAGTGCAAGAGACTGTATGGGACTATAAGGAACATTAAGGAACTCGTTTCAGCCTCCATCCGGTTTTTAACTCACAATCACGACTAGCCAAGTACAAATAAAGTCTTAACAGATTTCTGGATCTCCATTTTCTACCCGTTACATTCAATTCAACCACAAACTCTTTAACATTAGAAGCGTTCCAGCCTCCTATCTGTTCTCCATGACGGGTCACTGAAGGTCACGTCACAGTCCTGACCCTGTAGAGCTCAGCTAGCAAAGGGCTATCTGCTAATTGGTTTCTATGGTAACTCTTGGGAGCTTTTTCTTGCATTTCTGGTTTTAAAAAACTTAAACCAGAGGACACCACTGTGTGTCCATTACAAGGACAAGGACAATTCATGTACAAAGCTTAACTATGAAAGACGGAACTGGTTTCCATGCTAACTCTTATGTAACCATTGAACTAGTTGGACATCTTTCTTGCATTTTCCTGTTTTAAACACACATGTGCACTAATTTGAAGAAAGCCAGTGTGCAACCTTTGTATAAAACCCATAACACCAAAGAGATTACCTCGATTGGTGTTGACAGTACTTGTACCTCGTTGCATCACCGTTGTACCCATCACCACAGTAAAGAAACACTTCTCAGGTATTATTTCTCTAGCATGAAACCGCAGCAACATCACTGCAATGTGTTACTTCCGATTAGACGCTAACATGTCAATCCCTTATGTTCCTCATGTCGTAATGAAACCAGTACAGCCCTACAGGCATACTTAGTCCACGTTCAATGGCGTAATGACACAGAGAACATGCGGCTGGTAATGAAGGGTCATCTGTTCATTGGCGTGAATCATTTCAAACATGTTATTAATTGCGTATTGCTTTGAAGCCTTATCGAGAGTTGGATTAGAGAGCGCTAAACGCCTGGTATCAGCTGGTCTGAGCCTGGCGAGGAGATAGAGACGCCGAGGGAAGCTGGAAGCCGGGAGCCAGGATGCTGAGGAGAGTAATCTTGTTACGGCATACAAACAAATATGATGCTCCCACTCACTTTGTTCTTCTCGAAAGGGAATACATGCAAACAGGCCCCTGAACCACAGACACACCGGGAAGGAGAGTAATACTAGGTCACCATACAGGCCAGAGTAAGGAACTGATACTAATTTGACCTTGATCTGATTTTTAGGTGCGTTTTGGTCCTTCTCAGGGGTAACGGTAACTCAACACTCACTCTGTACCACTAACATCTGTCGTAACTGGCCACAGGCCTCCCAGAAGTCTCTCTGTCCCAACATCTTCCCCCTCCACTGGTTGTCACCATTTTGGTTGTCGTAGTTTCTGTTGCAGTGGTTTGTGTGGTGCGTCGCTTCGTTTTCAAGAATCACTTTCACACATGAACATGTAAATATGAGTATGAATGAAAGCATGTGAACAGGATACTCCCAATAGATACTCCCAATAGGTACTCCCAATGATCAGGGGCATTTCCACTCTTGTTAACATCTGACCCTCATGAGGTTAATCTTGGCCACAGCCTCACGGTTGGAGAAGCAGACTAGTGGAGGGTTGCTGGTTCGAAATCCCCCGACCGCCTGGGAAACGTTAATGAGCAGCGCTGTCCCATCCCTGAGCTACTTCTGTTTGGATGCCCTCGAGCAAGGCACTTAACCTCCAGTTGCTCCAGTTAAGCTCCCGGTGAGAGTAATTGCTTCAATGCGAGGTGGTACGATGCTGAAAAAGAGCATGTGTGTTCAGTCCACCGTCGCTATACAGAGGAGGGTGAAAGAGAGAGAGCCGAGTCCTCAGGCAGCTACAGCTCTGGGGACAGCAGGTAGATATTAAGCTGCTGGCTGACGCCCCCTGTTGGTCAGCCACATGGTCTGGACTGAAGACGGTGGAGGAGACTTATCCTGCTATTGACCAAATATGGTGCAAAGAAGCATTGAGTCAGAATTCATTGACACCAACATGCGAGAGGCAGAAGGTGACTGGTGCAGAGGCAACGGGAGCAACTTGGAATAGCAACAAAGTCCTGACGAGAGAGATGTCTGGAATGCTGAAGACATTTTCTACCTGACAGGAATTGCTGTGTGCTATTTCAGCCCAGATGGTCCCTCAGTGGAGGAAAAGGACCATGGGAAGCCATGGGGAGCGTGGCCACGAGGCCGAGGGGGCAGAACCCCCCACCTCCCCGGGGATAATGAAACCATGAAGGATGTTATTTGAAGGCTAATTCTAGCAATTCAAGAAATGCATGGTTTGGGCACATCAAACACTTGAGGGCACTTCAGGAGGGTTTAAACGAAACGCTCAGGACGCCCGGAGGTGTGAAAATGGGAGAACGTCTCAATGGCCTTGGAGTTAAAAGACACATGCCTCCTTTTCCTTAGACAGACAGACAGACAGACAGACAGGCAGGCAGGCAGGCAGGCAGGCAGGCAGATGTGTGATGATAGATGTGACTGTACCACTGTACAACGTGCCCTTAGCTATACACTAATATGACATCACTCAAACAATTTGAATCTGAAAATTAAAGACATGTTTCTGTTCTATCTGATTCCTCCGCCACACTCAAACTGATGGTGATATTGCATCATGTGCCGGTATCTGGCGGAGATGACCTCATCATCGTAGTGTTTATGGATCACTGGGCCGCTGGCCTTGATTTCTGTTATTGAATTATGGGAAATTCATTCTTTTTATTGAAGGAGTGGCTTCCAAATCCAATAAGAGAGTCAGCAGTCCTTGGACACGCGACAGATTCTCCATTCAGTCCCACAGCAGCAATGTCATTCCTCTTGATTGGTTGGTCAGAAGCTTGCAGAGCTCCTTTGTAAGATCTACGCTCTGAAAGGTTAGAAGACGACATTATTTAGAAGCAGGTATTAGTTTGTGGTTTTGTCTGACCTCTGGGCCGCCGCCTGGCCAAAACAGATCTGAGTCTTCTCTGGAGCGAGCCGACCTCGCCTCTCTGCGCCGCGAGGCTGAAAGCTTCGGGAGAATGCAGCGGCTGAAACAAAAATCCTCAAGATGAGTATATGCAACTCAACCTGCATGACTGGCTTCCCCGTGACCGGCAAGATGAAAACTGATTCACCAGGAAAAGGTCGCTCCATATCGTACTGAGCAGACAGAGGGAAGGGGAGCAGTAGTTTAATTAAAACGTGATAATAAGCAGTTCGGTTCACGGGGGGGCTAAAACCTCTTGGGTTAAAGGTGTGGTGTGTATTCCTCTGGATGTCTTTGGCCCCGGGAGCAGGATTGATCTTTGGGTTGCAGGAGAGCCAGGCCTCCTCTGGGCTTAAGGGCCACACACCTGTGCATGCATCGGGGCCGGATAAGCCCAGATTAAGCTAAAGTTACCCGCTCTCTCCCCGCAATGTCATTCAAAACCTCAACGGCGACCACGCCGGGGACAAAGCGCCTTTTGGGCTGTCCTAATAAACGCCATTAGCTTTGAGACATCAAACATGAAGGATTATGGGATTTTCTGGCAAAAAAAGATGGAGGGTCCGGGGGACTCCCTCACTCAGCCGTCCTTTCTCTCCAGAGATTACACTACAATTTGTTTTCCTTTTTCCGCCATTTTGTATGTCCCTCCTCTTTTGTGGATTTCAAAAAAAGAGAAAGCGGTACAGTAATCCCCTGCAGATGAAACTAAGAACGCACTAAAAAGGAAGATTACACAGAGCTTTGTAAATTGTTTCTATACTCATGTGCATGGGTATTGAACAGTCACTCACACACACACACACACACACACACACACACACAATCATTTCTGGGTGTATTCTCTGCAGTTCGGCCCACAGAAAGTCAAGAATTAGATTCAAAGAAGAATTAAGACAGAAAAAACGTGTGATGAATGATGGGCGCTGCCTTCCTGCATCTGAACAAGGAGCGACCGAACTGTGTTGAGGGTGTTTATTCTGAGAGCCTGGGAATTCTGGGAGGAAGAACCACCAGGTGAAAAGTAGGATTTATTCAAATCCAACAAGAGATCTCATGTTTCTGCCTTTTATTTATTTTTAACAAGATGAGACTCAAGAGATAAAACCACATATCAGCTCATGTTGATCTCACTCTGATCACAACAACAGATGAAGTAAGAGTCATTTGAAAGAAAGATCTCAACAGGATGTTTCATGATCCTCCTGCTGCATTTTGCTGTTGAAGCCACGGAGACAGCAGCCAGTTGTAGGACTATGTTATGTCACATGTTAACATCATGAAGTCTCCTCGTTGCTCCTCGTGGGTTTTAGGAGAAACATGTCAGATAGAGGAGATCACAAATCTACCCTGTTTCTGAAGAGAAGAAGAAAAGACGATTCTGTTCCTGCTACCAGCAGCGTCTCGGCGGACCCGGGGCCCATCGCTGAAAATTTCCAAGATCACTTTTCGAGACCAGCAGAAAAACAAAAGGGGAAAAGAAAACTGTTGAGCGGGCAGGCCACCGCCCGGGGGATTATTCTCCTAGTGTTACATGGATTAGCAGCAGCCCAACCTTTGACTCTGTTAGGGACGACTTGACTTATGGCTCTGTTTAGGTACTGGGGGGCCTGGGGGGGCCTGGGGGGCCTGGGGGGCCTCGCTGTGGGACGCCCAGGTGCCCCCGGGACTCTGAGAGCCGAGCCCCCATGTCAGCCAGAGCACCGGCTAACAGACAGACTTCTACTGGCCACGCTGGCTGCTCCAGAGGTCACCGTCCACCTTCACAATGTCAGTAGATTCAAGTAGATTTTTAGAGTAGAATGATGGTGAAGCTGGTAAACCAGACAAATATCACATGATCGATTAAATGTCCTTTTTAAAACAGGAGGAGAAACAATATCGGATCTAGTCGGATCTCAAAAGCACGGGTCACGTGATCTCCAGGCCTGCTGTGATTGGTTTATTAAATATCAGATATCACTCTGAAACCTGACACGATGTTTGATTTTCTTTGCACATGTTGCACATTATTCAATAATGTTATTTTTGTAAATGAATTCTTGTTAGTCTGGTTTCAGGTTTCAGTGGAGAGTTTTAGTGTCCATGGTGGTCTGGATGCTGTTTCGGAGGTTTTTCACCCTTCAGGAAATTCAGGGAGAAACAAAAATGGTCAAATTTAAATAATATCGGCACAAGACATCAGCTACTGGCAGGTTATAAAATACAGACAGTGATCCTGAAATCACTCTGTAATGGTGGTCTGGTTTTCTAAACAGGATCAGATTCTCAAATGATTTTCTTATAAAACCCTGTATGCTAGCGATGCTCATCCCTGGTCACTCATTCAGTCCATCAGCACAGACCTCCTCTTCCTAGGTAGTCAAGCTAAATGCTGTAATCCTGCTGGTATGATGGACAGATCTTTTACTTAAGCAAATAGATTGTGTGTTTGTACATGTTGTAACCTATGGATTAGATAGGAGCGCGGAATAAATCTGATAAGGATATGAGCTGGTGGTATTATCACCTGCGGTGAAACGGATGAATGACTGGGGGGTAATAACCCCACGTATGTCATCAATACCGGATTAGTTATTTGAAATATTCCTGGTGTTTAAATCTATAGCTGACACTGCTGCTCTATTTTTACGACCCAATTCCTGAAAGTGTTTCTCTTTTCAGCCTGCCAGTGAACACATCGTCTGCTCGGCCACACAGCTGGTAAGCGTGGCCTTCAGGCGGCGGCGGCGGCATCAACACTCAAGCCACGTTCAAAGGAGGATGCATCCGCTTCTCCCCTCGGCCGACATTGCGAAGGTCTCTCCTCCCTTAATCCTCTTTGACTTTATTCATGCAAAGGTCATCTCTGATTCTCCAAATGGAAGAGCCGATGGTTGTGGCCGGTCTCTGCGCAGGAAAGCCATGGTAGAGCCTGGATGGTGTTGAGGAGGAGGAGGCTGCTTTTTGGCTGCATTTGTCACTCAGGCAGTATCATTACTCACCTCAGCCTTCGAGGGGCATGTCTGAAACATATTGGGCTTCAGGAGTGGACGTTTTCCTGGAAACATGCTGCTGTTATAATGATGAACGCACCACAGCAGGCCGATACCGAAGCTTTCTATTGAATATCTTTAAATTGGACCATATTCAGTTTCTTCTCATCAGCATGAAAAACCTCTGAAACAGCATTTAGACCATCATGGACACTAAAACTCTCCACTGACACCAGACATTCTTTTAGTGTCAGCAGCTCTTTGAGGCAGACCCCCCCCCCCCCCCCCCCATTCAATGGTAGGGAGACTCTGGGAAACATCATGACTTCATTCATTCATTTAGAAAATACAGTATTGAAGAATTAAATGAAGAAATACCAAAAAATCAAACATCATGTCAGGTTCTGCATCTGGTCAGGAGGAACCCCAATATCGGCTCCATATATTGGCAAGGCGATATATCGGTCCTAGCCCTACCGTAGGGCGTATAGAGCAGAGCTGCGCACCACTGGCCATGTAAGACAAGAGGAAACACACCGCCGAAGAGCGAGAGTCAATTTAGCCAAAGTGCAAAAGAGAAAAGGTCACGTCTAACCAGAGACAAAGTACTAATTAAGAGGAGCCAGTCCACTGGCTTCACACAGAGGCTGCTCAGAAGCCTTCATCTGTCATAAAAGGCCTTGTGTCAGGACGTCAGAGATGCAGTGGGTTGGAAAAACACCACGGTTCAAACCAAAGAGCCTTTTAACCGAGCGCTGCACCGCCGTCTGCACAGACGGATCGATCAGGCCAGGCCTTACCAAACACGGCACAGGAAGTCAAAATGATTCATGACGAGCTTTTAACAAGGTTTAATTCCTGTAAATATCAACAATATGCAGCAGACGTACAAGATAACGCTTTAAGTTTCACAAATCTACTAAACGTTCACTGTTAACCCCATGTAGCCTCATGTAGCCTCCATGCTGGAAACCATTTAGACGTCTTTTAACTGGTTGATCGAGGTGGGTTCCTCCACGACACATTTGACCTAACATCTAACAGCCCAAGTTTGATTCCAAAACAAAGGTTTGCCGAGGACGGATAAAGATCATGGAGTTTTGCCCCCCAGCTGAGGACCCATCGGATGGCGACTGGGTCAATGAGAAGGAACAGTAGTATAGAGACGCCCGAACCAACTGGACAATGAAGACCGTAAAGGTTCTTCTCTGTTCTCACGTTCTTTAGAGGTTAGGGAGGAACACGAATATACACCAGTCGAACTGCCTGATGGGACGACTAGCGGCCCCTGAACCCTCGCCACCATGGACCTCCCAGTTCCTCAGCAGGTTCAAGACCAGGATGAAGACGACCTGGTCTTGAAGGAAGCTGTACCCTCGTCCACGTTCAGATGTTTATTCTCAGCCATGCCTGATGTTCTCAGACTGAAAGGAGAGAAACTATCCAGCAGGTGTTGGAGTGAAGTAGCTAGTAGTAGTACAACGACATTTCAACCCTCGGTCTTCATCGGGTTTGTCCACCAATTCCTTGTAAGCTACTTCACTCCAGCACCTGCTAATATTTTCACTGGGATTGTCTCTCGCTTTGTGTTGTTTCCATACTTGCTTTCATTAGACAGTGTTTTGGGGGAGGTGGGGGTGGGGGGGGTTGTGACAGAGGTGATGCTCCAGCACAACGCCTGCCATCATTCCCACCACTGGTGTTGCTGTATTGGTTGTTACTGTGCAGAGACGCTGCTGCTTCATTTCCCCCGATCGCAGTTTCCATTTCCTGCAGCGGTATCCCTCGGATGGCGTCGTCCTCCGTTCCAACAAAACTCTTCTGCTTCCCTTTGATGCGAGGCGCTCCTAACTGGCAGTCGGCGTAATTTGCCCTCGCCAAGCTCCTTTTCAGAAAACACACGGCGCCTTCCCTGTTTGCCTGTTTTATTTGCTTTCATTGTTGTGTTTGTGTTTTTTTTCCCCCCCTCCTTCTTCTCATCTCTGCAGTTTGATTGTTTGAGGTTTAATCGCAGCTTATTCCCGGGCCTTGTTTCTTTCCTCGTGTTTTCATTTCATCCTCCTCCTCGTCGTCTCTGAGGGCTTGTTTTCCGTTCGTGCCGTGGCTCTTTTCATGTGTCCCTCGCCGGCAGAAATCGACGCTTAGATACACAGTAGGGAAGAACAAAACAAACAGACAAACAGCCGCAGAACAGATGCAGAGCGCCTCCAAATGCCTTGCGTCTCACTGTGTGACATTGGAACGAACCAGAGAGGGAAGTGATGGTGCAATGATGGTGAAACATCGTCCACAACAAAGACACTGTAGACGTTGAGTACACGAGGCAGATGGTAGGCTCGCTCACTCACACACCGCCAGCAAGACCAGCAATACCCTTCTGAGAAACCAGTACATCTACTATTGAATCCTGAGATCAAACATGGTGAGATCATTCCATTTGTTTCTTCTCAAACCTCCCAGCGTCTTCCTGGCTGGTGTGTCGCCCAGTTTCAGACCGAGCGGTAAATACATGACTACATATTTAAACAATAACAGCAGCAAATTTTACAAATAAGCACCAGAGAAGTCCAGATGTACAAGATGCAGCTGTCATTTTCATATACGTCAACTAAACGTTCACTTTTAAACCCCATGCAGCCTCATTTCAGCCCATTGAGGCATCTTCAACGTAAAACTGCTCAATGGGAACCTGGAGTGATTTGCCTCGTTATAACGTAGTGCTACTCGTCTCTAGAAACAATCTCCAAACCACCTGATGAAACAGGAGAAGTGATCTCACTTTGTTTCACAACACAAGATCTTAAGAGTCAATGTCGTGCAACGTGTGAAGCTGCAGGTTTCCCGGTTGTCTGTAGGTAGTTTTTCCTTCACGCCGTCCACCTCCGTCCTCCGTGTAGCCGGCTGCCACCTGAACTCAACAATCTTATCGCAGCTTCTCCAGACGGGACTCCGGAGAGGAAAAAGGGCCTGCAGAGGTGGTGTATCTCACCGCGCTGAAAGCCGAGGAAGCAGATAACAAACAGCGTCGTCGTGCCAGAGAAACTCTATTGGAATTAGGGAAGCCATCCTGCCACGATCAGAGGAGGAAGAGAATGAGTGGGAGAGAGAGAGGAAGAGGAAGAGGGGGCGGCCAGGTGAGTCTTTATCATAGGACCAGGCCCATTACATTGCGGCGGGCTGAGCCTCGCCGGGCCTTTCAGCTGCTGGTGAATTGGAGGAATAGGGGTGCTGATGAAAACGATAAAGGAGGCATTCCGGTATCCTGTCACTGCAGAGGCACTTGACATTTCTGATGACATTTGAGCCCCTTTGAATCTGCTGGAAATTGCGGCGTTTCATCCCAACGTAATGCTACACTTTAGAAAACCCTTCTTATCTGCCAGATTATGCCGTGGTATTATATGGAGGTATTATGCAGTGCTAATAGTGCATGTAGATACTTCACAAATGATACTAAAAATGCCTCACGTCACACACTAGGAGGATTTGGCCCTTCAGTAAAGGAATACTTCCGAGTATGCAAATGCCCACAAAAGAATTAGGGCTTAACAGATTTGACTCACTCAAACAATGGCATGCGCCTCTTTTCCCAGGATGCAACTGTCCGTCAGTTTGCAGGATTAAGGCTCTGGGTTGTGACAATGTGTTGAATGAAAAAGGACAAAGAGACGCCTCCTTTATTACTGGGATATGACTATAAATGCTTCTCTTATTATGGCTGACGGATGATTAAAGCTTGAAAAGGGAGACAGCGAGAGGCCGGGCACTGCCCCCTACGGACCGATCTGGTTCACTGCAGCTTTCATCTGCACGCCTTGGGGTTACATTACATTACATTACAGTCATTCAACAGACGCTTTTATCCAAAGAGACTTACAATAGGTGCATTCAACATAGGGAGGTAGAGAATCAGAAGAGCATTTCCTTCCTCAACATAAGAGCAGAACCAGTGTTGAGGTAGAAGATCAATAAGTCATCTACCTACTTTTATTAAACAAATGAAACCAAGAGGCTAAGAGGAAGGGTAGTGATGCTTCAATTAGTTTAATTTGGCATGGTGTCCCGTTGGTTTTGTTTCTGGTTCTGGTTCCAGCAGGTCCTGGTTCCTGACCTGCTGTCTTTCCTCCCTGTTACTGTGACGAAACAAAACAAGTAGTTGCGGTGGGCTGCAGATCGTTCACGTCACTCAACCTCCAGAAAACAGAGATGTCTTCAGGCATTCAGCTGACGCTCTCTTCCAGAGGTTCAGGGCCTCAACACAGCAACCTGCTGCAGACAGACACACATTGGCTGCTGTGGGGATCGAACGCGCAACCTTTCGTTTACAGGCAAGCACAGGCGAACAGTTCAACCAAGCTATGAGTTTCCCTTTTCAGGTTGTTTCAATTGATTGTCAGAGGAAGCCTAGAGGTTGAAAACGACTCAAATATAGACTAATCATAAACATGATTCATGATCCTAACCCATACATCTCCCAGGTTGGGAACTCAATGTTTGGATGGTTTCTGAGTGATCTGATCTCAGGTCTGCTGCTGCAGGTTGTGTTAGGGCTCTGCATGGCGGCAGGTCTGTTAACTTCACGTCTAGTTCCACTTTTCAACACTTTGGATTTAAAAGGTTGCAGCACGAATCACTGGTACAGTGAAATGTTGTTTTTCCCTTCCCTCCCTTAATGAACATTTAGAAAACTCTATTATTCTCTATTGCTTGATACTCTGATGTGACTGTATTGTCATCATGTGCACCAACATAAATACATCTAACTGTATTTCTATCATGGATGCTGTCGAAGGTTCATTTTTCCTGTCCATGTGCAGGTTGGGGTCTGGCCTGTATAGAACAGATGTCCCCATATTGATCCACAGCTGCTCTGGGTGCATGGGGGAGGGGGGGGGGGGTATAGGGGGGAGGTGGAGTATAGGGGGGGGTTTGGGGGATAGAGGACGTGGTTGGTGGGGAGAAAGGCATCATGTCTTTTTGTTCCTCCCGTCCCGGCGCTCCGACCAGGAGACTCTGGTTACCTGACAGCCTCCTGGTCCAAGCTGCTCACTGGGCTCCCTGTTGGTCACCAGATCACCAGAGAGGATCACCAAGGAGTCACTACTCTACCGGTCATCTGGATGTGATGACCAGTTTCCTGTCAGAGCGGCCGGTGAAGCAGCCAGACAGCCAGAGATACAATATACTGTATACAATATATACAATATATCATATACCAGATGAGGACGGTGGTAAATCCTAAAACAACAAATAAAACGTTTCTATTGACATTGTTATTACTATTAGTACTAGTACTAGTATTGGTATTGGTATTAGTACTAGTATTGGTATTGGTATTAGTATGAGTATTGGTATTAGTATTAGTACTAGTTCTAGTTCTAGTATTGGTATTAGTATTAGTACTAGTTCTAGTATTGGTGTTAGTATTAGTACTAGTATTAGTGTCAGTGTCAATGTCAGTATTAGTACTAGTACTGAAGGTGGACTACCTCCCTCCCGGTTGTATCGAGGCCGGTGGGATGCAGGTCAGTCGTCCCTCCTGTCCAGGTCCTGGAAGATCCTCCTGTCCAGGTCCTGGAAGATCCTCCTGTCCAGGTCCTGGAAGATCCTCCTGTCCAGGTCCTGGAAGATCCTCCTGTCCAGGTCCTGGAAGATCCTCCTGTCCAGGTCCTGGAAGATCTTCCTGGTGTCTTATCAACACCAACCTGCAGCTCAGCGTCCAATCAGACTTCACACGGCTCCACTAATAGAAAAATAAATTGCAGGGGGAAATTCCAATAAAATGAAACATGAGAAGAAAACCCAAGTGTGATATAATGGAGCCCACAACTCTCATATCAGGTTAATAAACATCGATGGGATTATTGCTGAGCTCATCCTGTTTGGGAGATGCAAGGTCAGCAGTTCAGCAGCGACAAGGCTAACTCCCTACCCACACACACACACACACACACACACACACACACTGGAATACACACTACGTCCTGTCTGAAGTCATACACTGTAAAAAAAAACAAAAAACATATCTATCTCAACACGTTATATTCAGTCTTAGTTTCTTAAAAATGGACGGATAAAGTTAACAGAATTAAAAATTATTGAAACGTTCATTGGAAATGTGAACAAGTGATATTATCTCACTCCAATGGCATTTTTTTTTTTCTAATTGTTTGATTTTAAAACTGAATACATTTTTTTGCAGTGTATGAGCCATCCTCTGCATGGCTTCGATTCAGAAAGGTCAGGAAGTGAAAGTGTTATTGAATCAATGAAAGTAATAATCTGCAACATTTCCTTCAAAATAAATGTTCTCTCTCCTCTCTGGTGGACGTGGTGAAAGTAACACAAATGTGCATTATCCCAAACTAGTCACCCAGATACTGGTTAAGACCACAGTGTCTGAACTGGTGGGGTTAGAAAATACACATTTACAGAAGTTCTTCAACATCCTTGTATAAAGGTAATAGATGTTGTATATTAGGAGGAGGAGCCTTCAGCAGTGGAAAGGAGGACTTAAGACTCATAACATTTGAGAACCAATAAAAATCTATTGGGGTCCATTGAGAAGAACTAAGCAAGTGAAAGGCTTGAGGACACCTCGTTCTAACGCCTCGAGCAAACAAAAGATTCACGTTTTCATTGAGGTCAGAACAACATTCACTCGGCCGCCAGACAGACCGGCTCGACAACAGGGAGGAAAGTCATTCATTTCAGGGACTCGTTTTTCATGTCGTGGGGGTTTGAGCAGCAAGAACATCAGAACTGGAGCTGGAAAACCGTCACGACCAGTACAGTGACGGACGGCCTCTATTGCCTCTACTGCACCTTATATTAGTTCCCGAAAACCTGAATTTTATCCAGAATAGAGTTTAGACCTGTTTTTGGGATGGCTTAAATCTTGGAAGTCAATTTATGAAGTGCACCACAGTAGGTACCAAACTGATGCCAGGCTCTTTAATGTGGAGAACTCATGAATGGTTTTCTGGAGATATGATTGATTTCTGTTTATATCAGTGGTTGTTTGCCTCATGTTAACTGGAGATCAAAGTTCACCCCCCTTTATTTACCACTACATCACTGCTTCTAATGTTGGATAACCAGGAACTGAACCGTATTCAGCTGTTGCAGGTCTGCTAAGAGGCTAGAAGCTAACTGTTCCTGCCAGGCCACCCATGCTGCCACAGCAGTGTGAGCAGAGGTTCATTAGCAGGTCCTCTGACACAGTGGGAGTCTGTCTGTGTGGCGTCCATCAGAGCAGATCACCAGCTGCAACGCTAGCAGAGGAGAGAACGACTTCCTGTCACCGCGGTCCACGACACAAAGAGAAAAACAGGCTGTTCCTATCGCTGATGGAGAAGACCGAACCACCAGAGGAAGGAATGGGTCCAAAAGGTCTCAGGATCTCTAAAACACTTTAACACTGTTACAGCTGTTGGTGATGTTCGTGAGATATTTACAGTCTGATATCAGAAAATGTGTCATTGGTCTAAAACATCAATTGACCAGAATGCAATGCAGAACCTGAGATAGACCAGAAAGCAAAGTAGCAACAAGATGTTTTGAGGAAGGCCACTATTGCTCTTTGCACCTAAACACTTTCTATGGTCATACACACTCACCTTTGAATGCAACAAGTTCACGCCCCGTCTGTCTTGTCTCAAACGTTCTGGTCCATCGTGTCTCAGCGGGTCTGGCCCGTCGTGTCTCAGAGGGTCTGGTACGTCGTGTCTCAAAGGGTCTGGTACGTCGTGTCTCAAAGGGTCTGGTACGTCATGTCTCAGAGGGTCTGGTACGTCATGTCTCAGAGGGTCTGGTCCGTCATGTCTCAGAGGGTCTGGTACGTCATGTCTCAGAGGGTCTGGTCCGTCATGTCTCAGAGGGTCTGGTCCGTCGTGTCTCAAAGGGTCTGGTACGTCATGTCTCAGAGGGTCTGGTCCGTCATGTCTCAGAGGGTCTGGTCCGTCATGTCTCAGAGGGTCTGGTATGTCGTGTCTCAGAGGGTCGTCGGCCATGTCCTCAGAGGGTCTGGTACGTCATGTCTCAGAGGGTCTGGTACGTCATGTCTCAGAGGGTCTGGTACGTCGTGTCTCAAAGGGTCTGGTACGTCATGTCTCAGAGGGTCTGGTACGTCATGTCTCAGAGGGTCTGGTACGTCATGTCTCAGAGGGTCTGGTACGTCATGTCTCAGAGGGTCTGGTACGTCGTGTCTCAAAGGGTCTGGTACGTCATGTCTCAGAGGGTCTGGTACGTCATGTCTCAGAGGGTCTGGTCCGTCGTGTCTCAAAGGGTCTGGTACGTCATGTCTCAGAGGGTCTGGTACGTCATGTCTCAGAGGGTCTGGTACGTCATGTCTCAGAGGGTCTGGTACGTCGTGTCTCAAAGGGTCTGATCCTTCTTGTGTCAGAGGGTCTGGCCCGTCATGTCTCAGAGGGGCCTGGTCCTTCGTGTCTCAGAGGGTCTGGCCCGTCGTGTCTCAGAGGGTCTGGTACGTCATGTCTCAAAGGGTCTGGCCCGTCATGTCTCAGAGGGTCTGGTACGTCGTGTCTCAGAGGGTCTGATCCTTCTTGTCTCAGAGGGTCTGGTCCCGTCATGTCTCAGAGGGCCTGGTCCGTCGTGTCTGAGAGGGTCTGGTCCGTCGTGTCTCAGACGGTCTGGTCCGTCGTGTCTCAGAGGGTCTGGTCCGTCGTGTCTCAGAGGGTCTGGTCCGTCGTGTCTCAGAGGGTCTGGTCCGTCGTGTCTCAGAGGGTCTGGTCCATCGTATCTCAGAGGGTCTGGTCCGTCTTGTCTGAGACGGTCCTGCGGTCCTCTCATGTATTTCGGTACTATTACTGTTTTATTTGTCAGTCCAATACATTGATCGGACTTGGTGGTGCACAAGGCAACAGAGACCAGCCCCCCCATATACAGTAACTACAGTAACAATGCCTCCAGGCTGAGCTGGGAGGAACGGAGGAAGGGATTATGGGTAGATGCCGGTGCCTGGCAGGCGAGCTCAGCGTGGGGAGGCAGGGAGGCGAGACCAGCCACGGGGAGGAGCGCCCTCCCCGACCTGAGGGCCGAGCGTCAGTCGAGGGAGAACCCCCCCACCCCACCCGGCCCTGTGGTTGGCTGCCCACGGCCTGCTGCTTGCCAATTCTACCTGCTAGACGTGAACGTGAGGAGCAACAACAAAGACCAGTTGAAGGGGGAAGAGCATCTCCTTCCACCGGGGGGCGGAGCCACCAGGCAGCAGGGCAGCGGAGAACATCTGGTGAGCAATCTGCCCCCCCGCCCCACCCACCCACACCCACACACACCCACACCCACACACACACACACACACACACGTTTAATATCCATTCACATACTTGAGCACACATTTTATACATCTTAATACTTTGTTACCATGAAACACACCATGTTCCTGCAGTGTCTCATCTTGACTAACCTGAATTTGCATCTTACACCAAGGCATCATGGGAAAAAAATACATACACCCCAATTCATACACCACAAGTTCAGCTTCAGCCTCTTTTAAACACAAAGTCTTGTTATTGTCGGCCAGGCCAAGACAGCTGAAGCCAAAAACCTTTCAAGCTGTAATTGAAACTAAAAACTAAAACTAGTGACATCACGGTGACATCACGGTGACATCACGCCACATCGGGACCTTCATGTCATAATCGAGCAAAATGTGTATCTGGTTTGAAGGAATTCACAGGGGAACAATGTGATGTTGTCTGTTCTCATGTTAACGGGGTGACAGGGATTCCCACTGTGGTGATCTTCCAGAACGGAGTTACTTCTCTAACTTTAACAACGTTCTTCCTTCCTGGTTTGTCAATGTTGTTTTCCAGTTGGGCTGAAAACCATCTAATGAAATGAATGTGACAAATCAAATACTGCTGCTAGTCCATAAATCTTGCTGGCTTTCGGCCAACGGAAGATTTCTGACATGATTTTAAAGTATGACCCCCCCCAGATCCCTGAGATCAGTTGGGATCAGTTGTCTGCTAAATGTTCCCAGAGTAAAAACTAAGAGCAGCGTTGAGCTACGACGCAACACTGAACACTTTAGATCCAGCTTGAAAACCTTCATTTTCTCTACAGCAGCTAAACTGTCCATCCTGCTGAACTTGCACTTTTATCCTCATCTGAACTTTATTTTTACTTATTTGATTCAAATTTTTATTTTAATATAAATGAATGTCCATGTTGTTATTGTTTCATGCATCTGTAAAGCACCGTGAATGGCCCACGTGTATGAAATGACCGATACCGATATTCCCTGACTTCTCCAGAGAATTTATCAAATTGCCTGTCTTGAATAAATCTCTCTAAATTCCATGATATTCCAGAAATTCCATGACCAGTGCGAACTACTTAGTGACAGGGTGAGGGTTAACGGTTTCTCAGGGGTTTGGAAAACGACTCAAGGCCTTGGAGGGACAAGTCCCACACCGGCTATCAACCAGAGTCAGGTCAGCAGACTTCCCATGTGACAGCACACCGCCTTGGATTAGCTGCTGTAAGCCTATTAATGTGGATTGGACTGGGTGGGCCAGCGCTTAGACAGGTCGGCCTGCGACTTAAAGGTCACAGGTTTGATCCCCACAACTATTGAAGTGTCCTTGAGCAAGACACTGAACCTGCTCTAGGTGAACGTCAGCTGAACGCCTGAAATGAAAATAATATAGTCTCTGATTGGACACTGATGGAAACGATCAATCAATGATGAGACGTTCCCTTAGTGGTGGTCTGGTCAGTGTTTGGGAGGTTTTTAGTCTCAAGCTTTCAAAACGTGGAATTAAAATTGATAAATGAATTGATTGTCAAATCTCTGAACCTCCGGACTAATAAATACATTGTGAAAGAGAGACAGCATTATTTAGTTATTTCACAATAAGGGTCAGAGTAAAAAGGGACACGCTTTTGATGTTGGATTGGATTTCATTTCAATTAATACTTCAGTTAAGACCGCCTCAGACCTGCAGAGACATTCCTGAAATCTCACGACTAGCCAGGCACACAAATTTCAGACAGTACTTGAGTTCTGAATGGTTTCAGGAATCACTTGTGAAATGAACCTGGGTCTTGAAGAGCTACTTGGGAAACTAAAAATTCTCAAAATAAGCTCACGATCTCGACAGATGTTCTCTCTTCCATGACCTTCAGAAAGAACCATTAAAAATATAGAAAAAGAAACCTAATATTTTATCATTTTTTGCCCAAAGTCCAGAGGCGCAGAGTCTTTCCTGAGGTGGAGAACCCGTCGGTCCACTGTCCTACCAGCTGGTTCTGGCATTGACCAGGTCTGAGCAGCAGTCTGAGCCCAGAGGTCTGTAGATAAAAGCAGCTTAATAAATGTTGAGCTGCAGATCAAAAGGAACTAAATAAACATTTTATTAGAAGTAGAATAATAGTGACCAAGAGAGGAAAAACAGATTCAAGTCAACTTTTCACCTTCTTAGCTAATTCTCCTCTAACTATAACAGTAACTGGCAAAATATATGTTTTTCCATTTTCTTCTTTTTATATCCAAATCCCATTATTATGTTATTATTTTACTTCCTGAAAACGTTTGTTTTTTTTACTTCCTGGTGTACCAATCAAATTAAACCATCACGTGTGTCATCTCGGCAGCTGCATTTATTTTGAAGAATCCAAAAGTTGTGAAGCTCTAGATTATGTTTGTTATGTATGTATGTTATGTATTTTCAATTGTTCCTCCCCGACTTCCTGTCCCACCAGGAAACACGTCGACTTACAGAAGCAACACATCGATTTGAGTTGAGTTTCCTTTGTGACTTTAATTCAACCAATTCTACCCAGTGGACATCAGCACTTGGACGTAAATAAAAATCAATAAAATAAAAAAAAATAGGAAAGGATGGAGGATGCTGGGACAGCATGGGGCCTCGCTGCTCACCAACCAACCTGGTGTCACATCTTGCCCCCCTCCTGTGGCTCTCTGTACCCGTCCAGCGGCAGGAGGGGGCTGAAGTGCAGCAGCGGCAGGTCCACGGCCGGGGAGGGCTTCTGCGGGTGGGACCAGCCCTCCCGGGGGCGGCGGACGGGCGGGGGCGGGGGAAGGTCGGCATCGGCGGGGGTGGAGTAGCCGTTGTTGTTCAGGTCAGGAGGAGAGAGGCTGCCGCGGAGCAGGAACGCCCCCCGGTGGTGACGGCGGTACATCACGCCCGCCGCCGCCAGCAGCATCGTCATGAGGCAGCTGAGCAGGAAGAAAACCACGTAGACGCCTTTCGTCTCAGCAGACAGTCCCGAGGAACAACCTGGAGATACACGACACAGTGAGGGTCATCCACCTCCGGGACCCGACGGGTTTGGTTCCTCTGAGGTGACGGAGACCAGAGAAACACCGCCTACCGTCTATTAGGGCCGACCAGGGTCTTCACCTCACCTGGGTGGGAGTTGCGTTCCTATGGGTGCTACATGTATGTGGTATGTGAAGGAAGCATTAAATAGAATTATTACACCCTGGGTTGATCAATAAACTGATCACACAATATAATCTCTTCTGTTTGATCAGTTTATGTTCATCTGCTGTATATTCATAATATACATTACTTTATTATAGTAATATTGATCAGAAATTTTGGCTGTTTTTGAATTAGTTGTTTCGATTTATAATTTTACTTTTTAAGCATTTATACAATTTGTCCCTTTATTATTATTATTATTATTATTATTATTATTATTATTATTATTATTATTATTATGTAGCTCAAAGTACTTTACATGAAATAAACTGACAGGATCAAAATAATAAATCATTTATGATGTTCCTTATTTCTGTCTATTTGTTTTTATTCTTTTAGGTTTCTTTGTTTAATGAAATGTGCTGCATCAATAACTTTACTTTTATTCTAGCAGTTGAATTAAAGTTGAATTACTCGACACTTTCACTGCAGAGTTTCTTTTCCATTTACACTTCTCAACATCTCTTCCATTTCTTGTGCATGATGTCGTTCCTCTTGTGTTTTTAGGGTTGTAAAGCATTAATTACCAACCATGCTGTTGTTCACTGGTCTGTCCTGCAGGAGTGCATGATGGGAGAGAGAACGTCAACTTAAAGGGTTATTTAAAAGGCTATGAACTCTATCGCCCTCTATGAGCGACCAGTGAGAACTGCAACAACATTGATGCACCTGGTCTCCTACCCAGGTCTTTAGTGCGGGTCGACACTTGGAAGAGTCATGACTGGTTTACGACAACCCGGTAAACTCTAATAACCTGGTCAACATGCTGCATGGTGAACAGGTTACTGGACCGGCTGTCAAACTCAAGACTTGCACGGTATTATGGGTACTGTTGTGCCAAAATGTTGTGCTAAACAATGCGTTTCCCTGGCGGCATGTCCTCGTTTCGTCCTGTTGTTTTGCCGCTGCACAAGGAAGTTGTTGTTGAGGAAATGTGCTGAATAAGAGACAAGCAGACTAATTTTATCTCCTGACAACTTCCTGTAGAATAAGACGCTCGTGGTTTGAGGTAATAAGATCAAGAACCAGTGTGATCTCGGTTTAGTACAGGCAGCCAGCTAGGTTTCTGTCAGCAGGCCACTTTCAGTTTCCTAATCCAGTGAAATGATTTTAAAATGTTTGAAAAGGAAAACTTATTTTCTGTATAAAATTGAGGCAAAAAACACATTTTTAGGAGAAACATTTTTCACAAAAAAAAAAAAAATAAAAAAAATCATGGTAACGAGAAATATGTAACATTCATCTGTACTAGAAGTAACCTGAGTCAGACTTCCTGTCTCTGCTAGCTGGTTCATTTGTGGCGACAGGGAGACAAAGTTTCCTGTGAACATCCTAACCTGGATTAACTGGCTCGTAGCCAATCAGAGCGTCCGTACCAGAGGCCTCTGCGTCCACGCCGACAGTTCCTCGTAACCGGACCGTCCTGGAACCCGGCCGGTAGTGACACGAGTACGACCCGAACCGGCTCACACACTCTGCGTTGGCGTCACACGGCACCAGCTGGATCCCACACTCGTTAACATCTCACACACCACACACACACACACACACACACACACACACACACACACACACACACACACACACACACACACACACACACACACACACACACACACACACACACACACACACACACACACACAGAAAGATAACGAGGGAGGTGGACGGGTCACCTGGGTCTGGCAAGTGAGTCCAAATTTGACCTTGTAGTTTTTAAATTACAAAAAATTGACAGAATTTGGAAGTTGAACAAATATTTTAAAAAGAAATAAGTCACATCAGAGCATTCAGGACAAACGTTCCCTCTAAACTACTAAATAATATCCACCTCCACTGGTGTCTCTTTACGTTATGGATCAGGTATCAATTAGAAAAATACAAGTCTGACCATCATAAGGCAACTAACATGACAACTAACAACCCAGAAAGGCAGACAGAGATGCATGAGAAGAGACAGACATCCGTCTCCTTCTACCCACAATCCCTTGTGTTTTGGGGTGGTTCTCAGGTTAATATCTAAGTTTAATAAACCGAGCAGAACATGCTGGGTGTGAATGCAACCCAACTGGGTAAAGTGAACCTGAACACACCACAACATCCTTCTCCTCTGTACCTGCTGTTGACACCGAGACAATGACGGCCTTCCCGCGGTGTCCCATGAGGCCAACGGGCACCGTGATGAGGCCCAGCAGGGCGTCGTGGACCTGGGCCCGGTGGACCTGGACCTCACCGGGCGCCCGGCTGACCTGCAGCCAGAGGATGTACAGCACGCCTGCACTCAACCTGAACAACAACCAGAGGCAGCTTACACACCTCGAGCCTTCATAGCAGCTAGAAAGAGGCGGTGCATCAACGAGTCAGACGGGACGTTATTCTGGTGGTTCTGTACCTTTTGATTCTTTTGGAGGACATGGATGTTGGTCTATGCAGAACTTCCAACTTCTCATTAATCTAAAAGGAACAAATGAAACAGCCTCGTCAGGTCAACCCAACGGAAAGAGACACAAACCAGTGAGACCATGGTGGAGGCGACACCAGTGGTATTGTTACTAGTGTTTCTCCATGTTAAGACTACATTTCCCATAAACCCTGGTGCTTCCAAAGCCAGCATGTCACATGTCAAACTATAAAACGGGTAATGTAAGAAAAACGACAGCAGGAAATGAACAGTTAAAGGATGTGAAGGCCGTAGGAAGTGAATTTTGCTGCCATTGTGCCGTAAAGGAATCCAGCAGATTTCCCTCCAAATGTAAAACTCAGAGTAGAGGCCAGTAGAGGCTGCAGGCTTCTACTGATGTAATCCACAGGTAATCTGCACCTGATTGGCCTCGTTAACGTACCAAGGCCTTCACTGATAGCAGCAGCCGTCGGGCCGTGGAGTCCCAGGGCTCCTCGACGTCCAGAGGGAGTTTCACCTCTACAGCCACTTCAAACAGGTGATCTGAAGAGTCACAGGACAGGACGGTCAACACTGTTCACAAGGAACACAACAACACAAGCTAGACGCCTTAAACCGGGATCAGACTACACTAGATCAGGTCGATTACAGCCCGATCCGGCAGACGTTGGGTCGAGTCGGGAACGACAGGGCGCGACAATCTATCGTTTTATCTTGTGTAGTGTGACATAGTGGACGACAACGACAACCGACGACGTCTAGTCCGTGACGTTGACCAATAGGAGCAGGGAGCACTATAAACAAACATGGCAAAGCAAAAGAGGAATGAAGTTGTTGGTGCCGCTAGGTGGAACTATGAAACAGAGGAAAGGTTTGTTGAGCGCTGGCAACAACACCCCCGTGGAAGCTAGCTAGCTACATTTAGGTTTCACTACAGGCTGAAACATTTCTTATTTTTACCTCAAGTTCTCTTTGAAGGATCGACAACTCATACCGTTCTCTCCATGCGATTTTTTAGGCTTTTCGGAACACAAGACAGCCAGTATCATACATACCGCTTCGGACACCATTGTTTGCTTACATTCTCGTTGCCTAGCACCTGATTTCCGATGCCATCATTATTGGTCGGTGACCAACGTGTAGTCTGTCATGTCTCTCGGCCAAGTCACGGCACAAATGTTTCACTCTATATCGCCTCATCTGACACAGTGACCATCGTAACAGACAAAAATATCCTGTAGTCTGATCCCGACATTACCCACCGTCAGGACGATGTGGGAGCTCCAAAACATCTCTGGGATTTACTGGCAGAGAAGAAGACAAAAGACAAACAACACGCAACAACAACAACAACAACAACAACAACAACATTACTATGGCTTCATTTAAACACTAAGCCCCAGGGTTACGGGTTTGAGTCCCACCGCCCCCCTGTGGTTTAAATGCATCAAATGACAGATTTCCCACCATTCCCTCTGTGGTCCAACAGCGGCTCCACCATGTTGGGGTGAGGATGAGCCTCCTCAGACCCGACGGCCTCAGGGTCATCAGAGGGCAAAGGATGGCGATCTGAGGCCTCGCCGTCTCCAGCAGACGTCACCGTCTGTGGCGTGGAGGCGTCGCCCTCGAGAACAGCGGAGGTTGCAGGTTCTTGTGACTGAGCGTCCACGTTCCTGCGCATCGCCGTCAGGGTGCGAGGCGAGGGTTCGGCGTTCGGTTCATCCTGCTGTTGGAGGGAAGAGAGGGGGCGGACGGCTCGGTCAGAGAGTCCCAGAAGGGTGTGTGGCGACGCCCCCTGGGAGGACGCCTCCACGGTGGGCGTGGCGGTGAAGCGGGAGTCATCGGTGTGGTTCTCTGAGGCCTGATGGAGGTTTCCACCCTCCTCGTACCTCCGTTTTGTGTCGGTCTCTTCCATCTCCTCATAATAATCATCCAGGAGGTCAGAAATGGATGGAGATGGCGGCGTTTGTTCATCATCCATCATGGGTGCAAATTCGGTGAAGCCCATCTGACCAAGAGGCGCCTCAGTCAGGGCGGGCTCCACCCTCGACTTACTGTCTGTGAAGCCATCATGCGGGTCGTATACGACCGGTGGTCCGAAGGCCTGGTACCGGCCGTAGAAGCCCCTGTACGGCGAGCTGGGCTGGCCGCCGATCAGCAGAACCACGTACAGGGTGTTGGAGGCGGAGATGTACTTGGCCTCCCGCCAGCACTTCTGCAGGACCCTGTGACCCCCGAAGTGGCCCGCGGGCTCATCGACGTGGATCTGGTCCCGTTTGAGGTGGCAGGCGTCGTCAGGTGTCAGGTCCTCCAGGTGGAGACGAACCCGTTTCCCAGGATGCACGTGGACGGTCCAGTTGCACCACAGGGGCGGGTTGGAGCACAGGTAGTCCGGGGAGAAGAAGTCGCCGCTGTCGTCCTGCATCACCCGGTGGCAACTGCGCAGGGCGAAGAAGGCGTTACTTCCGCCTCTTCCACGTCCATCTGAAGAAAGGTCAAGTCAACTTTATTTATACAGCACTCAAGACATGAAACCAGACTGTACCAAAGCACCTTAGAAGATACCAAAAGCAAAGCAAATAAGAGCATAAACAGAGTATAAAAAACACACCAGACAGTGAAAAAAGCCAACAAATAAAAATTGGTTGGTTGGTTTAATTTGCTCTGTGGAAGGTTAGTGGAGGGGAGTAGAAGTTGAGCAACCTTTTTATATGTGAAATAACAAAAAAATTTCAGACATAAACAACATGACAAATGATAAGGGTGTGGTGTTGTCGGGTTTTTTTTTAACATACAATTACATATTATTATTATTATCATCATCATCATCATCATCATCATCATCATCCATAACCAGGGCGGTAGTGCTTACCCACATGTTTAACAATCATATCAGTATCACATATCAGTTTTAGGCTGCCATCAACTCACACATGCATCTGGTAAATAGCGGTAAACTGCTGTAGGTTGTATGGAGAAAAGCTCGTTTAAGGGGTGAAAAGTAGAAAGATTGTATTTATATTATTGGTTGTTACAGGAGACATTTAGTACCTGAAGCAGACATCAAAACCCTCATAATGTTAACATGCGAGTAGTTGGAGACGTGGTGGTTCTCACCTGGCGGCTGGTCGTCTCTTCTGTTCACCTACACACCCGAGAGATCAACACACAGCAAATTAAAACATTAATGCAAAGACGTGGTGTCAAGCTGAGGCCCGCGGCTCACCTGTAAGTCGCAGTGCGTTAATGTACCGAATATCAGTAGAAATATGACCACAGTTTTTAATCCGAACTGATTTCGTGGCATTTTTTTTACCGGCACTTCTTCCGTTTGATTATGTGAATAAGCTCTGTTAACTCGATAGACCGGTGTTTTGTTCCTGTTTCACCAGGTGAAACTCATCGATTAGCTGATTGACTTCAGTTGTGGTGGCTGTAGTACCCGTCCTGTCCTGCAGAGGGCTGCTGTGTTTTATATGGAGTGAAACTGAAAGGGCGGAAGTGAGGAAGTAAAATTTATACAACTATTACTACTACGACTACTACTGATACTACTACCACTATTACTACCACTATTACTACTAACACTACTACTACTACTACTACTAACACTACTAAACTAATACTAAACTAATAAAATAACATAATAATCATCATGTATAAAGAATTATACTTTACTTTAAGTAAATTATACTTTAAGTATAGTATGTACTGTGGTATACATACTGTAGTAATTATTGTAGTAGTTCATCTTATTGAGATGATTGTATTTACTATAGTATATTGAAGTATATTACCACTGCATATTACAGTGCGTTGGTACTTTTCAAAATAAAAGACCCATGTTCAAGCCCCCACCCAGCTGAACCCCAGGCTGCTGTAAGTGGCTGTGGACAGGGGCATCAGCTACAGGCCAACAGGTGTTTACAATGTTGGTCATCAAGGATTTGAATTATATAGTTGAAAGTCACTCTGAGGAAGAACGTCGGCTAAATGTCTAAAATGTGAAGGTAAAATACTGAAGTGTCCTGCTCACGCTCTTTTTATAAAAGAGGAAGAACATAAAAAATACACCAATATGAAGACCATCAAGGTTTAGTGAACATCTTAACATCCTTTGAACAGCTGTTTTCTAACCTTTATTTATTTATTTATTTGAGAAGGATCACTGAGCTCCATCGGCACCGTCCTGCTTCGAATTCATACAGTTACACACATTCACACTGGGAGCTGCCCAGTACATCCACAGTTTACTACTGGTTCCACTGGGAGCTGACCAGTACAACCACAGTCTCCTACTGGTTCCACTGGAAGCTGACCAGTACAACCACAGTCTACTGGTTCCACTGGAAGCTGACCAGTACAACCACAGTCTCTTACTGGTTCCACTGGGAGCTGACCAGTACAACCAGCCTCCTACTGGTTCCGCTGAGCCAGTAGTATATGTGCACAAAAAGGAACTGAACGTTCACATATATCGTTGAGCAATTTAAATCAGTAGTGTGTTTACAGTGTGTTCACATCAGCAGTGTAATAAATAACTTCATATGAGGGATTGTGCTAGCCCACATACAGCAGATTTCAAATTGAAAAACCACTGAGAGAGCTTATGGAAAAGAAAACACTTCTGATTAATGATTGTGATTAGCTTTGAACAGGAACTTGTGTTGAAAAAGAACATAGCAAACAAATGCAAACAGTTCACTGGCACTCCAGCTCCGGACGGACAAGCCAGGACCAGATCCTCAACATTTCCTGTGGTGTCCGGCTATGCACGAGCATCAGGCTCTTGTAGGTGCATGGGTTGTTCCTGTACTTTTCGTCAATGTCAAATGTCCAGAAGCCCCTGTGTTTGTCCGGAGCCAGGCCCAGCTTTTGCAGACACATCCCTGTGTAGACGTCGTCGATGGGGTACAGGGCTACCTGCCGGGAAATGTTGTGAAGGCGTAGCGCCAGCTCCCCAGAATACAAGAATCCTCCACCCCCTGCATAGGGCGGGTACTGACCCACAAATACACTCTCTGGAATGAAGTACTTGAGTTTCCGGTCTCGGTGTGGGGCAGCATTGCTGATAACGTCGCCTATGAACAGATCCTTGGCCCTGACCTCTGGCAGGCCTTCCAGGAAGTCAATAATTCGCAGAGTATTGACGAAGACGTCGTCGTCACCCTTGAGGACATATTGGGCGTGGGGACAGTGTTGGCTGAACCACTCAAGGAAAAGGACCTCCTTGAGGGTAAGGTTGAAGAAGGTGTCCCTGTAGTCCCATTGGACAAGGTCGCTGTGAAGCTTGGCCTCGTGGCCCAACATCCCTGACAGGTTGGGGAAGTGGTCCACGGTCGCTGCATTGCCTAGCAAGAACACTGTTGCCACCGTCCGATTGGCTAAGATGCCTGCCCTTCCCCAGGATTCACGAATGGCCTGCCGCCGGTCAAAGTGGGGAGCCAGTGATTTGATGGCCAACAGGAGGTAGGGCTTCTTGTTGCACAAGTGGACTTGATTAATCAGCATGCGGTATGTCCTGCAGCGCATGTGCAGCAGGAAATCCTGGAAGCGCTGCGGTAGGGAGCTGTAGTCCCAGATTTGCGTGGAGACTCTGTAGTCTGGTTCACAGGGGTTGGGAGGACCTGTGTCATTCAGCCACTCCGGCAGGTCTATGGAGTCGTTTGAGAGGGTTGGCTTCAGGATGGGGTTGTGAATGAAGTCCAGACGCTGCTGCTCCTTATTCCAGAAGGACTCGCTCAGTATCGGTCGACGCCAGAATCGCTTGGATGGGATTCGAACCTTCTGGCGGCCGCTCTTGTCCTGGCCCAGGTTCCACGACATGCCCACCAGGATGCAGATGAATATATTGAGTATCATCATCACTTGGAGCACCCTGGCTTTCCTGCGGCCCACCAGCATCTTGCCTCCCCTCTGGGCCTAGATAGAGCAATAGAGCAGAGTAGATACAAAATCACTGAAAGTCTGTGAGAAACAGTGGGCTACAAATCTGGCATGACATCAGCAGCACAGCCACAACTGGCCAAGGCAAGCAGACTTACAACAAAACCAGGATATAAAGGTACATTCGGAAACATAGAGAAGAACAATTTGTGAAGGCAGGTCAACGAGACGCTTGGCTTCCCCTGTTTGGTTTCAGAGCTCAGACCGGCTGCATACCACGCTGCCTTTTCATCCCTAATCCTCCAGGAATGGGCCCATTCACATTTCTCCTCGTCCCTTCCTTATTCCCTCCTCCACTCTCTTCTCTTCCTTTCGACAACTCATCACATGTTTCCAATTCAGCCATGCACATGATACCAATTTACCAGCAGCAGTTTGTGTCCTTGCATATTGACCACATACACAAATGAGCAGCTTTTTCAAATCTAGGTTCACAACATTTTACAACTGGTTTTACTTACTTAACTAACTACATAGCTTTTAACGTGTTGAAATGAATGGTTAATCCATTTGATGTCACTGTTAGTTACATCAGTTGTAAACATAGATTTAGTCTGTGGTTGTAGTGGGTATAGAAAACAAACTACACATTAATCCTACTACTTTTTTACAAGATAATGTACCAATTTGTTGATGTTAGCTAGATTTATCATCTTTTAATGTCACTTCAAAAAGTTTCAAAAGTTAGCAAATACTAACTTAGGCTACCATTAATTGGGCCATATAAGGATGTATTTTAAAGTAGTATTTTTCTCCAGTCTCCATCTTTGTCGCTCAGCCTCACTGTGGTGTTCCTCACTGTGGTGTTCCTCACTGTGGTGTTCTTCACTGTGGTGTTCCTCACTGCTCTTCCCAGAGATCACCTGTCAATCAAACAGTGTGTCCAGTACTGTGACGTCTTTCTCCTTGGGTTTCCTGTTGATGGAGTTTGAGTTCCTGTAGGTGGCGCTCTTTTCTTTGTCTGTTCAGCCATGGTGGCTATCGCTGCTCACGCTAACTACCCAGTTCTTCTTCTGTTGAAATGTAAAACTCTAATTTCTCCCAGGAAAGAGGAGGAAAACATTTATTTACATAAAAATGTCTCAGATTATTAGTTATTAGTTATCACCACGGTGTCGTTGTCACAAAGAGACAAATCAGGGTCAGATCCTTCACTCCTCTCTAACTTCACAGTTCACAGCACTTAAATAATTTCCTGTAAATTATGTCTGTTGTTTATTGAGAGGTATTTTATTTAGGGAACAACATTTTTTTCTTATTGTTAAAATGTTACTTTTACTATCAAAACTCACACAATCCTCTTCTCTAAACGTCATCGCCACAAATGTCCTGATGCAATTAGCTCCGCCCATCTGGTATTTAAAAATAATATTTCACTGTATGTCATGTAAACATCCCTAAGATTACCTGCGATTGGTGGGAGATGATTGGTCAAGAGGGTCTGGTGGTACCCAGACCTCTACTCAACCAATATGGATGAGCTGAATGGTGGAGTAAGACCCCAGAAGAAAGTAGGAAGGGGGGAACCAGGAAGTAGTTTCTGGAGCCATCTGGAACCAAACAAGATCATACTGCATGTCAACATCAAAGCATCAACAGTTACATCTGGGACGTCTGGTGAATGCACTTAACTACCTGGTAGGTAGAAAACAGTATTCTGGACCCCGAGTACTGGATTTGAGGAGCGCTGGTCTATGAAAAAGACCAGAACTCACTATAACTCAACAGTGATCACCCTCAATCCAGGCAGGTCTTCCCTGGGAAAACAGGACAGGAAGTGATGCGTGTTTATGTGTTTACTGAAATTCTCATACAAGGAACAACATCCAGCAAGCCTGAATGACGGCCAAGTTCAATATCAGCGCAGACAAGTGCACAAAAATGTACAATATGATATCATGGCACTGAAAAAAATCATATTGAAACAGCTTTGGAAAGGGTTCTGAACTGATACCAGGAAGATATGATTAGGCAGGTTTTCAACGCTGGTGCAGGCCGTCGTACCAACATCTTACTCAACTTCAAATGTTTGCTGAGCAGGGGTTTCTGTACACAACGGTAACTGCAAAGAAAGTAGCCGTTGACAAGCAGCCAAAGAGTAAATAAGTAATAAAGTATATAATATATAGATAAAGTAATAAATAGTACATTTTGCATGTCCATGTTGGAGATCTACTGTATAAATGCCTTGTGGAGGCACAGGATTTGACCGGCGTGTGTTTGACCTAAATTGAGGCACAAATCTAAAAGCAGCGCTCTTGGCAATCTGAAACGGATCAGCAGCCATTCAGCCTCATCAAATAGATCTCTGCGATCTCTAAAAACACGTTCTCTGCATGAGGCCTCAGAGCAGTATGTCAGCCATTCAGAAGCTGAACGCACGTAATATCACCCAAGGGTTGTTGGGATCAATGGATCAATACTATTTCTTTAGCCCACAAATTTAATAATCCAATCAATATAATTACTCTAAAACATAGGATCATCTAAATTTGATTATATGATATTCATGTGTTTTTTTATGCTCCTCAAATTAAAAATGTATGTTTCCTGTTGTTGGACAAACAATGTGAAAACGAGATGTTTTTTCTTATCTTGGTAAGCGTGTTCTCGACCACTCGTAAAATGTTCTCTTACCTAAGAGAAGAGCAAAAATAAGACAACATTGGTGAATCCCAGAAATCAGTGGGTACTAACAAAATAAGAACAAAATAAGAGGAAATGTGTTCGTACATCACTTCCTGCATGAGGCCCATTGTGTTTCTGTTTCTCTACTGGATCCTGTTACTTCTGTTGCTGTGACAACTTCGTACCTCCACCGGGATCAACACGGTTTCCTCTTATCTTATCTTGGTGCATGACTCGTAGTGTGCAGTTATTACAGAGTGTATTAAAACTTGTTTTATGGTTATTACAGTTTATTATAGCTTCATCGAATAAGAATCGATGATGAAATAAAAGTTCATTTGAGGTCAACATGAATTTACTGCTTGCCACAAGTGACTTTATAGCTGTGAGTGATTCCAGGTCTGTTCACACCACAGCCACCATCCAGTCCACACTGCTGCACCTCGAGTGATTACAACACTAAAACAAACAGGCTTAGGAAACCAGATCAGAGCTCTGTCCGTAATACTCCTATACTGTAGACCAGAAAATGTGAAAATTAAAAAAGTTAAATTGGGTTACAGACACAAATCCCTGCATTTATTTTGTAAAGTAAGTCCACGTATTTCTGAGTCGTATGACATTTGGTTTTCCACCTTTTGAAACCATAACTGAGCTGACAGTGACTTTATCCTACTTTTAGTATTGTTTTATCTCCACTAGAACACCCCCTAATATTCATAAAATGTATTAGTGGATTACTATAGTTTAGGCTCCCATCTGAACTCAACCCAAAGGAAGGGTCCATGAGGTTGTTGTCTCGCAGATGAAGAATCAGTTTAGTTTCCCAGTTATTTCACTCACTAGAGCACAAGGAGACTTTTCATCATGTGTCTCTTTCCCCTTACAGTTACTCACTCAATCTAATCGAAAATGCCTTCTCAGACGGAGGTCCTGATCTGAAACCACTAGCTGGAGGTCCTGATCTGAAACCACTACCTGGAGGTCCTGATCTGAAACCACTACCCGGGGGTCCTGATCTGAAACCACTAGCCGGAGGTCCTGATCTGAAACCACTACCCGGGGGTCCTGATCTGAAACCACTAGCCGGAGGTCCTCATCTGAAACCACTACCCGGGGGTCCTGATCTGAAACCACTACCCGGAGGTCCTGAAACCAACAGGGTAACAAGTGAGCAACAGGCTACAGCGTCTTTACCTTCTGGACCGTGAAGCTCCAGGCGACGCGTCTTGACGCTCTGCAGAGACGCGCGGTAATCCCGTCAGATCCAGTCGGTTCCGTTTTCAGAGGCTGACTTGTAGAAGCGTCTTTTTCTCCGACTGCAGCCCCAGTTCACCTCCAACATCACAGGAAGTGTCACATCCTCTGAGGAGAAGGACGGCGGTCCGTTTCTTTCTGTGCGTTTTGCGCGCCGTGACTCCTCCTCCTCCTCCTCTTCCTCCTCCTCCTCCTCCTCCTCCTCCTGTCCTGCCAGGTCGCGAGACTCTCATATATTCATACATTAATAATAATAATAACAGAGAAATAGTAGATTTTTCCTTCAGCTCCCAGTGGCCAACAGTAGCCCGTATTATTATTTTTGGTATTTGTTATATTATAGTATTATGAAAATACTAAAAATATTATGACTAGTAGTAGTAGTAGTAGTAGTAGTAGTAGTAGTACTGTTGCAGTAATCATGATCCTAAAAAATAATGCATTTTATTTACTTATTTACCTATTTATTTATTTATTTATTTGTATAGCACTTTTCAAAACTGCCTTATAAAATGATTTACAGTAACGAAAGTGCAAAGTACAGTTGAATTAAATCAAGAAAATCTAGAAAAATTCAAGATAAAACAATAAAATAAATAGAAGACTCTGGTTGTACTGGTCAGCTCCCAGTGGAACCAGTAGGAGAGTCCTGCTGAATCCCTACCTGTGACCTCTGACCTCCTGTCAGGGTAAAGTGAACTTCCCCGTGAAGACCAGTAGAGGACCACACACTGACACTCACTGTCCCAGTTCTCCAGCTTTCCCCGCAGACGTGACAGATGTGGTGTTCTCTCAATAAGCTGCATGGAGACACATTTGTTTTCATTCTGATCTGGACCACATGAATGAATGTGACCTACATGAACACTCTCATCAGAGTTTGGCCACATCGGCATCATCATCCGCCTGAGCTGTCGTGTCAGAAAGACAGACGGAGGCTGGGTTGGTATTTGGTCAGAACTGAAACGTGTTGAAACAAGAGGAGAAACGGAGGAACAATAACAGAGACGGGATTGGTTACTGCTGTTATTGTGTCTTTTCAACTTCACTGTCAGCTATCAGACATGATTACCTCCCAGAATAGATACGACCAGTCAACAACAAATCACATATGAGCAGCAATTTGGATTTGAGCAGGAAGGTCTGCGGTGTGAACTTGAATCAACACCGGACAGCTGTAAGCTCCACGGCTGAATTTGGCGTTCATTTATGGTCCGAAGACTCAGAACATCTCTCAATACAAACAAATAGTTCTAATTTAAGGGATGGGAGATTCAATTAAGTCTTTGGCTGACCATTTGTTTCCAGACTGGTCTTTGTTTTAGAGTTACTGAATTATTGAACTTAAGGTAATGATATTTTCCCCCAAAAATGGATCTGTAGAAATGTTTCAGAAATGACCTCTTCAGCTGCCCCGGTTGCACGTGTTGAACGTCTCTGGGATTTAAGTTGTTTATGTTTATGTTGTTCAACCTTGGACCTGCTCCCAGCTATCTGTGCTCCTGCGTGGCCAGGTCCACGGCCGGCCAGGTCCACGGCCGGCCAGGTCCACGGCCGGCCAGGTCCACGGCCGGCCAGGTCCACGGCCAGCGGTTACAGTCCGGGCCGCTCTCCATGTATGAGCCCAAGAAGCGCTCCTACTCACAGAGAGGTTTTACGGAGGTTTCAGGGCTCTCCCGCTGTCACCAGCTTCGGGACGGACGTGAAGCGCCATCTGCAACACAATGTTGCCGTGGATACTTCGTGTCACTCTTGAAGAATGTAAATACTAGTCTAATATTTGTTGTTATATATTTTTATTTTGTTATATTTGTTATTTATTTTCATATATATTTTAGGACCACAGTGGAAATAAGTCAAATTACTTTCTGTGCCATCCTTGTACTTTTTTATTTACATTGTATGTATATTTTAAGTACTGAATAAAAATCAATCAATCAATCAACCCCTAACCCGACCCCCGGCCTCGTCCTGCTCTCAACCCAACACCATCACTGATTCACCTACACCTGCTGGTTCTGGTCCGGATCAGACCAGTTCGGTTTCGTCAGGTCTCATGATGCCTCCCTTCTGCTGTCCTCTCTCCAGACTGAGGACCGATGTGGTGATGATGTGGAAGGTGGTCTCGCAGCACCGTCTCCTCCAGACTGTACCTCGTGTTTTGGATGATTCAACTTCATCGGTGGCAGAGGAAAACTAGCAGCAGCTGGAGGGAAATACTGCCTGGTTCCCTGATCCACTTTATAATGGATCACCAACCTTGTGACCTTTGACCTTACAGCTGCACTTTCTGATCACAACAAACACCAAAACAAATGAAAGAATTACAGAGTGGTATTATGTCTTACCATTTTAATGCCTCATCTTCAGGTAACTTGCATCAATGTGATACTATAAACTACATATATACTTTAAATTACCATCAAGATCAATTCCAAAAGGCAATTTATTTCTATTTTGGTAGAAAATCACCAACCGAAGTTCATCATCCAACATCTCTAAAACCTAGAGGGTCTGCAGAGGTAAGTCCTTTAAAAAGCACCATTGTTTATTTCCATTTGAGGCGATCAATCATTTTATTTTATAAGAGTGGGAGTCATGCTGGATATCTCAGTCTGGACAACAGCTTATAAAAGGTTCACACATACCAAGGTGGATAAAGTGAATTAGTTGGGTTTATCCTCCACCGGTGGAGGGCGGGACTCCCATAACCGGCCGGCCCGGCAACAGCGAACGGTAATGACGAGCAGACTTTGCACAAGCAGATTAGTAACGGAGGTTATGATGAGATTCAAAGTCTACTGGTGTTCTACTGGTTATTTACAACCAGGAAGGAGAGACCTGGTGAGAGGCCAAAGGTTACACCATGCAGCATGTTAACACTGCCCTCTCTTCTCCTCGCCGACACAAGCACAGACGTTACGTAGATACGAGGATCTCATTCATTAACAATACAGTCTGAAAAGGTCATCATATCTATGGCATGAAAACTATACAAAGTTTATTTTTTGCTTTTGATATATCACAAAATTGGTCACCTTGAGATTTTGGCATCAAGGTCTGTTTTTCATCAACATCACAACATCACCCTGGAGACCATCGGCACAAAGTGCGACAGCATTTTATGATGAGATCAATAAAGTCCACAGACGGGCTTGGTTTGATCCTGCAGCTCAACACGGGAGGTTACGAGGTTCAGCCTGCCTTAAAGAGCTGCGGATACCAAAAGAGTTTCATCAGTTTGGTTTCAATGGAGAGTTTTCGTGTCCTTGATGGTCTGAATACTGTTTCAGGGCTTTGTATTGTCATCGGGGTGAAAACCGGAAGGCGTTACCGCTTTTAAATGAAGAATTAATTTAGAAAAAACATTATTGGAAGAATTGTTGGCAAAGACAATGAAATGTCACGTCAGGTTTTCCAGACTTCTTCTATCTGTGGTCATGAGGAACCTCCATCAATCAGAGGTGGACAACGTGACTGATATCTGATATTTAATAAAAGCCCAATATCAGCTAACCATTATATGGGTCTGCACTTTGAGTTATGATGCGTTAAGAAAGCAGCAAAAATCTTTGTTCAAACTCTTCAAGAAAATATTGAATATACCCAAAGTTACATTCCAGATTTGATCTTTAAATGGGGAAAGGATTCATTGAAACAATATGGCCTTTCTGAGTTTGTAAGAAAGCACAGAAGCCATGTTGGATCCAGTGCAGCTGAGAGGCTGGGTAACGCAGCTCTTACGAACGCTTCATGTTTCCTGTCTGATGCTGTAGAAGGAGAGGAAGCGAGCCAGACGGGACAGGAAGCGTCTCTCGGTCACAACTGCACCACACTGCTGGTCCTGGATCAGCGCAGACGCTCGGTCCTAGCTGCGGTGAGCGATGCTGTCGATGCTCTGCTGGATGTCGGCCATCTTTTTCAGCACCTGGTTGACCTTGGCTTCATCAAACTCCAGACACACAAACTCAGAGTCCTGGAGGAGAGAGGAAGAAGAACGGGCCATGAAGGGTAGTAGTAGTAGTAGTAGTAGACCTTTAGACCAGGTTAAGTGCCAGACAAGTAGAGTAGGTAGACTAACTTACAACCACAGCAGGTTTCTCGCTGGGTAACGTGTTTGGACCAGAGCCCTCAGACATTGTGTCCATTACATGCTACTTAAAAATGAATGACAAGACATTACGAGAGACCGTCCCATCTGTCCCCGCCTTTGTCTCCATGGTGACCCCTCTCCTGGTTACCATGGATACAGCGTCCGCCTGATTCACCGTCTATTGTTTGGTTTGAGGAGTATCTCTTTACCAGAGCTTTGATTCCCAGATCACCAACATCGCAGACAGTTTTCATCCAAGCTCAAAGAGCGAGAAGGTTGAAGCCACAACAGATCAAACTAGAAGTAACAAGTAACAACTAGTAGTAGTAGTAGTAGTAGAAGTAGGACTAGTACTAGTAGTACTAGTAGTAGTAGTAGCTTTGAAAATAGTGCTCATGATCTGATCTTCTACTATTGATATTTCTACCGTCATCTTTTAGGATATCAAACATCTTAGTTCTACTGTGTTTTACTACAAGCTTAGGAACTGGGAGCTGACCGGTACGACCACAGTCTCCACTGGTTCTACTGGGAGCTGACCGGTACGACCACAGTCTCTACTGGTTCTACTGGGAGCTGACCGGTACGACCACAGTCTCCACTGGGAGCTCTACTGGATTTAAGTGGCTGCTCAAGGACACCTTCAAGGTAATTGAACTTCTCAGCTTTCAGCCTTCTCGAGGATATTATTAGTTTTTGATAACTAATAATAGTCCATGTAACCTCCAGCAGTATAGTACAATATAGCACTACGGGCGTCTGCTCTAGTCTGCTGACCTGCTTCTCGGTGCCATGGGACAACCCCCGCCCCCCCCCCCCCCCCCCCACCACCACCCACCACCACCACCCCCACCACCACCCATCCCTGCCATTCGTAGATAACAGGGACAAGACAGACTCCAGAAGGACGAGCTGACATGACAGCAGGACAAACCGTCCACTATTTTACCAACCAACTACCTTGTTACGATAGAACTGGTCCTCCAAGTGACTTGTTAAAGCATTAATACCTACGGATATCAACCTCTGTGAAGGGAAACGGGTTTTTCTAAAGAGATGAGCTCATGATTATCATGATCTTTCCACATCCAAGCAGCTGAACAGAACAATCCCGCCTCCAGAGCAGACAGCGGACCAATGCCATCATCCCCTCACTATCCCGCACATCACTATTGTGCAGAGCCAACACCTGCCAAGCGCCTTTCTTTCATCCTGAATAGTCTCAGGTTTTATTTTCCGACCTTCCTGATCCTCTCCCCGGCGTACGTCATCTATCTCTGGTGTCTCAGTGTCATTTCAACAGGACCTCCCCATCGTCAACGAACTTGCTGAACAAGTTCAAGAGCACAGAGAGAGCTGCAGACAATCATCCAATACACACAGGACGACACTATTAATGAACAAAACTACACAAAACACAAGGTTGCGAATTCTGCATTTTTTGTCTCACTTTGATCGGATGTTTACAGGCATTTTGGTCCTATGAAATAGTGCATTTGCACTGCATGTTGGCAGATAAAGTGAATTTGTATCACCAAGATTTGTGTTATTATAATTCATAATGAACAGAGAAGCTTTTCTACTGCTTCAGGCTGGGCACCTTCTTTTTGTCCTGATATCAACTTCTTCTGTCTTCACAATGAGCATCTCCGATCTCGTTGGCGTACGTTCTCGTCTCGTCCTGAAGTGACCGCCTCACTTCTCTGATTACGTCCTCTTCAGTCTTCCAGTCGATGTTTCGTCCTGCCAGGCGGACTTCAACACATTAGTTGTGTTGTCTGTTCATTCCAGTCCTCCGACTCTTTGTATGATCGGTTGATGGACGAGCTGCTGCTTTCTGTGTGAACCATCTGATGTTAGCGGAGGCCCCAGACAGCATCACCTATCAACAGCCTGAGGTTAGAGTCCATAACAGGAGTGAAGGAATCAAGTCTCATTACACTCCAGGAGTCCAGACTCACACCTGGACCCCAACAGGGATCAACCTCTACCAGGTCAGGAAGCTTCCATCTGCTGCTCTCAACACCCGGTGTCAGGTAGGTCTTTCCTGGGAGAAACCCTCTGGAGACAGGAAGTGATGCGTTTCACGTTTCAACAGAAGAAGAACTGTTGAAACGTGAACCATGGCTGAACAGACAAAGAAAAGAGCGCCACCTACAGGAACTCAAACTCCATCAACAGGAAATCCAAGGAGAAAGACGTCACAGTACTGGACACACTGTTTGATTGACAGGTGATCTCTGGGAAGAGCAGTGAGGAACACCACAGTGAGGAACACCACAGTGAGAACACCACAGTGAGAACACCACAGTGAGAACACCACAGTGAAGAACGCCACAGTGAGGAACGCCACGGTGAAGAACACCACAGTGAAGAACACCACAGTGAAGAACACCACGGTGAGGAACGCCACAGTGAGGAACGCCACAGTGAAGAACACCACGGTGAGGAACGCCACGGTGAGGAACGCCACGGTGAGGAACGCCACGGTGAGGAACGCCACGGTGAGGAACGCCACAGTGAGGAACACCACAGTGAAGAACACCACAGTGAAGAACACTACAGTGAAGAACACCACAGTGAGTTGGATTACTTCACTGCTCCACTTCAAGCTAATTAAAACGTCTTTCTGCTGTAGGTGACGTCACCTTCAGCTCCTCATCCTCTCCGGGTTTATTTCAGGAAGTTTCCCTCCGATCTATGACAAGTCTCTACGGAGCTTCTGATTGGAGGAGAACTAGAGGAGGTGGTGTGTGGAGAAGTAGGCCACGCTCCTCTACATTAGATTAGTATACACCAACAGGGACCGTGACTTCAGAATCAAAACCTGATGAGGAGGAGGAGGAGGACCGAGAGGAGGAAGAGAAGGAATACAGAGAGAAGAGGGGTGGAGGATGAGGAGGGGGGAGGATGGAGAGGAGTGGGAGAAGGAAAGGCCAGACAGAAGAGGAAGAGGAGGCATACAGGGATGAGGGAGAGTGGAGGATGAGGAGGGGTGAAGGGGGGAGAGAGGAGGAAGAGAAAGAGGACCAGGGGGATGGAGAGGAGGAGGAAACAGAAGAGGAATAGGATGAGAAGTGGGGTGGAAGGAGACAAGGAGAACAGAGAGGATGGAGAGGAGGAAGAGGAGAACAGCGAGGATGAGAGGAGGAGGAAGAGGAGAACAGAGAGGATGGAGAGGAGGAGGAAGAGGAGAACAGAGAGGATGGAGAGGAGAACAGAGAGGATGAGAGGAGGAAGAGGAGGATGAGGAAGAGGGACGCATCATCCTTCCAAGTTTGAGAGATCACATTAGATGGACAGACTGGTGCTTTACTCTGCTGACTAACACACACGCACACACACACACACACAGATTACCCACGTGCACATCTGGGCGTCCATGGCCATTTTATAAACCAGGACAATTTCATCTTCTCTGATTTTTCCCAGCAAAAGGAAATTGCACATCTGGCGTCCTTCCAGACAACAGAGTCCACAGCTGGACCGGTCAGGTGACCTGACCGACCCCAGAGGCACCAGCCACAACACCACCTGGAGGTACACTGATGATGTGGATGATTGTTCTCAATCCGGCTACCGGGTCAAGGCCGAGTTATACTTCTGCGTAGATACATGTAAACCTCTCTGCGTACAGAAGGGGGTTATGGGTAAGCGTAGCACTGTTAAGCAGTGAGGAGATATAAAACATTGTGGATGTGAGGATTTAAAAACCAGCATGGCTCCTAAACACTGGTTCACTGCTCAGGTACCTGGATCTCACCTCCAGCCGGTTCCCTCTGGAAGAACCAGAGAGGAGAAGTTGACTTTGTTGTGTTTTAGTATCTGGTGGCTTCAGGTTCTCACCGACCAATCACAAGCCAGGCCAGAGGTCCCATGACTCCCCAGCAGCTGGTTGATTGGTTGAGTTTTGGTCACCTGTCATCCCACCAGGTTAGAGAGTCCAGACCAACCTGGTTCCAGTCTAGAACTTGATCTACCATGATGGACTTGTCTGCTCTTCTCTGGTGTTCATACCAGTTAAGAACACATGAAGAAACATCTGGACATGAGCACCAGTCCAGACTGACTGACGCTCTGCCAGACTTCCCAGGTTGACCAAAACAGTTCTAAAGATATTAACTATGACAAATGAAGATAAAACAGCAGGACCCAGACCTCCTCATCTGGTCCCTGACCCAGATGGAGTAAACTGGGTCCCAGCTCATTAAAGTAACCAGTAACCTGCCATGTGGAGGCCATCCAGAAACAGCAGCCATATTGGAACCCAACCCCAAAACCACTTCATTTCCTGGTTGGTCAAGCCTATATACTATATATACTATATAGACCTCCTGTTACTCTCCCCTCGTTCCTCCCATGTTACCTCATAGAGCGTTGAGGGACCGCTAACCAACACACTGCTGCACACCGAAGGTTCACCTTCTGTTACATGACTGGTGGGGCTGCTGAACTAGAAATAAATAAAATAATGAATAGAAACCTTTCATAGAAATATGTCACCCTACCAATGTTCAATCCTATTTTGTGTATAGAATAATACTGTTTGAAATTCCCCTTTACAGACTTCACACCGAGTCCTTTTTTCCTGTAGTCTTTCAAATAAACGTAGAGAACTGGGAAGCTTGTTTCCCAGGGTGCTCAGCTCTACAGGAAATGAAGGGACCTGCGCTGACTTGACCGGCGGTGTGAGCACACGGTCAGAGGGAGGGTTGAAAGGGGGTCTCACCTGTCCCGCCCTGCCCAGCTCCAGCTCCATCAGGGCGACCGGGCCCCCGTGGGCCGCCTCCCCCCGGCTGGCCGAGGTCTGGAGGTCCACCCTCCAGGAGAGGCCCCTGAGCCCGGGCTCCCAGCGGCTCTGGCCCAGCAGGCTCTCCCTCACTCGGGCCCGCTGGCTCTTCCAGAAGCGGGAGAGGGCGGCGGCCTGTTCGGCGTTCACCCCGCCGCCCCCCTGCTTCCTGGTCTGGGCGGTGAGGAAGGCCTCCAGCTGGGCGTGGTCCATGTCCGCTGAGGCGATGGACTGGGAGACGGAGGAGGAGACGACAGTCGGACCAAGACGTCAATCATTGGATTTTTATCTAAAACCATGTCAGATATGATGCAGTTTGATTGATTATATGTTTACTGTACAACTGATCGATATTGTGCTGCTTTGAGTGAATGGATGTAGTTTTAGCGTGTCACCTAGCAACAAGAAGAGATGCACTGCACATTACCCTGGTCTGAGTCTCGACTAGACCTGGTTCTGGTCTGGCACAGAAAGCCAGTTAACCAACCCACCGATAGCACTTTCATTAATATTGGTTCAGTGGCGAGTGAGGGTTGGACTGATTCACGCTGACCTTTGACCTCCTGATTTCTGGTTTGTTGTGACGTTGGAGATCTAGGAAGTGAAGCTCAACTATTGCACTCACTGTAAGTCACTCTGGATAAAAGCATCAGCTCAACACCAGAGATGTGGCAGGATGTAGAACCAGGATGATGACAGGTGTGTTGGCGCCCCTCGCTAACAACAGGTAAGGTTGACAAGAGTATATTCTCTCAGTATACTGTATAAGTACTGTGTGTGTCTCTTATTCCACACATTCCCATTTTCATTCACATATATTTCATATTCCTAAGTTGTCTCTTTTTATCGATCTCAGCAGTGCCGTCGGTTCCAACACAGAGAATGCACCCAGAATATCAGAGCTTGGTCACAGTTTGTTTATTCTCTCGTCTCTATCTGGGGCTGCTGACCTTCGACCTCCCTGTGGAACGGGGCGGGGTTTGATTTATTAATAGTATTTTCTAATTAGGAAATAATTTGAATTATATATTTGTCGTCAATAAAATATTTTTGCAACAGAGAAGCAATGAAAGCTGTTCTTCTGCAACCTCTTCAAGCTTTATGAATGATTCTTAATTTGTCCTCTGCCCCCTGGTCTATTTCCTGTTGTATCCTATTGTTATGCTCTACTCATCAATTTAAGAAAACATTTTAGCATCCCTCCAGCACATGACGGTCATTTTCTTCCACAGCTTTTACATCAACTGTATTGATAAAATTCGTCGCCAACGGAAACAAGTCGTTGGGTCTCCTGAGTAGATGAAGTTGACCAACATTAGAACATTGTGTGATTGATGTCTGCAGACTTCCAGGATGAAGTGTCTCACTACCTTCACGAGCCCTTTCATTTTCCCGTGTAAGGCCCGGAACTCCTCGTGCGACAGCTCGGGGTACAGCTCGTTCTTCAGCAGCTCCTCTGTGATTTCCGCATTATTGTAATATACTTCTTGAGCTATTCCATTTAGCAGACCGCTGAGAGACTTTGTGGCTTCGACATCCGCCATGGTGCTCCGTTCTGGTCACATGACCCGAGTCATGTGACGCTCCGGCCCGGACACACAGTCAGCACTGGCAAGAGTCTCTACGCGCCAGTGTCTCGGGGCATTATGGGAGTTGTAGTATTACAGAGTAGAAACAACTTTCACGCCGCTAGTTTCTCCATTGTTTCCTCACTGTTGCTGCTACAACTGTTCTCATAGTCAGATTCATTTCAATTTGCCAAACTTGTCTTGAATTTAATGATAACAGGCATTAAAAGGTTATTATGATAAAAGGTCTTAAAATGTAACTTGATTCAACTTGCAGATGAAATGCATATATACACTCAGATGAAAAAGAGGTGCAATATATAAGCCAGCAGTGTCTAAGGAACACGCAGCTTGGGTACTTGGTAGTATAGTGGAGTACAGCACAGTATTGTCAAAAGTAATATGGTACAGTGTTGGTGGTATGGTATAGCATAGAATGGCATTGGAAGGTATACTGTTGTATACTTTAGTGTGCTATCATGTATTGTAGTATAGTATGGTGTTGTGTGGTCTAGCATATGGTACCATATTGTATAGTGTAGTATCAAGATAGCATGATATTGTACAGTGTAGTATTGTAGACTGTATTGTATCTGTAACTTCTCTGTAAATAGAGATTGTGACTTCCAAAGGGACTACCTGATCAAGAAAGGTTAGATTAAACATGAAATATGATATGTTAAAGGGTGGTTGCATTTCAGCGACCTGCCTGCAGAGTCCAAATGGTGCAGTTCAAATGATACAGTCACTGGGGTTGCCAGATGAGTGACAGACAGACACACAGACCAGGTTGGATGCTGAGTCAAGCTTTAATCAAGCAGGAGAGCGTTACAGGGTTTGGTGAAGCTTACATCAAATGTATTTGTAAAGGGTTTTTAACAAAGTGCTTTAAGACAGAAAAGGACATGAATACAGTAAATACATTAATCCTCCATTTGCCCATTATTAATGGAAGTATTTCACTTTGAAATGGAACAGAAAGTAATGTGTTATCTCTTGACCTCCAGTGAATATTTCCTAGGGAGCTAGGTGGAGTTAGAGGTTCAATTCCCCTCTGGGTTAGCTGGGTGTAACCAGGACACCAGCAGATGAAACAGACAGAAATCAACCGGCCAACAGAGGGAACTCACTGACCTGCCAATCTCTTGTTCCTCTGTATTCAAGTGTTTTCAAACTTAAATCAACAAAATCACATATATTTTCATCACAAGTTGACTTGACTAGTTATGGGCTGGCCGTGGGAGGTGAATGGGCTTGGGCTAACTGCTAAGATCAAACCGGGAATACGACCCGACTGTTAGCCTGTTAGCGAAACCTAGTTGAAAAATCTAGTTCACATTACGTTTGAGTCACAAGTGAACAAAATGGTTTCAATCTTTATCAAAAGTTCATTGTAATAATCAAGAGGATTTTTACTAACACATGTATGCTTTGGAATTGGGAAAATAGAATACAAATGTGAAGATCTTTACACTCCCCAATTTGCACCATTTCTTATTTTATTATATTATACAGGAGAAATAGGAGGTTTGTTAAAAAGGTATGAATCTAAATCTTTGTCTTAAGGATTGTTATGGTAGGTCCTACAGGTCAGTGTGAACCTAATCGAACCAAACACAGAAGCAGAGTAACATCAACTATCTACGATGTGTGATGGCGCCACCTAGTGGCTGTGTTATTGTGCAGTAGCAGGAGGTATCAACTATTAATCAAGTGATTAGCTTGTAATATGAACAGAAACAAGCATTTCTAAGCATAAGCAAACTTTTAAATCTCAGTCTGGGGTCTGCTGTGGATTTGGGACAGGTTCTGATGAGTCCATCTGACCTGAACCACAACGGTCCCCACAACACCACAACACCCCTCTGCCCCTACCATTGCCCCTACCACCGCTACCCCTTTTCTTTGCCCCCACCACCGCTGCCCCCAACATTGCCCTTACCAACGTTGCCCCCAACATTGCCCTTACCAACGCTGCCCCCAACATTGCCCTTACCAACGTTGCCCCCAACATTGCCCTTACCAACGCTGCCCCCAACATTGCCCTTACCAACGTTGCCCCCAACATTGCCCTTACCAACGCTGCCCCCAACATTGCCACCACTACCTTGTTGAGGTTGTTGGGATGAAGAGGTACTGGGTTGTGAACTGTCTACATAGCACTGGGGTGTAACGTCGTTCCTGGAGGAGCAGCTGATGCATTGGAACTGATTATTATTATTATTATTGAATCGATCACAACGAAATATGTTGGCAAGATGAACTGCACCTGCAAGCCGTATAAGGGAGTCCTTCTGGTCGGTCTCAGGTATGATATCTTGACCTCCGGGCTTGAATATTTCAGAAAACACAAAGGCATAATCCTGCCACGTTGTAATGGATTTAATACTTTTGATGATGGTGTTGTGGTGGTTTTTATTTGTACACGAGCCACATGGGGAGAAGTAAGAGTAGAAGAGCAGGAAATGACGTTCAGATTTGGGTATGTTGACGAAATTGTTGAAGCTGTCCAGAACGCGTTTCTCTGCATGACCTTCACCATTAAAGCCCCGTGCGGCCGCAACCACCCAGGTACCGGTGTACACTTGACCGCTCTCCATCGTCTTCCTCACTTTGGACCCGGGGTCAGCGGTAAACACCCGCTGCAGGTCAGGCTCCAGGTTGTCGTCATGTGGGATGTTTACAGCCAGACTGAACTGGATACTTATCTCGTACCTGCCAAAAGAAAAAGACAGATGGGTGGATGGATGGATGGATGGATGAGCAACAACATTCTGCTATTCTAAAGTATATGAATAGTTGAAATGTGATATTGGGGAATGGTTAGGGCAGAGCTACAACTTTCCTTTAGTGCTCGGCAAGTTGCACTAATTGATCCTAAACTGGTACTGGAGGCTGTTGTGAAGTTCATGCTGTTTTCTAGAGCCAGAGATATCGATTACAATAATCTGCATCTATCTACGGTGAACAGATCTAGGATTGAGAGGGTTACAGAGTCCTCTAGTGGTGACAACCCAAGTACACCAATATACACTATAGATACATAACACCTGGATTGGTTTCTTTAATAACTGTTCTGACTGATTTGTTTTTTCATTCTTTTCTTGTGTTTCTTTTGTTCATTTATTGTTATTATTGTTTTAATATGATTGTCATTATTATACTTTCTTCCACTTTAATTCATAAAGGTTGAATGACTGAATTAATACAAGTTGACTCACTGTGCCAAGATGGCATTCACAAAGCCTCTCCAGCTTGTTCTGGTCCACAGCAGACACGCTGTTTCCATCAGACTGGAGGAATACCAGGACCACAAACACCCAGCACACACCCGCCATCTACACACACACACACACACACACTTTGTTAATAGAGCAACGTGTGTGTGTGTGTGTGTGTGTGTGTGTGTGTGTGTGTGTGTGCTTAAACACATCTTTGAGAGTGGATATGAGTACCAGAAAATACCAGGGAATTTCTACACACACACACACACACACACACACACACACACACACACACAGCATGACAAAATTAGTTATTCCAACATTTCCTATTGAACCTCTCATCTAAACTGTAATGACTAGAGAAACATTGTGACGATTCATTGATTACAACACGACGGATGAGAATATGTCTTTGCAGAAGTGGACTACTAGAACTGCACAACGCAGAATTGTACAACTGTACATACTCTCATACTCCAGCCGCCCGGCCATACTCCTCGTGCACAGGAACTATTTATTTCATTTATTTCATATTTAGAGACATCGTGATCCCCTCATATGGAGAAACACTGATCACCCAGTTTTAGACCAAGCAGTATATTATCAACAGCTGATATCAGAAACCCCAGAGAAGTCCCTATGTACAAGATCTTGCTTTAATGTTATGACTTATCTCATAATGATGCCCAAGTATCTTATAACCACGTACCTCCAGATGCAGTTGGATGGGTGATGCTGTCCACTCCCTCTGGTTTCTTCTCTGAGAGGAGGCAAGGTGCTGTAGGAGTGAATGGACTGGAAAGCAGAAGGAGGAGACGTTTTTATAGAGGACAGGGAGAGCCTGGCCAAACCCACCAGGGCGGCGCCGTGTGCTTGTTTGAACCGGTCTTTCAAAAATTGAGGAAGAAGGAAATCACTGAGATGTCACCAGTGCACTGTGGGTTCGGAAGTCCAAACGATCTGGTCATGTTTTTCTCTGATAGACAGAAGAAAGTTGAGTCGGATCCCATGAACAAACATGTCAACAGCACAATGACACAAAAGGCCTGTGTATCACATGAAACCACAATGCAACCAAAGAGGTGAACTCAACACAGTTATATACACCAGACCAATTACCTGTTGGGATTTACAATGCAAAGCCCATATGAGTTTAATGCATAACTCAACTTTAACTTTTCTAATAACTAATACTTTTTCAACCTGACCACTAACATATCTCTTCACTGCAGAGCTAGAACTCTCCAATACGGTCAACCTCCAATACAACCTCAACCTCAAAAGCATCAAAAATATGTTTATATGTCTGTATCGATGCTCTCTGATGAGACGTTCAGATGCTGCCGTTGCTGTAGCACATCCTTGTTTAGTGTCTGCAGGCCGGTTTCAGCTGCCTGTCTGCATGGAGTGGAAAGTCATGGAAACTAAAGAGTCAAAGCTGTCAAATAAGCCGTGAGATACATACATGTCTCATTACAGAGTGTTGTCAGCACTATTGTTGAGCTGCATCCAGGTGAGTAAGACACAAGTAGACCAATAGTGAAGCATCTGATTTTGATTTTGAGTCAAAATCAATTGGTGTGATTGAAATCGATGGGAAAATCGGGTCCAGGTCAAAAAAAGCCATAGTTGTACTTGAAGGCTTTCCTAGCGTGTGAAGAGCAGATCTGTTCTAATCTTAATGTTACACAATTGAAGAATTGTAATGGTTACTGGACGGACCCAAGCACAGAACTCGGACTCAGAGATGGAATAAACAAAGAGAGAGTTTATTACAGGAGAAACACCGGAGGGTAGAGTGGATGCAGGGAGACAGGCAGGGAGACAGGCAGGTGGTGAACGAACAGGTTGACAGGTAGCAGGCAGGTAGACGGTAATGATTCTGGGCAGATATGAACACCAGAGAAGAGCAGACAAGTCCATCATGGTAGATCAAGTTCCAGACTGGAACCAGGTTGGTCTGGACTCTCTAACCTGGTGGGATGACAGGTTACCAAAACTCAACCAATCAACCAGCTGCTGGGGAGTCATGGGACTTCTGGTTGGCTTGTGATTGGTCAGTGTGAACCTGATGCAAACAGATACTAAAACACAACACGTCAACTTCTCCATTCTGGTTTGGATTAAAACAGATTAAAAACAGAAGCCAACTGTAGTTGAGAAACACCCTGACTGCAGCTGCTTTGCTCCAGACGCTGAGCCGTGGAGCTTTAACCTTCAGGATCCTCGTCATCAACAGAGAGAGATAAGATGAAAGCTTCTGCTGTGTGGATGACTGGCAGCCTCACCACACCCTGGTTACTTCCTGTTTTCATCTCATCTCTCCATCTGATGACGGGCTGAAGGTCACAGGTCTCACATGTAACACAAAACTAACATTTCATCATTTCATTTCATCACTTCATTTCATCTTCACACAAAAACACATTCAAACATTCCCTGCTGCAATTGGTCTTAACTGGCTTGATTCTCTCCTCACCTCAAACTACATAGTTTAGCTGGCCTGCCTCAACATGACTCATCAAACCAGAGTGAAGGGACATTGCAATTAAGAAACTGCTGTTAAATGCTGGAAAACAGGGGGGGATGGACGGGAGGGGGGGCATTTGAAAAAATCTGAATGAGTAACAGTGATACTATGGCCTGGTTTGTGTCATCCTGACTCACTGAATTGATTATGAAGATTAAGATTAATTATTGCATAGTTTAGCTAAGGCCTGCCTCAACATTACTCCTCATCTGAAGAAAGTGACGAACCACGTGGCGGTGGTGAGGTTGGAGAACATTTGGAGAACAGGTCTGGTTCGATTGGCTGCTGATGTGCTGCAGACTGATCCTGAAACCGTGAGAAAACACAACATTACTGTAGGCAACCAATCATGTTGCAGGATGTGAAGGTATGTTTAGTGTCTTTCCCACTAATTCTGGGTTCATTGTGAGTCCAGCTTGATAAGAGCATCAGCTAAATGCCTTAAAGTAAAATGTAGGCTGTGATGGGAACTGGATGAATATCAGGACTCCAGTCATGTGTCACCAGTAATAAAACACACCAGGTCACACATCAGTGTGCTAAACTGTTAGCATTACAGCACTGCATGATGGGAACCAGACAGCGACTCGTCCCTGTGGTGTTAGTTGTTGTTACTCTGATGTGGGAGGGGGGGGGGGGGGGGGGGTAGTAGTGAGTGAGGAAAAACTCCACCTCCACCTGTCTATCTATCTGTATTTTTAAATTTTCATTTCATTTCATTTTATCCCACTGAGAGTAGGAATCTTTTTCAAGGACCAGGCCAAGAGAGCAGCATCAAGAAAACATTTCACAACACACAATATGACAATCTAGTAAAATAGTAAAATACACTTTAAGTCACATCAAAGGTCGAAATTCACGACAAACAGCCTCCCAGCAGCTGACCAGCAGCAGACCAGTCCTATGAGTCCTGGCTCAACAAGGCCTGGGCTGCTGCTTCAGTGTTCCTTACAGGGAAACGAAACTGGGTGACGCGCCGGTGCTCTTTAGACCCAGTGACACCTAACAACCCGTCATAAAGTTGGTTGTTGGGAAGGTGAGAAGGTGCGGCCGGCTCAGTGCTCCTCTGGTTCAGATCGTCCTGTCAGTGTTGGTCTGCAAGCTGAAATGGATCCTGTGGGTTTGATTCAGATCTTCTCGGTCTGCCTGTGTCTGAGTGGCGCTGCTGGCAACCCTATAGGTGAGTGGATCTAAAATACTCAACAGCAGGACAAATACTGAGGAGAATCGTTCAAATATTGGCCATGACCCCTAATATTTAACATGAAGAGCAATATTTTTACACTTTATTAACTGGGTCAAAGACGTGAACTGACGTGACATATATGACATGATGTGTGTCCAATTCTGTTATTTATCCTCCCCAAAATAAAAGGAAAACGTGATATATCAAATTGTTGTACAATCTGCGTCATGACGAACCCTCTTTCATTTTATTGAAATGTAATGCAATAGATTATGGAGATTATGGAGTCCAAAGTCCAAAACCGCCTGTGAACGTACAAAACAACAAAACTGCAATAAAAAGGTTCATTACCGTATTTATCGTATTATATCTTATTATTATTATTATTATTATATTATTATATATATAATATATATATAGACATTGTTCTACCCTCATATTTGCTGACTGAGCCACTGATACCAACCTGATACTTTCACAGATACTCAAGTTTCACATGGATTTTAAAGCTGTGAATGTATTGGATCAACATGGACGTTACATCTGAAAGTTAAGAAGATATTATTTCCATGTGTAGGTCCTAACAGTGTCTGTCTCTTTATCTTTTTTCTGTTTTTCAAGCTACTACAAATATAGATTGCATTGCCGGCTCTGTTCACTTCGTGGGCTCGGTGAACGAGGGGTACACAGGTAACGATGAGAGACCCACCTACACTCTACACCTACACTCTCCTTCAATTTGTGAAATAAAAGTTTTCCCACCTTTTCAAGGAAATGCAATTCTTTATTATCTTGGTTGATGGTATACAGTATAGTGAGTCAATCAGACTGGCTGTGTTCTTTAGTGGTTGTTTGTCTTGTGGTGATCTCTGATTGGAGTTTATAGTTTACACACCTTTAATTTACTACTGCTACATTAGTGCCTGTCATTTTTAGTTAGCTTATTTGGGCATACACAGAATAATAAATATATAATAAACTTCATTTCTATTTTAAAATGTTAAAATGCTGAAAGAAAGACTGCATAGGAGAGATATTGCAGGGGGCTTAAAGATAAAGCTGAATGGTATTTAAACAGAGTGAACTGGACAACAGAAACAAAATGACCCAAAAACAAGGGGGAGCAAACACAATAAAATAATATAATGGAGAAGTACATCGATAACAAGAAGGGTGAAACCAATGCAGGTAAATGGGTTCTGGGAAGACGCTGCCAGGGTTGGGGGTTCAATTCCCTGGTCTGCTAACATGCTAACAAGTTGTGTTTCTCAACATCTTAAAGGGGAATAACACCCAATTTAACAGTCCACATGTGAGTCCTGTGTCTCAGGACAGTTCAGTCAATACCTGGCATCACCCTGTAATTGTCTGTTTTTGGGGTTTGCCGGGTGTAAATCAGGATTCAGGAGAATACCACGGCTCCCACTTGCAGATAAAACAGGGGTAGAGGTTCCCTCCTGTACTGTAAGGTGCTTTGGATGAATTGTCTCTCCAAATGTCAAAGCCAATTGTCCTCCGTGACGCTGTAGGAGATGTGGAGCGGCTGGATGGGATCACAGAAGGTAACAGTGTGATGCTGGTGCCCAACGTGTTCCCTGAACACATCAAGTTCCTGGAACTGAACTTCACCGTCGGAGAAACCAGCGCTACCGTTCGCACCAAGAAGCCGCTGGACGCAGACGTACTGGAAAATGTGAGTGTGGTGGATCTGGTGGCATGGATGGATGGAAGAGGGAGCGATAGATCAATAGATGGATGGAAGAGGGAGCGATAGATCAATAGATGGATGGAAGAGGGAGCGATAGATCAATAGATGGATGGAAGAGGGAGCGATAGATCAATAGATGGATGGAAGAGGGAGCGATAGATCAATAGATGGATGGAAGAGGGAGCGATAGATCAATAGATGGTTGGAAGAGGGAGCGATAGATCAATAGATGGATGGAAGAGGGAGCGATAGATCAATAGATGGATGGAAGAGGGAGCGATAGATCAATAGATGGATGGAAGAGGAAGCGATAGATCAATAGATGGATGGAAGAGGGAGCGATAGATCAATAGATGGATGGAAGAGGGAGCGATAGATCAATAGATGGTTGGAAGAGGGAGCGATAGATCAATAGATGGATGGAAGAGGGAGCGATAGATCAATAGATGGATGGAAGAGGGAGTGATAGATCAATAGATGGATGGAAGAGGGAGCGATAGATCAATAGATGTATGGAAGAGGGAGTGATAGATCAATAGATGGATGGAAGAGGGAGTGATAGATCAATAGATGGATGGAAGAGGGAGTGATAGATCAATAGATGTATGGAAGAGGGAGCAATAGATCAATAGATGGATGGTGGACAGATAGATGAATGCATGCATGGACATTTTAAATAACATTTTAAATAAACAAGATCTGTACTGGCCCATCACACAAAATGACCATAATATATCTGGGGAATCTATCGGGTTGTTGATCAATACCAGTGACTCATCGATTACTTGGCCAGCTGCTGAGACTTCTGGCTTTCAAAACTGTGGGAGGTCAGGGAGGGTTGGCAGAGGGGAGAACAGGTCAGTCGGTAGATAACTTGAGTTTCACAGGTTGTCCTGTAACCAGCCTCCTCTGACCTGGTCCATGTCTTCCTGTCTTGCAGGTTAACGGCGTCTTGTATTATTCCATCATGTGTGACGGCGAGGGCAAGGTGGGTGACATGGCAACGTTTTACTGTCTGATGATCCACATTTCAGGTCCACACTAACAGATGAGACAATATTTCACATGATGCTGTCACCCCTGCAGGGCATCAACTATCGGTCGCTGGAGGTCAACGACTTGAACGACAACGCTCCCGTCTTTAAACAGAAGCTGTACGAGCAGACGGTATCTGAGGTACGTCACTGAGGTTTCATTGGGATTGTAAACTTGCTTCTCTGAAATAGCGCTCATGCAATGTGGGCATGTAGCTGAATAAGCTGAAGTTCCTACATTGCCAACTTTCCACCGAGCACACCTTCAGGTTTTGGTGTCACCCAATCAGAATCCAAGAGCAAGGGCTTCTTTCTAGACCGACGATCAACAATCATACAGGAGAAATCCATCAGAGGAGAGAGAGAGACCGACAGGAGATAGACCAGAATGCAATGCAGTATCCAGGATAGACCAGAATGCAGTGCATTAGCCAAGATAGACCAGAATTCAAAGCAGCCACAAGACACGTTGAGTTTTCACAAGTTTTCCTGAGTGGAAAAACTCTGTTACCCCCTTTCCACCAACGCAAACCTAGTCCTGGTTCTGGGCTGGTGCTAGTGCCGGTTTGGAGTTGGTTCAACTTGCGAACCTTCTAAGAACCGGTTTGCTTTTCCACAAGCTAGAGAGCCACATCATTACATCACTGTATGCGTCTGTATACGTCTCACATGCTGCTCGTCGCTGCTCGTCACGATTGCTATGGACGGTGATTACGATTACTGGTTTGTTACTGGTTTCGATTTTATGTCCATTTCTGCAATTTCCCTCTGGATAAATAAAGTTTCTATCTATCTATCTATCTATCTGAAGCTCGGATTTTGAAAAATTGGTCACGATAATCCCGTCCCCAGCCCCTGACATAAGCGGTTCTTGGTTCTAGACCAGCAAAGTGTTGGTGCCTCTCACGAATAACTCGTTTGAGATTAGGCACCGGCTCAGAACCGGCCCTCTAAATGCCTTGGTGGAAAAGGGGTAAGTCTTGCTCTTAGTGTCTCTCTCCACCTACACATGTAACTAACGGAATGGAGTTCAGGCTCGTTCTCTGGGGGTTGCAGAAAGGCATTTTGGGAAATGTAGGAAATCAGTAACTGAAGTAGACGTAGAAGAGGCAGGTTGAGGGAAAGTGGGTTCACACACTAAAAGTAAAGGTAAGTTACAACCCTTCATCACAAAATAACTCCTGGACTGATGATGTATTAGTGTTTCTGATTTGTCCTTTAACAAATAAAAACCAGGAAGAAAAGGTGGAAAACTTTTGTTATCGCTGCTGTTTCAATTCTGATTGATGGAGCGGTACATGACTTCTGATTGGTGGAACTGACTACAGGCTAGTGTTACATGACTTCTGATTGGTGGAGCTGACTGCAGGCTAGCGGTACATGACTTCTGATTGGTGGAACTGACTACAGGCTAGTGTTACATGACTTCTGATTGGTGGAACTGACTGCAGGCTAGTGTTACATGACTTCTGATGGGTGGAGCTGACTGCAGGCTCTTGCTTGCCCAAACAGCAAGGCAGGCGACGGTAGAATGCCTAAGAGAACATAAAACAAAAATGGCTTCAGGCTGTAGTTTTGACACAGATGCTGCATCTGTTTCTTTATGGATGTCTGTGGCTGAAAGTCCTTCAACCTTTCCCCTTCCAGGCGTTGTTGGTGGACGCAGAGGTCCTTCGAGTGGAGGCGGTGGATGCAGACATCACCTCAGCCCACAACAAAGTGTCATATTCCATTTTGGTGAGTCATTACTGGATTACATCATTTTTGAGAAACAATATTAGTTTTTTTATGTTATATATCTTCAAAATTGAAGTTGTGAAATACTGTTGATCTTGAGCGAAAATATAGAAACTGATGTGTACCAGCAGAAATTGTATTCGAATTTGTACATTTAGAAATGTAATTTGCAATATCTTGAAATTGAACGTGATTTATTTAATTTGAGTTTTAACTATAATATCAAATATCTTTTCCCAATTCACTCTGATCTCTGAGACACACAGACATTCAATACAACAACATTGAAGAGCTTCCTTGTCCTAATACTATTAAATTTCAGTAGCAAATATAATTTTTTGTCCTAATCTCGTTTGTGGACTTTCTCGAGCCATGGTTCAGTGGCGGAAAACTACCTGCTAGCACTAAACTCTTTCCATATAAAAGTAGAAGCTTGAGAAACAGAAATTTTATATTGCATCTAAAGATACAAAGTAATGCTTTGCTACGTTATGACATGCCACCGTAACCTGGATGGAGATCTGTTATAATTATAGTGTTTTCCATCTTTCATAAGCCACCTTCTTCAGAGGACTTTATATTGACCATTGCGGGGGCTCTTATTGTGAAGAGACCTTTGAACTACAACACAACTAAAAACTACAACTTCACTGTGGAGGCACGGGTAAGTGAAAACGTCACTATATAACATCCTCAAAGGCAAAGGTTTAGCTTTAAAGAGTTGTTTTACTGACAGAAAGCATAAATGATGGTACTTTTTAAAGACATAGGTCATTTAAGTCTTTCACAAAATGACATGCACAAACTGGATCCTTTAATATTCTAATATATTATATTATTAAAAAATGGGTGTACAACGTCATGAAGAACAACTCTCAAATATTGATGTGAATGATGTGAGTCCTTGATTGGCCTGCATTACTAACTACAGGATAACGGGGGTTTGAGTGACAGAGCAACTGTGCTGATCAACGTGAAGGTGATCAGCCCTATAGGTGAGTGGATCTAAAATACTCAACAGCAGGACAAATACTGAGGAGAATCGTTCAAATATTGGCCATGACCCCTAATATTTAACATGAAGAGCAATATTTTTACACTTTATTAACTGGGTCAAAGACGTGAACTGACGTGACATATATGACATGATGTGTGTCCAATTCTGTTATTTATCCCCCCCAAAATAAAAGGAAAACATGTGATATATCAAATTGTTGTACAATCTGCGTCATGACGAACCCTCTTTCATTTTATTGAAATGTAATGCAATAGATTATGGAGATTATGGAGATTATGGAGTCCAAAGTCCAAAACCGTCTGTGAACGTACAAAACAACAAAACTGCAATAAAAAGGCTCATTACCTTATTTATCGTATTATATCTTCTTCTTCTTCTTCTTCTTCTTCTTATTATTATTATTAATATTATATATATATATAGACATTGTTCCACCCTCAGATTTGCTGATTGAGCCACTGATACCAACCTGATACTTTCACAGATACTCAAGTTTCACATAGATTTTAAAGCTGTGAATGTATTGGATCAACATGGACGTTACATCTGAAAGTTAAGAAGATATTATTTCCATGTGTAGGTCCTAACAGTGTCTGTCTCTGTATCTTTTTTCTGGTTTTCAAGCTACTACAAATATAGATTGCAAGGTCGGCTCGGCTCACTCCACGGGCCCGGTGAACGAGGGGTACACAGGTAACGATGAGAGACCCACCTACACTCTACACCTACACTCTCCTTCAATTTGTAAAATAAAAGTTTTCCCACCGTTTCAAGGAAATGCAATTCTTTATTATCTTGGTTGATGGTATACAGTATAGTGAATCAATCAGACTGGCTGTGTTCTTTAGTGGTTGTTTGTCTTGTGGTGATCTCTGATTGGAGTTTATAGTTTACACACCTTTAATTTACTACTGCTACATTAGTGCCTGTCATTTTTAGTTAGCTTATTTGGGCATACACAGAATAATAAATATATAATAAACTTCATTTCTATTTTAAAATGTTAAAATGCTGAAAGAAAGACTGCATAGGAGAGATATTGCAGGGGGATTAAAGATAAAGCTGAATGGTATTTAAACAGAGTGAACTGGACAACAGAAACAAAATGACCCAAAAACAAGGGGGAGCAAACACAATAAAATAATATAATGGAGAAGTACATCGATAACAAGAAGGGTGAAACCAATGCAGGTAAATGGGTTCTGGGAAGACGCTGCCAGGGTTGGGGGTTCAATTCCCTGGTCTGCTAACAAGTTGTGTTTCTCAACATCTTAAAGGGGAATAACACCCAATTTAACAGTCCACATGTGAGTCCTGTGTCTGAGGACAGTTCAGTCAATACCTGGCATTCCCCTGTAATTGTCTGTTTTTGGGGTTTGCCGGGTGTAAATCAGGATTCAGGAGAATACCACGGCTCCCACTTGCAGATAAAACAGGGGTAGAGGTTCCCTCCTGTACTGTCAGGTGCTTTGGATGAATTGTCTCTCCAAATGTCAAAGCCAATTGTCCTCCGTGACGCTGTAGGAGATGTGGAGCGGCTGGATGGGATCACAGAAGGTAACAGTGTGATGCTGGTGCCCCATGGGAACCCTGAACACATCAAGTTCCTGGAACTGATCTTCACAGTCGGAGAAACCAGCGCTACCGTTCGCACCAAGAAGCCGCTGGACGCAGACGTACTGCAAAATGTGAGTGTGGTGGATCTGGTGGCATGGATGTATGGAAGAGGGAGTGATAGATCAATAGATGGATGGAAGAGGGAGCAATAGATCAATAGATGTATGGAAGAGGGAGCGATAGATCAATAGATGTATGGAAGAGGGAGCGATAGATCAATAGATGGATGGAAGAGGAAGTGATAGATCAATAGATGTATGGAAGAGGGAGCGATAGATCAATAGATGTATGGAAGAGGAAGCGATAGATCAATAGATGGATGGAAGAGGAAGTGATAGATCAATAGATGTATGGAAGAGGGAGTGATAGATCAATAGATGTATGGAAGAGGGAGCGATAGATCAATAGATGTATGGAAGAGGGAGTGATAGATCAATAGATGTATGGAAGAGGGAGCGATAGATCAATAGATGTATGGAAGAGGGAGTGATAGATCAATAGATGTATGGAAGAGGGAGCAATAGATCAATAGATGTATGGAAGAGGGAGCGATAGATCAATAGATGTATGGAAGAGGGAGCGATAGATCAATAGATGTATGGAAGAGGGAGCGATAGATCAATAGATGTATGGAAGAGGGAGTGATAGATCAATAGATGTATGGAAGAGGGAGCAATAGATCAATAGATGGATGGTGGACAGATAGATGAATGCATGCATGGACATTTTAAATAACATTTTAAATAAACAAGATCTGTACTGGCCCATCACACAAAATGACCATAATATATCTGGGGAATCTATCGGGTTGTTGATCAATACCAGTGACTCATCGATTACTTGGCCAGCTGCTGAGACTTCTGGCTTTCAAAACTGTGGGAGGTCAGGGAGGGTTGGCAGAGGGGAGAACAGGTCAGTCGGTAGATAACTTGAGTTTCACAGGTTGTCCTGTAACCAGCCTCCTCTGACCTGGTCCATGTCTTCCTGTCTTGCAGACTTACAGCACCTTGTATTATTCCATCATGTGTGACGGCGAGGGCAAGGTGGGTAACATGGCAACGTTTTACTGTCTGATGATCCACATTTCAGGTCCACACTAACAGATGAGACAATATTTCACATGATGCTGTCACCCCTGCAGGTCACCAACTCTCGGACGCTGAAGGTCAACGACTTGAACGACAACGCTCCCGTCTTTAAACAGAAGCTGTACGAGGAGACGGTATCTGAGGTACGTCACTGAGGTTTCATTGGGATTGTAAACTTGCTTCTCTGAAATAGCGCTCATGCAATGTGGGCATGTAGCTGAATAAGCTGAAGTTCCTACATTGCCAACTTTCCACCGAGCACACCTTCAGGTTTTGGTGTCACCCAATCAGAATCCAAGAGCAAGGGCTTCTTTCTAGACGATCAACAATCATACAGGAGAAATCCATCAGAGGAGAGAGAGACCGACATGAGATAGACCAGAATGCAATGCAGTAGCCAAGATAGACCAGAATGCAATGCAGTATCCAGGATAGACCAAAATGCAATGCATTAGCCAAGATAGACCAGAATTCAAAGCAGCCACAAGACACGTTGAGTTTTGAGTAAGGAGCATGAATCACAAGTTTTCCTGAGTGGAAAAACTCTGTTACCCCCTTTCCACCAACGCAAACCTAGTCCTGGTTCTGGGCTGGTGCTAGTGCCGGTTTGGAGTTGGTTCAACTTGCGAACCTTCTAAGAACCGGTTTGCTTTTCCACAAGCTAGAGAGCCACATCATTACATCACTGTATGCGTCTGTATACGTCTCACATGCTGCTCGTCGCTGCTCGTCACGATTGCTATGGACGGTGATTACGATTACTGGTTTGTTACTGGTTTCGATTTTATGTCCATTTCTACAATTTCCCTCTGGATAAATAAAGTTTCTATCTATCTATCTATCTATCTGAAGCTCGGATTTTGAAAAATTGGTCACGATAATCCCGTCCCCAGCCCCTGACATAAGCGGTTCTTGGTTCTAGACCAGCAAAGTGTTGGTGCCTCTCACGAACAACTCGTTTGAGATTAGGCACCGGCTCAGAACCGGCCCTCTAAATGCCTTGGTGGAAAAGGGGTAAGTCTTGCTCTTAGTGTCTCTCTCCACCTACACATGTAACTAACGGAATGGAGTTCAGGCTCGTTCTCTGGGGGTTGCAGAAAGGCATTTTGGGAAATGTAGGAAATCAGTAACTGAAGTAGACGTAGAAGAGGCAGGTTGAGGGAAAGTGGGTTCACACACTAAAAGTAAAGGTAAGTTACAACCCTTCATCACAAAATAACTCCTGGACTGATGATGTATTAGTGTTTCTGATTTGTCCTTTAACAAATAAAAACCAGGAAGAAAAGGTGGAAAACTTTTGTTATCGCTGCTGTTTCAATTCTGATTGATGGAGCGGTACATGACTTCTGATTGGTGGAGCTGACTGCAGGCTAGTGTTACATGACTTCTGATTGGTGGAACTGACTGCAGGCTAGTGTTACATGACTTCTGATTGGTGGAGCTGACTGCAGGCTAGCGGTACATGACGTCTGATTGGTGGAGCTGACTGCAGGCTAGTGTTACATGACTTCTGATTGGTGGAGCTGACTGCAGGCTAGCGTTACATGACTTCTGATTGGTGGAGCTGACTGCAGGCTAGCGTTACATGACTTCTGATTGGTGGAACTGACTGCAGGCTAGCGGTACATGACGTCTGATTGGTGGAGCTGACTGCAGGCTAGCGGTACATGACGTCTGATTGGTGGAGCTGACTGCAGGCTAGCGGTACATGACGTCTGATTGGTGGAACTGACTGCAGGCTAGCGGTACATGACGTCTGATTGGTGGAGCTGACTGCAGGCTAGTGTTACATGACTTCTGATGGGTGGAGCTGACTGCAGGCTAGTGTTACATGACTTCTGATGGGTGGAGCTGACTGCAGGCTCTTGCTTACCCAAACAGCAAGGCAGGCGACGGTAGAATGCCTAAGAGAACATAAAACAAAAATGGCTTCAGGCTGTAGTTTTGACACAGATGCTGCATCTGTTTCTTTATGGATGTCTGTGGCTGAAAGTCCTTCAACCTTTCCCCTTCCAGGCGTTGTTGGTGGACGCAGAGGTCCTTCGAGTGGAGGCGGTGGATGCAGACATCACCTCAGCCCACAACAAAGTGTCATATTCCATTTTGGTGAGTCATTACTGGATTACATCATTTTTGAGAAACAATATTAGTTTTTTTATGTTATATATCTTCAAAATTGAAGTTGTGAAATACTGTTGATCTTGAGCGAAAATATAGAAACTGATTTGTACCAGCAGAAATTGTATTTGAATTTGTACATTTAGAAATGTAATTTGCAATACCTTGAAATTGAACGTGACTTATTGAATTTGAGTTTTAACTATAATATCAAACATCTTTTCCCAATTCACTCTGATCTCTGAGACACACAGACATTCAATACAACAACACTGAAGAGCTTCCTTGTCCTAATACTATTAAATTTCAGTAGCAAATATAATTTTTTGTCCTAATCTCGTTTGTGGACTTTCTCGAGCCATGGTTCAGTGGCGGAAAACTACCTGCTAGCACTAAACTCTTTCCATATAAAAGTAGAAGCTTGAGAAACAGAAATTTTATATTGCATCTAAAGATACAAAGTAATGCTTTGCTACGTTATGACATGCCACCGTAACCTGGATGGAGATCTGTTATAATTATAGTGTTTTCCATCTTTCATAAGCCACCTTCTTCAGAGGACTTTATTTTGACCATTGCGGGGGCTCTTATTGTGAAGAGACCTTTGAACTACAACACAGCTAAAAACTACAACTTCACTGTGGAGGCACGGGTAAGTGAAAACGTCACTATATAACATCCTCAAAGGCAAAGGTTTAGCTTTAAATTTAAGTAAAATCAAGAGTTGTTTTACTGACAGAAAGCAGAAATGAGACATAGGTCATTTAAGTCTTTCACAAAATGACATGCACAAACTGGATCCTTTAATATTCTAATATATTATATTATTAAAAAGTGGGTGTACAACGTCATGGAGAACAACTCTCAAATATCGATGTGAATGATGTGAGTCCTTGATTGGCCTGCATTACTAACTACAGGATAACGGGGGTTTGAGTGACAGAGCAACTGTGCTGATCAACGTGAAGGTGAAGGATGTGAACAACAACCTGCCTCAGTTCAGTAAGGAGAGCTACGCTGTGGCCGTCACTGAGAACCTGGCCAGTGGTGCGTCCATCCTAACCTTGGAGGTGACTGACAGAGATGAGGTCAGTAATATACTCTGTAAACTCATTATGACTTGATGAACATGATATCACCATATGATGCAAAGATATTAACACCCTTCCTAAAGGTTCTGTGTGTATGATAAGCTCCTTACTTTATAGAGCTTGAATCAGGCCTGACATTTTGAACACAACCCGACCGTAGCCCGACAACATGCTGTCCGAACCCGACTGGAACCATACTACCACCAGCCAGTGCCCAAATAAAACCCAACAGTTCTAATGTAGAAAAGTATTAGCACTTCTTCATTAACTGTAACCTTAATAATGATAGGGCCTACTCTTCTCCGTTAACTTGTTGCGATAATCACTTTTTGTAAGTTGCTTTGGATAAAAGCGTGTTCTACTAATGACTAGTCTACTAAATAAAGGACCGCCATCATACGATTTTAATCATCTGTGATCAAAATCAAAATGAATCATTGACTCTTGATTGAAAATGTTATGATTCTTAGTTGCCCACTTATGATTGGGCAACTAATCATTCTTAGTTGCGACAGGACCGGTCCTTTTAGAATCGTATTTCAGTGTAATGGACAAACCCTGTAGGTTCATTCTTTTCATTGTGCATTATGTAAAAGTTTTTCCAAACATCTGATTTTTTTGTTGCACTAAACTGTACTCGCCAGAATCGAGCCGCATCTTCACCTCATCAGTATCAATGTTTGGTCTCGGTCACCTAACAACGCAGGTGGAAGAAAGTGGGGGGAAAAAAACATAAATCTGAATTTTGAACCTGACGGGAACACTCAGGTCCCGTCGGGTTTGGGCAGCCATCTCAAGCTCTATTACTTTATTACTGTGAAATCAACACAGTATTGAACATGAGTCTATTACCACTATGAGGTCCCATAGAGCAGCTTTGTGCTTTCATTCTGGCCAATTGGGGAGTTTTTAGGTGCAAAATGGTACAAATTCTTTCAATTGCTTTCTGGTGGACTGAAAATGACTCACCAGAAGCAGCAGAGCAAGAAAACAACAAAACCCCTCCATAGTAACACCAATGGTCTCTACAGACTGTGATACAGTCACAAATTCAGTGAAAACCCTACGTATCAAAACAAGGCTGCTTAACATAACCAATGGACCAAACAGCCTAAAGTCAATTCCTTGTTACAGTTTAAAGAAATGGCCCGTCGTCCATTCTACATTTTGAACCCTACATGTGAAAAAGTTTGGGCACCACTGCTTCAACCTTCTAATCACAGTAATTTATCACGGCCATCCCAATCATTTCGGACAGTGTACTCTGTTACATTTCCGATGACTACACTGACCTATTTTATTGCCTTATTGACGATGTTTGAATGATAACTGAGTCTTACCACGTCTCCTGTTCATCTTCTCCTACAGGGTGGATTCTCCCGTGGTCACTTCCTCTACACCACTGACACTTTTGACATCAACAACCAGGGTGTGGTCTCCCTGAAGAAGAATGTCACCTTGGATAGAGAGACAATAGACAGTTACATATTACAGGTATAACCATGTTTTGTCACTAGAGGATCTCCATCAACACTGCTCTCCTCTGCAGTATTTCTGATGCTTGTTTTATCCTCTCTTCACCCTGGCTGGGTTGACTGAGCACATTTTCCCTTTTCAGCAAGAACATAATGTATACCTGGCAGGTATAAATGATCAACAGAGTTGTAGTTGTCTTCATCTTGTCCTCTGTGTGTGTTCAGGTCGTGGCAGTGGATCAACCTACTGATAGCCTGAGCGCCACAGCCCAGCTCAACATCACCGTCCTGGACTATAATGACAACTTCCCCCAGTTCCAGGCTCTTCCAGACCTCCTCCAGGTCCCTGAGGGCAACTACTCGGACAAAACCCCATGGGAGGTGTACACCATCCTGGCCACCGATGCTGATCTCGGGGCCAACGGGGCGGTTACCCTCTCCTTCCCCTCCTCTAACCCACTCTTCAGGCTCAGAGAGGTGAGGTGAAGATGGGAAGCTTCCAAATATATCAGTGTGCCCCCCCCCACATCTCACTGGTACAACCCATTCAACCCATTCAACCCATTCAACCCAACCCAGACAAGTGTTATTGGATAAACAGACAATAGACAGACAATTTCTTTTCTTGAACTTGAACGTTTCCATACATGTATTGAGGGAGTTTCATGATCTTGGGCCATGAAACCAACCACACAATTGTTGTTATTGACATTAAATTTTAAATTTGTTGTACAAATTTGTTTAAATTTGTTAAATTAAATGTGTTGTCTTTATTGAACAGTTGATAGTAGAGAGTGACAGGAAGGATTGGGGAGGGGGCGAGGGGGGTTATATGTGATTAAGACGTCCTGATTCATCAGGTGGTCCTACTTCAGATAGAGGAGTACATGAACCTCAATGTTAAAACTCATTTCATTGATCTTGAGGATTTGAATGTAATGTGTACTTTATGTACATCATGTGTTGTGTTGAAGGATGGGACTTTGCTGGCTGTGGGCGTCCTGGATCGGGAGAGCAGGGACAGTTTTGACCTGGTTATTAAGGCCTCGGACAAAGGCAGACCACAGAGAGAGGTAAGAGAGGAACAGTCAACAGGAATTAACATCATCTGGAGGGTTTTCATCCAAAATGAGATCCACTATTTGAAAAGAGCGAAACCCACTCTTACAAAATGATAGCATAAAGTTAAAGCTACATTATGCAACTTTTGTCCTTGAGGCAGGAAGTGTAAGAGGCAGCCATGATGTTCTTTTGAACATTTAGCTTTGCTGTTCTTTTTCTTCCTGCTTTCCTCCATTGTTGTTGTTGCTGTGACTTCCTGCTCTGTGGCTGCTAGCCTCACGTTGATAGCCACACCCATCTCACCATGTGACACACCCACATGCCATGGCCACAGCAAGTGGTCTACGCCCCAAAACCTCCCAACATCATTGAAAAGCCAATTTCAGGCAACCAGCGGATTTATAGATGAACACACTGTAATGTAAAACTTATCCTGTTTATTTATTGTCATATTAGTGTGAAAAAGTTGCATATTGCAGCGTTAAAACAAATGTTACTTTTTAAAAAGTCTGACAGAATGAAAACCCTTTTACTAACTCATCTACATTTTAGAAATACTGAATGATGAACTTCAGTTTTTTTTCTCCAAAATAGATATATAGCATTTTGGAAATTAGTGAAATTGTGTTTTGTTTAACTGAACTTTGACCCTCGGCACCAGAATATCACCACCGTCAGACTGGATGTCACAGACGTCAATGACAACAGACCGGTGTTCAGTGCCGACTTCTACACCACCAGCATCCTGGTGAAAGACGCCGCAGAGGGACAGCTGCTGCTGACGCTCGCCGCCACGGACAAAGACACCGGGAACAACTCGCTCATCACGTACAGGTCGGCTCGGGGGGCTGATTCTGAATGTAATGTAATAGACTTCACACCGAGGTTCCCACACTTGCTTGGATATCAAATTCAATGACTTTCAAGGTTCCTTGTTTGCTCTCAAGGACTCAAAATGTTTGGGGTTAAGGTGTGGCATTGGTCAGAATCTTATGATTGCTTATATAACACAGATTGTCCAACCATTGGTACAAGCAGAGAAACGCAACTGTGTGATATCTTTGTCTTCCTCTGGTCTTGTAGTTTCAGTGCAGGAAATTCCCCATATTTGGCCTTGAACAGTCAGACGGGGGAAGTGACTTTGACCTCTGACCTTGCTGATGTCACAGAGGACACCACACTAGAGCTGACAGCCATGGCCGAGGACCACGGCGAGCCGCCTCTGAGCTCAACAGGTCAGTTTAGCATCACTGCCCAGGAATTTAAAATCTCTTCTTGAGACTGAAAACTGTGGTGTTCCTCACTGTGGTGTTCTTCACTGTGGTGTTCCTCACTGTGGTGTTCCTCACTGTGGTGTCCCTCACTGTGGTGTCCCTCACTGTGGTGTCCCTCACTGTGGTGTTCTTCACTGTGGTGTTCCTCACTGTGGTGTCCCTCACTGTGGTGTCCCTCACTGTGGTGTCCCTCACTGTGGTGTTCTTCACTGTGGCGTTCTTCACTGTGGCGTTCCTCACTGTGGTGTTCCTCACTGTGGCGTTCCTCACTGTGGTGTTCTTCACTGTGGTGTTCCTCACTGCTCTTCCCAGAGATCACCTGTCAATCAAACAGTGTGTCCAGTACTGTGACGTCTTCCTCCTTGGATTTCCTCTTGATGGAGTTTGAGTTCCTGTAGGTGGCGCTCTTTTCTTTGTCTGTTCAGCCACGGTGGCTATCGCTGCTCATGCTAACTACCCAGTTCTTCTTCTGTTGAAACGTGAAACACATCACTTCCTGTCTGCAGAAGATTTCTCCCAGGAAAGACCTACCTGACACCGGTTGTTTGTTGCAGGTTAAAAGATTATTTCTTAACAAGTGGACTCGTACTTCATGTGTGCTGATTGCTAAATCACTGTATGCATTTTCTTCTAGTCATTGTTGTGGTTAACCTGAGGACCGCCAGCATCATGGGGGGCGTGGCTTTCCACAGCTCCTCCTACAACTTCAGCCTTCCTGAGAACCAGCCGGCAGGGGTGATGGTGGGTTGGGTCAAGGCCACATCAGGAAGTGTCCTTTACAACGTTGTCTACACACTGAAAACACACACTGACCTGTTCTCCATTAACGCCAGTGGAGCCCTCATGGCCAAAGCAACACTAGACAAGGAAAGCCAGGAGTGGTACATCCTGGAGGTGGAGGCAGTGGACACAAGGACCCCCCCTACATGGGCCAGCACATTGGTACGACCCGTTCTTTTACAGCGGCATTATGTCAAAGACAAGTACAGACAGACAGACAGACAGACAGGTAGACAGACAGGTCGGTAGACAAATGTGAAAAAATGAACTAATTCACAAAGTAATCGTCTTCATCATCTTCTACCGTCTCCCAGGTCAGCGTGCAGGTGGAGGATGTCAACGAGGAGCCCCGGTTCACCATGGAGACGTATAAGGCCGCCATCTTCAGCATCGCCCCGTACAAATTCCCTGTCGTCCCCATCAAAGTAAAGTCACCCGGCGGCGTCTGGCTTTGAAATACATCAAGTATCGGTGTCGGTGACAGGAAGTAACTCAGGGTTTATGGGAAATGTGGTCTTTGAGAAACACTGGAACTGACAATACCACTGGTGTGAGTTGGAGGCTATCGGTCGTCTCCACCGTGGTCTCATTGGTTTGATGTGCTAATGATTTATCTGAAGCAGTTTGTCTTCAGTTTTCCACCTTCTGACACTTCTGGTTTTTCAGAGCTTCTTTAACCTCCCCACGGGAAAGCTAATCCAAGAAGAGACACAAATGAGATTTTATCAACACTAAAATGAGACTAGTAATTTTCTGTTTCTGTTTGTCAAATTCAACTGAGGAGAAACAACCACATATCAGTTCAGGTTGATCTGATCACAACAACATATCTCCAGATTATCTGAAATAAGAGTCATTTGAAAACCATGAGATCAGATAAAGATCTCAAAGAAAACTCAATACTGTTGCATTTTCCTGTTGAAGCCACAAGACCAACATCCATATAGTAGGAGCTGATTACCATTATATATGTCACATGGTAGCATCTTCACACTGATGCTTCGCCTCTCGTCTCCTCGTTGCTCCTGAGTTTTCCTCCTTCCAGCCCCTGACCTCTCTCTGCTCCTCCAGGCTACAGACCCCGACGTCGGGGACGAGGGTCGGCTGGTCTACAGCCTGTCAGCGGCCAGCGGTGGCTTCGACGTTGACGCCTCCACCGGTCTGGTCTACGTGGTGTCAGCAGCAGGTCTGGCTGGACAGCTGACCGCAGTGGACGTGAAAGCCACAGATCCTGAGGGACTTTATGCAACAGCTAAGGTGGAGGTGAGCATGGACGGTCCCTATTACTCGTGGACTTTCCGTGTAGAATGCGTTCACACATGACATCACAACATCACATTGCCTCTCCGACATAAATAAGTTGCGATCTCGAGATAACAGGATTAAAAATATGAGCCAGTGTCCCAAAAATGCAATTTATTCCTCTTTACTTGTGCACATTTAAAAAGTAATATTACTTTATTAATAATGTATTACTTCTCCCTGCGAGAAGTAATTAGTTACACTACTTATATTACTTTTCTGTTATACCCCCCCACATAAAACCAGAGCTTGTTTCCCCTCTTCTCTGTGACTGAGAACCACTGGCAGCTGGTGCATTTTCCTCCAGGAGGCGCTATACCAAAAATCAAACAAACATGTACTAAGGTATCGTCAGTGTATTTAAATAAATGAAAAGGCCTTTATTTGTATTTGCTGAGCTGAATGAACATTTGTTGTAATGAAACATGCTTAAGGTAAGTTAAGGTACTTCAATTACTGCAAATTATTTATAATAATTATCTTTTATACTACAATATGTAATGGTGAAAGACTAAAGTAACCGAAAAGTGCCTCGATATGTGCAACAGAAATCTGACAACACAGAACCCTGAGACAATTGCAGAAAATTATGAACACAGTAAGACCTAATAGAAAATAACATTTAAGTAAAAAATAAATTAATATGGTATTACATTTGAAACACCCAGTGCCATCAAAACACTGAGTGAACTGGGTCAAAGCCATATGACTTTGCCTTGTGGCTTAAACTTTTTGTACATAAATTTTGCCCTTCTCTCCTTGAGAGATGCAGATTTCGCAATGACTCTCTGGCACCACAGAACTTGACACAGTTTATTATTTTAGACAGGATGTGTCTGATTTTGTCAACCTCTTCATTATGCTTACAGATCCCTGTCCTGTAGCCTTCATCAAGCTGAGCAGCTGTTTACTTTCCCAAACATTTCCTTTTGATTTTTCTGATATGTGGTTTAAATCAGTCAAACCTGTCTGAATCCATGCTGGGTCTGAGACCAGTCCTTTGAAAAAGGATGCAGGGAAAGCAAAATAAAGCATTGGTGTCACTACATACAGTTAGCCAAGCCTTCCTACTAAACCAGCTCCTTGAAAACGGCCGAGTTTATTGTCTCATTCTGGCGCATTTTATGTCAGATGTACCACGAGCCCCTCGCTCTCTGCTGCCAACCCGTGGTTGGTGGTGTGTAAATCAGCAGCATTCAGATAAATGCTGTTTGTACATGCGCAGTTCTTGGTGGGGTGCAGGAAATCTCTTGTATTGAGAGGAGTGAACTGCGCATGTACAACTTTTAAATGGGCAATGGATTTTTGCACCCCAGGCTGGAAATACGTGACCTAGCAGTAACTTTAGACAACGTAGAACAATTTTAATCTACATATTATTGCAGATTATACATTCTACTCACTAACTATATAATACCTCGCTCAAAAAAAAAAAAAGTAAGTAATTTTTAAAGTCTTAGCTTGTAGGTCCTGCTGTAGTTTACAATTGATATCAATTATTTTGTGTTTCTTCTTGATAAAATCAAAGTAATGGGATTACTTCCTGCCACTGAATGTGAACATATCCATCATCAATGTGTGGGGTGACGTGTCCTTTAGTTAATCCAGGATGGAGATCGGTTCATCAAACTGAAATGTGATATGAAGGTTGACGAGGTAACTGATTAGTAACTGTAACAGGTAGTACTTCATTACACTCCTCGTAACTCAGCAAAGTAATGACATTGCTTGACATCATTGCCCTCGGCTGCTCTGCCCCAGGTGGAGGTCCAGGGAAGCGCCAGCAGAAGCAGCGTGGTGGTCCTGTCCCTCAACCGGGCCGCCAACGTGGTGGAGAACAAAGTTCCTGATGTGGAGAAGTAAGATCTGATTCAGTTTGTTGTTCCTCCTCCATGTGCTTCCTTTCTTGACAGTACTGGAGGGGAGGGAAGGTCCTGTTCCTTCCCTTTGGCCACATTTTCCCAGCTTGGATTTGAACCAGCAACCCCTCCAGGTCACTCAGTTAGGTCACCCCCCCATGTTTGACGTAGCATAAAAGATCCACTGTGGTGTAATGCAGCTGATGTGGTCTTCAGGCTGCTTGTGACTGCATCACCACCAAGTGTCCTGTCTCGTCTCTCAGGTCTTTGGAGAAGGCCCTGGGCTGGACTGTGAGGGTCCTCGGGGTGTCCAGCACCAATGGAGGTACCTCAGTGTCCCGATCACCAAGCGGAGCTGTAAAGACCTTCGTCAGCTTCATCGCCATAAATGGAGAGGAGGTCGTTTCCTCTGAGGAGGTTAAAAGGTAAGATCTTTTCAAATGCAGTGTCTCTCCAACAGCTGTTGGAAACCAAAGCTGCACTGGGCTACTTCACACACTGGTGTCTAGAGGTGACTGTGAAAAAGGTTCAATACCCAGAAATCCTGTAAGGTGGCATCAGTAAACTACACACAGCCCCGGCTGGTCTGACAGTCTGGATTGTGGGAAATGGAGAAGATTTCCCACCAGTGACCAAACTGACACCAGGATTTAATTTGGACCAATTGGGTCTCAGTTAGTGGGGATGTAATAATCATTTTTACTATGTTTCATTTTGTTGTCACTCATAACCATCGGCCCCTTCCCTAAATGCCCAGTGGCCCCAAGTTACTCAAGACTATTCTGGACTGGAGGATTGTAGTTCATCGTCCTAATAAACGATGTCTCACGCGGCCAACAGGAAACTGCAGAGTGAATCAGCTACGGTGAAGGCGGAGCTAGAGAACGTGTTTGGGGAGGGGCTTCAATATGATGTGGAGGAGGAGCCAAAAGGGCCCGCCTCCAACCAGGCCGTAGTCATCGTTCTGGGCGTCCTGTTGGGCCTGAGCATGGGATTGGTCCTGATGATGACGTTCTCGATCATCAGGTAAGAGATAGCGGGGTAAGGGGATTGGATCTGTCCGTTCTATAAGGATCAATATCAGAACCACTGGATTGATTTCACCCTTTAATAAACCTGATTCAGTCAGACGAAGGGGAGGAGTTGCATTACAGATATTGAGCTTTGAGACAAGTGAAACATCGATTGTGCAAACACTGTTTTTAGGAATTTGCACTGAAGACGATCAAAAATTTAATTTCACAATACTAACCGGACATATTGTCGTTTTTGACATCGACAGGCAGAGCGAGGGATACACGTAAGCATCCAAGCTAACGTTCTCCTTAAAGACTCTCAGGACATTGTTTCACTTCCGTATTTATATAATTTTGATGTAACTTCCCTGTGGTGCTTTAGGAATAAGGCCAAGAAGAGTTTTAAAACGTCCGAACAGGTAAGGACTCGTTCCGATCAGGTTCAAACCATCAAATTGGTAAATTTGCAAAGAAAGAACACACAATTGATGAGTCTGTTTTGTGTTGCAGGGCCAGACGAAGGGTAGCAACACAGATAAAAGGGACAGTGCCTCCAGCATGGACTTCTCGATAAACTTTGCAAATGCAAAAAAAGTAAATAACTGAAATTGATCTTTAACCCTATCAACCCCCTGCTGATATAGAATGGTCATTTTGTGCTACTGGGCAGGAAAAATCTGACTTGTTGCACCTTAAACTACAATATTATTTTGTGAAAAGTCGTTTGCCTCCATCCCAGCACACCGACTGTATCGAGGACCAGCATCAAACCATCAAACTGGTAAATTTGCAAAGAAAGAACACAAAATTGATGAGTCTGTTTTGTGTTGCAGGGCCAGACGAAGGGCAGCGACACAGACAGCATCTCCAGCATGGACTTCCCGCTATACTTTGCAAATGCAAAAAAAGTAAATAACTGAAATTGATCTTTAACCCTATCGACCCCCTGCTGATATAGAATGGTAATTTTGTGCTACTGGGCAGGAAAAATCTGACGCAATTAAAAGGAATAATTGTTTATTTTTTAAGTATTTTGTAGTTTCCTGGAAAACGTCAGAATAAAAGCCCTCAAATAACCAAACATACTTAAGAGTATATACTGTATATATAAGAGTAATATTAGATTACAAATGCCCAACACATGGCTGCTTGTGACGTGGTTTTTGTGTAAATGTACGCAAACATTGCTAATTTTAGTCAGCAGTAGCAGCAATACTTTTATATTTTATACTTATATTATGTCATCCAAAATAAATTGAAATATATTTCTGTATAGTGTTGTGGAATTATTTATTGTCCATACTATTTCATTAATAGTGTGTTATTATTGTTATACAACTAGGATATTTATTCTTGCCATATCCCGCTCTTTATCCAGCAATATGACCTTGTAGTACTGCAGATAAGTGAAACAATCGTTCAAATGATGATGCAAGCATGAACTTTGGCACAAGTACCCTAAAAGACCTATATTTTTCAAAAATGGTCATGGCCATGAAAAATTCCAAGATGGCGGCCTTGAGGTGTTGTCCGTCTGGATGAGTACATGACGGTTCCTCAGCACTGGAAGAAAGGCTTTGAGTGCCCCATATACAGCGCAGAGCTCCAGCATTATTACATTACATTACAGTCATTTAGCAGACGCTTTTATCCAAAGCGACTTACAATAAGTGCATTCAACATAGGTAGGTAGAGAACTACTAGTCACCAGAAATCATAAGTGCATTTCCTTCCTAAACAAGCAACTAAGAGCAGAACTAGTGTTAAGGTAAGAGTGCAATAAGTTAGCAACCTACTTATCTTAAAAAATGAGACAAATAGAGAATCGAATAAAACAAGAGCTAAGACAAATAAGTGAACCCAATAAACAAGAGCTAAGACAAATAAGTGTATCCAAGAGCCAGTAAACAAGAGCTCAGGCACATAAGTGACGACAAGTAGTCATGGCTAGGAGGAAGGGTCAGGGTAGTGTCTCCTGAAGAGGTGGGTTTTCAGCCTGCGGCGAAAGATGGGCAGCGACTCTGCTGTCCTGACATCAGTGGGGAGTTCATTCCACCACTGTGGGGCCAGAACAGAGAAGAGCTGTGACCGTGTAGATCGGCCGCAGGGCCTCTGAGCGACGGGGCCACCAGTCGCCTCGAGGCAGCAGAACGAAGTGGTCGGGCGGGGGTGTAGGGCATGACATTAGCCTAGAGGTAAGATGGAGCAGTTCCTTTCACTGCCCTGTAGGCTAGCACCAGGGTCTTGAACTGGATGCGAGCTGCTACAGGGAGCCATTGTAGAGAACGGAGAAGGGTTGTTGTATGGGAGAACTTTGGGCGGTTGAACACCAGTCGAGCCGCAGCTTTCTGGACAAGCTCCAGAGGTCTGATGGCCGACGCCGGGGCAGCAGCACATTTATGTGCTCCAACATCTGCTGCATGTTCCATAGCCCAGCTCAGCTCCCCACCCTAACAGGGAGGAGTCTGTCTCTACCACTTCCCGACGGGAGGGTATGACTCCCAAGGCAACACCTCTGGTTAAATATGCCCTCCTCAATGGTTTCAGGGTGAAGAGGCACTGCTTGGCCACTCTTGGGGTCCAAGTGGAGGCCATTCAACCACATCTGAAGGGGACTCAAGGAGAGGAGGCCCAATAGTACCACTGCGGATGCTGCCGTCAACATGCCCAGCAGCCGGAGGAAGAGCCTGTATTCTAACACCTGGTCCTGTTGAAAGCGACATAGGCACTGGCGGCTGGTGATTGGCTGACTAAGTGGGGTGGGTCATGACAGACACAGAGATCATAGAGTGACGCCCCATACCCACCGGACGCGCAAGCAGACGCACACGCACACACGCGCTGCTGCACTTCACTTCCGCTCCCACGTTAACGAAAGCCGCGGATCCCACCGGCCGCGGATGTGGAGCCCGCGTGTGTCTGCACGCACCTCATAGAAATACATTGTCTATACACAATATCTGCATCACATCACCACATATGAATGTTTTTCAACCTACTAATAGTTTTACTCGTGTTATTAATTATTTTAATACATAGGCTATTTTATTTTAATATAGGCCATAATGAAAGGGAACAGAGACAATCACCATTATGGGATGAATGAAGTTAACTCAAGTCATACTTTTTGCATATAACCAGTTATTCCCGTTTTTATAATGCTTTTCTTTACTATAGTATACAAATATATATACAGTATATATATTTGTTCAATTAATTAAGACTATGCTTCTGTTTTCATAATGCGCTCTGAAAAAGCAGTAGCCGACTCGAGTGCACAAACAACAGGGCTTTGGTCTTTTAACTGCTACAGTTGTAGTGCTATTTTTTTTTGTGCCGGAGCGCAGTCAATCAAATATGACTCAACACGTCTCTGTGCTCTCTTGTGCCATCTACTGACCATGACTACAATGTTCGTTTGAATGGGGTTAAATGAGAATGGCTGGGGCGTTCTGTTTGGGGCAAAAGAAATATAAATAAATCTATATAGATTTATTTATATTTCTTTTTTTCTCCATCAAATCAAGTGGGGCGCCGCCCCTAGTGCTCCTATGGACGAGCCGCCACTGGACATAGGAGGTGTAATATGGCATCCACCCGCTTTGGGGAAGGGTGGCTCTCATTAAGTGAGAGTTGAGGGTTACCCCAAGGCAGTGGCGATTTTGGCCTGACATTTCTGGAGGGGCAGTTTTGTATGTTGTTGTTTTTTGTCATTAAGAACACGTCACCTTTCACCATCACACAAAAAAGATCTAGCCAATCTGCTAGGCATAGGCTCGTGCGTGCGTATTTACGCACGGAACGCAGACTTCATAGCAGTGATATTGAGCCTCTGCTGCAAACACACACTGCTCTGCTCCCTGTTTGGGTTACTGTATCACATATGACAGCTAATAAAGGTACAAACCTTGCATTACTGACAAAAAAGATATACAAAACCTCATACATGCAATCCAGGAGTTCATTCTGAACAGTACTAGATGTCCCCTTGAAGTGAGGCGCTGCATCATAATGTCGTTGGAGCCTGCTGTCCCCCTCGCACATTGTCTCAAAAATACACCTACAAATGCCTGGGTTGAGCGATGACTCTGTCTCGTCGTGACCACGCAAGCCCAATTCGCATTTCCCACAGTTTGATGCAAGTAATAATCCTCCCCAACACATACTGATTCTCTTCAGTATGTCTGTTGTGCTCCTCGATGTTTCGACGATATGCACTATCAAGTTGTGCCTGGATGTTGACCTGCCCAAAAAGGCCCAACTTCATGGCACAGCTCAGATGGGATGCAGAGCTTTCATGCTTCGCCGTCCTTTCTGATAGATGTTTAATGTCTTTAAATCCAGCCGATGCCCAAACGGAATCTTCTCCACCACCAAAAAGAATACATGGGAAACAGAACAGTGCATGTTTTGAGGTGCTAGCAGTCATCCACGTCTTCTTGTCAAACCATTCCCTTTTGAAGGTACGATTCACTTTATCCGCAGGCTGAAGCAACACGAAATCCTCTGGTCTGTGTGGCCCTAAACGCTTTATTTCTAGTTTTTCTTCTAGCGGCAATGTACTAAACCGTACAGACAACAAATAGTCAACGTGATTCATATTAGCAGGCTAAATAAAACACACTATTTCGCTAGCTAGCGGTCGCGGCAAAGTAGTAATTTGATTTTGTTTATTTAGTTTAGTTTGATTTGATTGTTTGTTTATTTTCTCGTCGTCACGTGACGTTTTCGGTCCAATGCAGCCACCTGTTGGGCGGAGTCCATATCAGGAGTTCACACGGGGCAACTCCATCTCTGCCCCTTTGCCCAATTAAAATTTGGCAGGTACCGGCCACGTCACGTGGTTGTTTCTATAGCAACGGTGGGTCACTTCGCCATTTGCCCCACATACAGGAAATGCTGCGGCGGGGGCGGGAGGGAGAGGCGCGAGCCAAGCACACAGAAACAGACACACACACACTGAGGAAATTACTCCAAAACAGCACTATAGGGATTGTGAGTGAAGTTTATTTGACACCAAATTCACAGTTGAATCACTACTTTGTATTAAATAGTATAAATTTACGATTTGTCACAATACAGTCAGATGTAATGATCTTCTTGCAAAACAGCGCCATCTGGTGGGGCACTGCCCCACTTGCCCCTAAGGCATAATCGCCACTGCCCCAAGGTATACCACGCTCTGACTGGGTGTAATGTTGCTCTTGCTGTAGTTTACTACAAGGCCCAGTTGGTTCACATGGGAGAGGAGCGTGGACGTGTCTCTGAGCGTACCCTCCCGGGTCGGAGAGATGATTAACCAGTCGTCCAGATATGGAAGGACCCTCATACCTCTGGCTTGTATTGGTGCCATGCATCTGGTAAATACCCGAGGGCTAGGGAAAGCCCAAACGGAAGAACCTTGAATTGGTAAGCCTGACCCCTGAAGGTGAAGTGAAGAAATCGCTGGGATCGATGGGAAAATCGGGTTCAGGTCAAAAAAAGCCACAGTTGTACTTGAAGTAGTGATGGGCGGACCGAATCTTTTCAAAGACTCGATTCCTTCGAGTTGATACATGTAAATGAATCGAACCTTTCGAGTTTTGATTCTTTTTTTATATTTGTATTTATATTTGTTATATGTTTACAACTTGGTTTGTTTCTTTTGTTGTTTTATATTAAGGCCCTTGTCACTGTGACACTTTGATTGTTATATTTGGTCATGCCCTGCAGTGAGCAGACATGCTTATATTTATTTCATTGTTGTTGTTTGTTTTTATATTCTTTATGTTTGCCATTTTAATAAAGACAATCTAAATCGGATTATTGAACAAGAATGGCTTGCACTGAACTTTCTGCATCTGCAGAGAAAAAAAGTCAAATCGCTGGTGAAGTCACTGTTATTAATTTGTTTGCCGCTCGGACATCGCCGTCTCTGTTCATCTCGTTCAATGTTAAATGGCTTATAGTTTACCCAATTACCTTAAACAATTATTAAACAACATCTTAAACAACAAAAACTGTTGTCAATGTGTGCAGAATAGGTCGCTACATTATTACATTGGCCTTTTTCACGATCCAATATGGCTCCTTGATCCGGCAGGTACGCGGAAGTAGTCTCTCTGTTACGGTACAGTTAGGGGTTGGACCCAGATGCAGACCGCTGAGACAGGAGTTGGGGAAAAACAGGTTTTAATGCAAGGGGAGGAAGAGCTGGTTAGTGCGAGGAGGGGTATGGTGGTCGGGCTGGGGGGAACCGGGGTAGTGGTGAGGCCGGGGCAGAGGAGGCAGGCTGGAGGGGAAGCAGGCAGGCGAGGCAGGGACGGGAGAGACCAGAGGGAGGACTGGGAACCGGGGAGCAGGCTGGGGCGGAAGCAGGCAGGCGGGGAGACACGAGGAAGGAGACACACCGGGGAACACTGGGGACAGAAACACACAGTTAACATATACATTCACTGGCGAATAGGTTAATTAGTAGGGAGGCCGAGAAGGTGTCTACCACGTAGGTTGCAGAACAATCTGGCGATGAGTGGATGGGAAGCCGGGGGTTTTATGCTGCAGGGTCTTGATGGGTTGATGGGAGACAGGTGTGGAGGAGAGGTAGGGCTGGGCGAGCGAGCCACGCCCAGGACACACACACACACAACCACAAGGGACAGAGACAAACAGGGGAGGTGAAAACAAGAGGAAACACGGGGGATAGGGCAGGGACCATGACAGTACCCCCCCCTCAACGGGCGCCTCTGGGCGCCCCACCGGGCTTGTTGGGATGCTCCCGGTGGAAGTCGCGGATGAGGGAGGGGTCCAAGATGTTCCGGCGAGGGATCCAGCTGCGCTCCTCCGGGCCGTAGCCCTCCCAGTCCACCAGGTACTGGAAGCCCCGACCTCGACGGCGAATGTCCATTATCCTTTTAACGGTGTAGGCTGGGTGGTTGTCGATGATCCGGGGGGGTGGAGGGGAGTCGGAAGGAGGGCACAAAGGGCTGGAGGACACAGGTTTGAGTAAGGACACGTGAAATGTGGGATGTACCTTGAGAGATGGTGGCAGCTTGAGCCTAACCGCCACGGGATTAATGATCTTTTCGATGACGTAGGGTCCCACGTACCGGGGGGCCAACTTCCGGGACTCCACCTGCAATGGCAGGTCCCGGGAGGAGAGCCATACTTCCTGCCCTGGTTGGTACACGGGCGCAGGGGTCCGGCGGCGGTCGGCAAGACGTTGGTTCCGGGCGGTTGAGCGGGTCAGCGCCGCCCGTGCGGTCCTCCACACCCGGCGGCAGCGTCGGAGGTGGGCCTGAACTGACGGCACCGCCAGTTCCTCCTCCTGGGCGGGGAACAAAGGGGGTTGGTAGCCCAGGGAGGCTTGAAACGGAGACATACCTGTGGCCGTACAGGTTAGGGCGTTGTGAGCGTATTCCACCCAGGGTAGGTGAGAGCTCCAGGAGGAGGGGTGGCGAGCGGTGACACAGCGGAGGGCTGTCTCCAGGTCTTGATTGGCCCGTTCCGTCTGCCCGTTGGATTGGGGGTGGTAGCCGGAAGAGAGGCTGACGGTGGCGCCCAGTGCCTGGCAGAAAGCCCTCCACACCTGCGAGGAGAACTGCGGACCCCGGTCGGAGACGATGTCCAGGGGTATCCCGTGGAGCCGGAACACATTGCGCACCAGAAGGTCCGCAGTCTCCTTCGCAGAGGGAAGCTTGGGGAGAGGGACAAAGTGAACAGCCTTAGAGAAGCGGTCGACAATAGTCAGGATGGTGGAGTTACCGTTAGAGGGGGGAAGTCCAGTGACGAAGTCGACCGCGATATGGGACCATGGGCGGCTGGGAGTGGACAGAGGAAGGAGAAGGCCGGCCGGGGGCCGGTGGGAGGTCTTGCTGCGGGCACAGACGGAACAGGCCGCCACAAAGGCTTTGGTGTCTCGGGCCATGGATGGCCACCAAAAGCTCTGCTGGAGGAAGATCAGGGTGCGGGCGGCGCCGGGATGGCAGGAGAGCCTGGAGGCGTGGCCCCACAGCAGGACCTGGGATCTGACAGGGTCGGGAACGAAGAGGCGATTAGCGGGGCCATTACCTGGGTCGGGGTGGTTCAGTTGGGCCTCCCGGACGAGGCTTTCGACCTCCCAGGAAGCTGCGCCGACGACGCACGACAGGGGAAGGATGTTCTCAGGCTCCGGGGAGGCCCTCTCAGGGGTCCACTGGCGGGAGAGGGCGTCGGGCTTGACGTTGCGGGTGCCTGGGCGATACGTGAGGGTGAGGTTGAACCTCCCCAGGAACAACGCCCACCGTGCCTGCCGGGAGTTGAGCCTCTTGGCAGAACGGAGGTAGGCGAGGTTTTTGTGGTCTGTCCAGACCACGAATGGTAGTTCCGCCCCCTCCAGCCAGTGCCTCCACTCCTCAAGGGCCAGGACCACGGCCAGGAGCTCTCGGTTCCCCACGTCGTAATTCCTCTCCGCCGGGGAGAGACGCCGAGAGAAGAACGCACAGGGATGCAGTTTCTGGTCTTCGGAGGACCGTTGTGACAAGACGGCCCCCACGCCTGAGTCGGAGGCGTCCACCTCGACCACGAACTGCCTTGTGGGATCCGGATGCCTCAGAACCGGAGCGGAGGAGAAGAGACGTTTGAGGCAGATGAAGGCAGCACCTGCCTCTGGGGTCCAGCTGAATGGAGAGAGGGTAGAGGTGAGTCGAGTCAGTGGCGCTGCGACCCGGCTGAAGTCGCGGATAAAACGCCGATAAAAGTTTGCAAACCCTAAAAACCGCTGGAGCTGTTTACGGGAGGCAGGCGTCGGCCAGTCTGCCACCGCCTGGACCTTGGCCGGGTCAGTCTTGACCTGCCCCCGCTCAATCACATACCCCAGGAAGCTCACCGAAGAGACATGGAAGTCACATTTCTCGGCCTTGACAAACAGTTTGTTCTCCAGTAGCCGCCGGAGCACTAACCTTACATGCTGGGTGTGTTCTTTCAGGTCCCGAGAAAAGATCAGGATGTCGTCGAGGTAAACGAAGACGAAGCGGTTCAGCATGTCCCGGAGAACGTCATTAATAAGAGCCTGGAAGACTGCTGGGGCGTTAGTGAGGCCGAAGGGCATGACCAGGTATTCGAAATGGCCCAAGGCGGTATTGAAGGCAGTCTTCCATTCATCGCCCTCGCGGATCCGGACCAGGTGGTAGGCGTTGCGGAGGTCCAGCTTCGAAAACACCGTGGCGTGTTGGAGGGGCTCGAAGGCTGGGTCGATCAGGGGCAGGGGATACTTGTTCCTCACCGTTATGCTGTTTAAGCCCCGGAAATCGATGCAGGGGCGCAGGGCGTGGTCCTTTTTCTCCACGAAGAAGAAGCCGGCGCCGACAGGAGAAGAGGAGGGCCGGATCAGCCCAGCCGCCAGGGAGTCATGGATGTAGGTTTCCATCGCCTCCCTTTCCAGCCGCGACAGGTTGTACAGGCGACTGGTGGGCAGCGGGGCTCCAGGAAGCAGGTCTATGGCGCAGTCGTAGGGGCGGTGAGGAGGCAGGGAAAGAGCTCGCTGTTTGCTGAACACCTCGGTGATGTCGTGATATACGGAGGGAACGGAGGAAAGGTCGGGAGGCTCGGAAACGGGAACGGGACTGGACTCCCTCGGGGCAGGGGCTGACAGGAGGCAGTGGGAGTGGCAAAAGACGCTCCAACTCACCACGGAGCCGGAGGACCAGTCTATGTGGGGGTTGTGGAGCGACAACCAGGGCCGACCCAAAACCACCGGAGCGTGGGAGGAGGGGATGACGTGGAGCCGGATCGTCTCCCGGTGGTTCCCCGACGATATCAGGGTGAGGGGCGCCGAACGATGAGTGACGCGGGCCAGGAGTCTCCCGTCCAGCGCGTTCACATCCAGCGGGGAAGGGAGTGGCTCAACGGGGATCCCGGCCTGGGACACCAGCGCGGCATCGATGAAGCTGGCGTCCGCGCCGGAGTCGACCAGCGCACGTACCGGGAGCTCCTCATGAGACCAGAGGAGGGAGGCGTTGAGGTGGACGCCGGGCTGCGGGGCTGAGGAACGGGCTAAGGCGTGGCTCGTCAGGGACCCCGCAGTCACCGACGAGCCTCCCCTTTTGGCCGGAGAGGACAACCGGAGAGGAAGTGGCCTTCCTGGCCGCAGTAGAGGCAAGCTCCCGAGTCCATTCTCCGGCGGCGCTCGGCAGGAGAGAGGCGAGTGCGGCCCAGCTGCATGGGTTCGGGGCCCGTGGTGGAAGCAGAACTGGCAGCGCTGTTACCTTCCGGAAAACGCACGGGACCCCGGGGAAGACGGGGCTCGACCCGCCACTGCGCCTCCAGATCGGATACCCGGATCGCGAGCAGGACAGCCTCGTCCAGGGTTCCGGCGTCCCCCCGGAGCGCCACTTCACGCCGCACGTCCCGGTGGAGTCCGCTCTGGAACGCGGAGAGGAGAGCGGCATCGTTCCAGCCGGATTCAACGGCCAGGCTGCGGAATTTCCCGACGTACTCACGGACGGTGAGTTTTTCTTGCCGTAAGCTCAGCAACCGTTGTCCCGCTTGTGGGCCCCTAATGGGAAAGTCGTATAAGCGTTTTAATTCAAACGAGAAAGCCGTAAACGACTGGGCCAGGGAGGAACCCTGCTCGTAGAGAGCATTGTACACACTAAGAGGGGAGCCCTCCAACAAATTCACGATGAATGCCAGCTTGGCGGCTTCGCTACGGTAGCGAGACGGCTGGGCATTAAAAGACAGCTGGCACTGTGTTAAAAACTCACGGCAGGTGTCCGGGTTGCCAGAATACTTGGCGGGGTGTGGTACGTGCGGCTCCGAGAGGGTCGGAGGGTCCGGGGGAACTGCGGCATGAGGTGGAGAAAGGTCCGGAACGTCAACGGGGCCTGGGCGGAGAGAACCCAGTGAGGAGGAGATCTCCTGGAGCTGCCCCATTATCCGTTGGAGAGCCTGCTCGTGCTGGCCCAGGCACTGGCCCTGGTGGGTGATGGCGTTCTTCAGGGCCTCGCAGTCCGCTGGGTCCATGGTGGCCAGATTGTTATGTTACGGTACAGTTAGGGGTTGGACCCAGATGCAGACCGCTGAGACAGGAGTTGGGGAAAAACAGGTTTTAATGCAAGGGGAGGAAGAGCTGGTTAGTGCGAGGAGGGGTATGGTGGTCGGGCTGGGGGGAACCGGGGTAGTGGTGAGGCCGGGGCAGAGGAGGCAGGCTGGAGGGGAAGCAGGCAGGCGAGGCAGGGACGGGAGAGACCAGAGGGAGGACTGGGAACCGGGGAGCAGGCTGGGGCGGAAGCAGGCAGGCGGGGAGACACGAGGAAGGAGACACACCGGGGAACACTGGGGACAGAAACACACAGTTAACATATACATTCACTGGCGAATAGGTTAATTAGTAGGGAGGCCGAGAAGGTGTCTACCACGTAGGTTGCAGAACAATCTGGCGATGAGTGGATGGGAAGCCGGGGGTTTTATGCTGCAGGGTCTTGATGGGTTGATGGGAGACAGGTGTGGAGGAGAGGTAGGGCTGGGCGAGCGAGCCACGCCCAGGACACACACACACACAACCACAAGGGACAGAGACAAACAGGGGAGGTGAAAACAAGAGGAAACACGGGGGATAGGGCAGGGACCATGACACTCTCTTGTTGCAACAGCTGATGAACGAGATGAACGAGAGAGCTGATGAACCGTTCAGTCTCATCGAACCGTTCGATGTCCGAGAAGTCCGATAGAGACCAATAGTTCATCTCGTTCAAGAACGAGAGAGCAGATGAACGAGAGAGACTACTTTCGCGTACCTGCCGGATACGTACGTCCAGTACGTACCGGACACTAAAAAGATTAGTTCAAAAAGATTTGTTCGTCCTTTCTGCCCATCACTAACTTGAAGGCTTTCCTAGCGTGGTGAAGAGCAGATCTGTTCTGATCTTAATGTTACACAATTGAAGAATTTCATTCCAAAACACAAAACATCCACTTTGGAAAAGATTCACCACCTGAAGTTTTGCTACCAAAATGAGTCGGTATTTATAAAGTGCAGATGATTTCATCATCTAGAACAAAACCATGTTGCAGACGGCCACAGTAGCTCAGCACATCCTGACACCTGGTACAGACACAACAGGACACAAGATAACTCCTGGAGTGTATTGAGCACCACAGATTGATGATCTAACAGTGGAAGAGTTTAAAATAGTGGAATTATCCTTTAAATAACATCCAATAGTTTTATTTTCATGCCACCAGCCATTTATTTTATAGCAGGAGTCACATGTTAGTTCTTGATATACTGTGGGTCTCGGTCCTCCCAGGCATTATGGGTAGAAGGAGACTTGGTCAGTCAGATGTTTCTTCATGTGTTCTTCACTGGTATGAATACCAGAGAAGAGCAGACAAGTCCATCATGGTAGATCAAGTTACAGACTGGAACCAGGTTGGTCTGGACTCTCTAACCTGGTGGGATGACAGGTTACCAAAACTCAACCAACCAACCAGCTGCTGGGGAGTCATGGGACTTCTGGCTGGCTTGTGATTGGTCGGTGTGAACCTGACGCAACCAGATACTAAAACACAACACTTCAACTTCTCCATTCTGGTTTAGATAAAAAAACAGAAACCAACTGTAGTTGAGAAACACCCTGACTGCAGCTGCTTTGCTCCAGACGCTGAGCCGTGGAGCTTTAACCTTCAGGATCCTCGTCATCAACAGAGAGAGATAAGATGAAAGCTTCTGCTGTGTGGATGACTGGCAGCCTCACCACACCCTGGTTACTTCCTGTTTTCATCTCATCTCTCCATCTGATGACGGGCTGAAGGTCACAGGTCTCACATGTAACACAAAACTAACACCAATGAGGTTTTTACTTGCATCTTGGCTGACACAATGATGACCCAATCCCAACCAATCATGTTGCAGGATGTGATGGTATGTTTAGTGTCTTTCCCACTAATTCTGGGTTCATTGTGAGTCCAGCTTGATAAGAGCATCAGCTAAATGCCTTAAAGTAAAATGTAGGCTGTGATGGGAACTGGATGAATATCAGGACTCCAGTCATGTGTCACCAGTAATAAAACACACCAGATCACACATTAGCATTAGCATTACAGCACTGCATGATGGGAACCAGACAGCGACTCGTCCCTGTGGTGTTGTTGTTAGTTGTTGTTACTCTGATGCGGGAGGGGGGGGGGGGGCTAGTAGTGAGTGAGGAAAAACTCCACCTCCACCTGTCTATCTATCTGTATTTTTAAAGTTTTATTTTATTTTATTTTATTTTATCCCACTGAGAGTAGGAATCTTTTTCAAGGACCAGGCCAAGAGAGCAGTGTCAAGAAAACATTTCACAACACACAATATGACAATCTAGTAAAATAGTAAAATACACTTTAAAAAAAAGTCACATCAAAGGTCGAAATTCACGACAAACAGCCTCCCAGCAGCTGACCAGCAGCAGACCAGTCCTGTGAGTCCTGGCTCAACAAGGCCTGGGCTGCTGCTTCAGTGTTCCTTACAGGGAAACGAAGCTGGGTGACGCGCCGGTGCTCTTTAGACCCAGTGACACCTAACAACCCGTCATAAAGTTGGTTGTTGGGAAGGTGAGAAGGTGCGGCCGGCTCAGTGCTCCTCTGGTTCAGATCGTCCTGTCAGTGTTGGTCTGCAAGCTGAAATGGATCCTGTGGGTTTGATTCAGATCTTCTCGGTCTGCCTGTGTCTGAGTGGCGCTGCTGGCAACCCTATAGGTGAGTGGATCTAAAATACTCAACAGCAGGACAAATACTGAGGAGAATCGTTCAAATATTGGCCATGACCCCTAATATTTAACATGAAGAGCAATATTTTTACACTTTATTAACTGGGTCAAAGACGTGAACTGACGTGACATATATGACATGATGTGTGTCCAATTCTGTTATTTATCCTCCCCAAAATAAAAGGAAAACATGTGATATATCAAATTGTTGTACAATCTGCGTCATGACGAACCCCCTTTCATTTTATTGAAATGTAATGCAATAGATTATGGAGATTATGGAGATTATGGAGTCCAAAGTCCAAAACCGTCTGTGAACGTACAAAACAATAAAACTGCAATAAAAAGGTTCATTACCGTATTTATCGTATTATATCTTATTATTATTATTATTATTATATTATTATATATATAATATATATATAGACATTGTTCTACCCTCATATTTGCTGACTGAGCCACTGATACCAACCTGATACTTTCACAGATACTCAAGTTTCACATGGATTTTAAAGCTGTGAATGTATTGGATCAACATGGACGTTACATCTGAAAGTTAAGAAGATATTATTTCCATGTGTAGGTCCTAACAGTGTCTGTCTCTTTATCTTTTTTCTGTTTTTCAAGCTACTACAAATATAGATTGCATTGCCGGCTCGGTTCACTTCGTGGGCTCGGTGAACGAGGGGTACACAGGTAACGATGAGAGACCCACCTACACTCTACACCTACACTCTCCTTCAATTTGTGAAATAAAAGTTTTCCCACCTTTTCAAGGAAATGCAATTCTTTATTATCTTGGTTGATGGTATACAGTATAGTGAGTCAATCAGACTGGCTGTGTTCTTTAGTGGTTGTTTGTCTTGTGGTGATCTCTGATTTATAGTTTATAGTTTACACACCTTTAATTTACTACTGCTACATTAGTGCCTGTCATTTTTAGTTAGCTTATTTGGGCATACACAGAATAATAAATATATAATAAACTTCATTTCTATTTTAAAATGTTAAAATGCTGAAAGAAAGACTGCATAGGAGAGATATTGCAGGGGGCTTAAAGATAAAGCTGAATGGTATTTAAACAGAGTGAACTGGACAACAGAAACAAAATGACCCAAAAACAAGGGGGAGCAAACAGAATAAAATAATATAATGGAGAAGTACATCGATAACAAGAAGGGTGAAACCAATGCAGGTAAATGGGTTCTGGGAAGACGCTGCCAGGGTTGGGGGTTCAATTCCCTGGTCTGCTAACAAGTTGTGTTTCTCAACATCTTAAAGGGGAATAACACCCAATTTAACAGTCCACATGTGAGTCCTGTGTCTCAGGACAGTTCAGTCAATACCTGGCATTCCCCTGTAATTGTCTGTTTTTGGGGTTTGCCGGGTGTAAATCAGGATTCAGGAGAATACCACGGCTCCCACTTGCAGATAAAACAGGGGTAGAGGTTCCCTCCTGTACTGTCAGGTGCTTTGGATGAATTGTCTCTCCAAATGTCAAAGCCAATTGTCCTCCGTGACGCTGTAGGAGATGTGGAGCGGCTGGATGGGATCACAGAAGGTAACAGTGTGATGCTGGTGCCCAACGTGTTCCCTGAACACATCAAGTTCCTGGAACTGAACTTCACCGTCGGAGAAACCAGCGCTACCGTTCGCACCAAGAAGCCGCTGGACGCAGACGTACTGAAAAATGTGAGCGTGGTGGATCTGGTGGCATGGATGGATGGAAGAGGGAGTGATAGATCAATAGATGGATGGAAGAGGGAGCGATAGATCAATAGATGGATGGTGGACAGATAGATGTTAGATTAAATAACATTTTAAATAAACAAGATCTGTACACAAAATTACCATAATATATCTGGGGAATCTATCGGGTTGTTGATCAATACCAGTGACTCATCGATTACTTGGCCGGCTGCTGAGACTTCTGGCTTTCAAAACTGTGGGAGGTCAGGGAGGGTTGGCAGAGGGGAGAACAGGTCAGTCGGTAGATAACTTGAGTTTCACAGGTTGTCCTGTAACCAGCCTCCTCTGACCTGGTCCATGTCTTCCTGTCTTGCAGACTGACAGCACCTTGTATTATTCCGTCATGTGTGTCGGCGTGGGCAAGGTGGGTAACATGGCAACGTTTTACTGTCTGATGATCCACATTTCAGGTCCACACTAACAGATGAGACAATATTTCACATGATGCTGTCACCCCTGCAGCTCAACAACTCTCGGACGCTGAAGGTCAACGACGCGAACGACAACGCTCCCGTTTTTAAACAGAAGCTGTACGAGCAGACGGTATCTGAGGTACGTCACTGAGGTTTCATTGGGATTGTAAACTTGCTTCTCTGAAATAGCGCTCATGCAATGTGGGCATGTAGCTGAATAAGCTGAAGTTCCTACTGCCAACTTTCCACCGAGCACACCTTCAGGTTTTGGTGTCACCCAATCAGAATCCAAGAGCAAGGGCTTCTTTCTAGACGATCAACAATCATACAGGAGAAATCCATCAGAGGAGAGAGACCAATTTCTACACCGACAGGAGATAGACCAGAATGCAGTGCAGTAGCCAAGATAGACCAGAATGCAATGCAGTAGCCAGGATAGACCAGAATGCAGTGCAGTAGCCAGGATAGACCAGAATGCAATGCATTAGCCAAGATAGACCAGAATTCAACAAGACACGTTGAGTTTTGAGTAAGGGGCATGACTCACAAGTTTTCCTGAGTGGAAAAACTCTGTTACCCCCTTTCCACCAACGCAAACCTAGTTCTGGTTCTAGGCTGGTGCTAGTGCCGGTTTGGAGTTGGTTCAACTTGTGAACCTTCTAAGAACCGGTTTGCTTTTCTACAGGCTAGAGAGCCACATCATTACTTCACTGTATGCGTCTGTATACGTCTCACATGCTGCTCGTCGCTGCTCTGGACGCTATGGACGGTGATTACGATTACTGGTTTGTTATTGGTTTCGATTTCATGTCCATTTCTACAATTTCCCTCTGGATAAATAAAGTTTCTATTTATCTATCTATCTATCTATCTATCTGAAGCTCGGTTTTTGAAAAATTGGTCACGATAATCCCGCCCCCCAGCCCCTGACGTAAGCGGTTCTTGGTTCTAGACCAGCAAAGTGTTGGTGCCTCTCTGGAACCAGTTTTCCTGGCCGAGAGCCGGTTCTTTTGCTGTTGAAACGCGAACAACTCGTTTGAGATTAGGCACCGGCTCGGAACCGGCCCTCTAAATGCCTTGGTGGAAAAGGGGTAAGTCTTGCTCTTAGTGTCTCTCTCCACCTACACATGTAACTAACTGAATGGAGTTCAGGCTCGTTCTCTGGGGGTTGCAGAAAGGCATTTTGGGAAATGTAGGAAATCAGTAACTGAAGTAGACGTAGAAGAATTGCCACTTTTGCATTTCACTGCATGTATATGTATGTGACAAATAAAACTCTTGAACTTGAAGAGGCAGATTGAGGGAAAGTGGGTTCACACACTAAAAGTAAAGGTAAGTTACAACCCTTCATCACAAAATAACTCCTGGACTGATGATGTATTATAGTGTTTCTGATTTGTCCTTTAACAAATGAAAACCAGGAAGAAAAGGTGGAAAACTTTTGTTATCGCTGTTTCACTTCTGATTGATGGAGCGGTACAGTACTTCTGATTGGTGGAGCTGACTGCAGGCTAGCGGTACATGCCTTCTGATTGGTGGAGCTGACTGCAGGCTAGTGTTACATGAGTTCTGATTGGTGGAGCTGACTGCAGGCTAGTGTTACATGACTTCTGATTGGTGGAACTGACTACAGGCTAGTGTTACGTGACTTCTGATTGGTGGAACTGACTGCAGGCTAGTGTTACATGACTTCTGATTGGTGGAGCTGACTGCAGGCTAGTGTTACATGACTTCTGATTGGTGGAACTGACTACAGGCTAGTGTTACGTGACTTCTGATTGGTGGAACTGACTGCAGGCTAGTGTTACATGACTTCTGATTGGTGGAGCTGACTGCAGGCTAGTGTTACATGACTTCTGATTGGTGGAACTGACTACAGGCTAGTGTTACGTGACTTCTGATTGGTGGAGCTGACTGCAGGCTCTTGCTTACCCAAATAGCAAGGCAGGCGACGGTAGAATGCCTAAGAGAACATAAAACAAAAATGGCTTCAGGCTGTAGTTTTGACACAGATGCTGCATCTGTTTCTTTATGGATGTCTGTGGCTGAAAGTCCTTCAACCTTTCCCCTTCCAGGCGTTGTCTGTGAACGCAGAGGTCCTTCGAGTGGAGGCGGTGGATGCAGACAGCACCCCAGCCCACAACAGAGTGTCATATTCCATTTTGGTGAGTCATTACTGGATGACATCATTTTTGAGAAACAATATTACTTTTTTTGATGTTATATATCTTCAAAATTGAAGTTGTGAAATACTGTTGATCTTGAGCAAAAATATAGAAACTGATTTGTACCAGCAGAAATTGTATTTGAATTTGTCAAGCTGATTGAACTGTAGAAATACAAAAATACATTTAGAAATGTAATTTGCAATAGCTTGAAATTGAACGTGACTTATTGAATTTGAGTTTTAACTATAATATCAAACATCTTTTCCCAATTCACTCTGATCTCTGAGACACACAGACATTCAATACAACAACATTGAAGAGCTTCCTTGTACTAATACTATTAAATTTCAGTAGCAAATATAATTTTTTGTCCTAATCTCGTTTGTGGACTTTCTCGAGCCATGGTTCAGTGGCGGAAAACTACCTGCTAGCACTAAACTCTTTCCATATAAAAGTAGAAGCTTGAGAAACAGAAATTTTATATTGCATCTAAAGATATAAAGTAATGCTTTGCTACGTTATGACATGCCACCGTAACCTGGATGGAGATCTGTTATAATTATAGTGTTTTCCATCTTTCATAAGCCACCTTCTTCAGAGGACTTTATATTGACCGTTGCGGGGGCTCTTATTGTGAAGAGACCTTTGAATTACAACAGAGCTAAAAACTACAACTTCACTGTGGAGGCACGGGTAAGTGAAAACGTCACTATATAACATCCTCAAAGGCAAAGGTTTAGCTTTAAATTTAAGTAAAATCAAGAGTTGTTTTACTGACAGAAAGCAGAAATGATGGTACTTTTTAAAGACATAGGTCATTTAAGTCTTTCACAAATTGACAACATGCACAAACTGGATCCTTTAATATTCTAATATATTATATTATTAAAAAATGGGTGTACAACGTCATGGAGAACAACTCTCAAATATTGATGTGAATGATGTGAGTCCTTGATTGGCCTGCATTACTAACTACAGGATAACGGGGGTTTGAGTGACAGAGCAACTGTGCTGATCACCGTGAAGGACTTTGACAACCTGAACCCCTATTTCAACCACAACCTGTACCAGGCTTTCCATCTTGAGAATCAGGTGAGTCTCACAAACGTCACATCATCAGACAGAAATGGTCCTTCCATCACCTCTTAAAAACCCATTTTTACCACCAGATTTGGTATCATTTTTTTCTCCTTTATTCTCATTGTTTGTCTGTTGTATTCCTTTGACTGCTTATGTATTAGTGTCTGGCCATTTTATTGTTTACCTTATTGGGCTTTTGTTTATTAGTTTTTGTTCCAAAATGCTTTTTGGCATGAAAGAAAAGCAAATTTACGAGTCATCTTAAAGGGGAATTCTGGTATTTTTAAACCAGGGCTCTTTTTGTCAAATCTATTTGTCTATTTGACAATGTGTCATTTATGCTGCAAAATAGGTACAAAAATAAATCCCCTCATGTACATGATATATTTCAGATCGGACTATTCCGCACCATTCTGCCAGAAGCGATAAAGGCTCAGGATGGAGACACTGGGATCAATCAGACTGTCATTTACAGCATCAGGGCAGGTAAACTATGTGTCAATCAAATCTACAGTACTGAGCAAAAGTCTTTTAAATTCCGTAAAAGCGAAGATGCTTTCAAATAATGAAGTTTCTAAATGTCCAAAAAAATATATATATATATAAAAAACTTGGGTGCCTAAGACCTTTGCACAGTACTGTCTGCGATAAACACTAATAACTAAGGATGAGTGACAAGGGCTGATTGGTTTCTTGTTAACCTCGTACGTTTCTTTAGTGTCTCCTAGCAGGTATGAGAGTAACTTCAGCATGGATCCCAGCAGTGGCGTGCTGTCTGTGCTGACTGCCATCGACAGAGAGGAGATGGACAGCCCTGTGATCTCTGTCAGCATAAAGGTATCACACTATGGAGTTAGCTAGTTTCTAATGCAATAGAATAGGCTGGTGCACATACATATGATATGGTTAGGTGCCCTTGCTCAAGGGCACATTGGCAGAACTAGGAGCTACCAGGAACAAACAAGGAGATCAAACAACCTGGCCAAGACAGCAGCAGACATTACAGAACAGTAAAACATGCTTACGCTTTTGCCTGCAGCATCTTGCCAACTTATTCCCGACAGCAGCATCCTCAGTATTAGTAATACCTCTAATATTCAGTCCTTCACTCACTCTCTACCAGGCGACCCAGACAGATGACAGTTTTAAGACAGCTGACGCTGTGGTGTCCGTCAACATTGAGGACGTCAATGACAACGCTCCAGAGTTCGATCAACCTCACTACGCTGTTCCTCTTCTGGAAAATTCTCCTCTTGATGCTGTTGTCCTCAGAGCCACGCTCACTGACCCAGACCAGGTAGGTCTTCCTCAACACTACGATCAGAGATCAATACCTAGCGATACGATTGTGGCGCTTTCATCCAAAGCAAAACATGTCTACATTGTTAGCATAGGCGATCCGAGTTTAGTCTTGGCAGTGTTATACTATGCTTTATATATTGACATATACAGGAAGTGGAACCCCTAACTCTGGCAGTGCTAGTTGAACTGTTCCTTTTGCAGTTCATCTCTATCCTAGCCTCTCATGGTCAACTTCTCAGAATGAATGGGTTGGAGGCTTGACTTGCTGAGCTTGTTAAAGGAAATCTGCACCTTTATGATCAATCAAAGTCTTCGAAATCCTCATATTCCTTCAGTCACCTTTTCACCACAGCCATAGCTGTTGTTGCTGTCACCACTATTTCCAGTTACCCTTTAATCTTCATGTGCCCCTACTGATATGTAGTGTAGAAACAAACAATACGAAGCTGCAGTGAGTTTACACACATTTGTATGCGGCAATGTGTTGTAAGTATACCGCCACCTTAACACTGCCAGGGTTAAGGGGTCCATTCCCACCGGGGCCATCCATGCTAAAAATGTATCCACTGTGTACTGTGTACTGTGTGGTATAAGCATATGGCATATGTTAGATAATAATCTATCCTGCCACAAATACTAAACCTGAGCACAGTGTTCACCCACTAATCCAACAAATTGGATCTCTCTTGTTCCCATCCTAATCTTCTCCAGGGAGGATTTATGGGAACGCTGCGGATCCTTCCAGAATCTGCTCCTTTCTCTGTCAGCTCTGATGGAACGGTAAAAGTGAAGACCTCCACAGCTCTGGATCGAGAGGCAACTGAAAGCTTCATGTTTCAGGTGATGCAGATTCAAAAATATAAATTAACTATCAATACATTTTTTACTTAGTTCTCATCATAACATAGAGCCTAGCCTTAACCAATGCCATGTCTTGTCTTATTAGTTACTTGGTCACCGTGCTGTCCTGTAGTCTGGTACAATGTGCAGGTCTCTTCAGTGCCATACTATTTTACATTTATATTTTTTGCAGTTATACGTTTAGGCATTTAGATGACTAACCTGAGCAACACACAATGAGTGACCAGGTAGGGGTTCAGTGTTTTGCTCAAAGACACTTTGACAGGATACATGGCTGAAAGACACGCATTGGCTGTTGAGTCTGCTAAATGACTGTAATGTAATGTTGATAACCCTGGCACACAACCCTGCCACTGGCAGCGGCGGGAAAAGTGTTGTATGCGGACTTGATGACTTCACTTATACATCTTTATTTTGTCCATTTAAAAAGATTGAAGCAAGGGAGGCTGATCCACCAAACCACGTTGTGGTAGTGAATGTGAATGTAACTCTTCTGGATGTGAATGACAACAGCCCGACATTCAATGGTAGCAAGTACGAGGTTAAGGTCGGAGACCAATTGGAGGGAATGCTGCTTGTCCAGGTGAGGAGTCCATTTGGGTGAAAGGTCTATTTTCCGAAATTCCTGACTTGGCATTACAGAGAATTGGAAATTGGTTGAGCTCATATCTTCCTTATTGGAAACTCATCATCATCCTCAGCAGACATTACCTATAGAGTTCCTCAAGGGTCAGATTCAGGTCCCATCCTTTTTTCTATTTACACTTAACATGTTAATCTTGGCCACATTAGCTGTAGACACAACCTCTCTTTCCACTGCTATGCTGATGACAGACAACTCTATCACTACCCCTGAAATGGAGAAATTCAGATAGCCCAATAACTCTCAAATGCCTTGCTAGCATAACATGTTGGATGTCTCAGAAGTTTTACAATTTAATGAAGACAAATCTTAATCTGTTCCTATGCAACTGTCTTTATTCCTGCCTAAATCAGAAGTCTCTGCTGCTGCCAATTCTATTGTATTTCTTGCATTTTGCAATGTACAATACAGAATACAAAAGAAAAGTGTTGGTAACCTGTAACAGAGATGTAACTTGTCTACATTCTTTGGCATAATTTATGTTCTGTGGTATACATACCAAGTACATACGAAATAAGAAATAGATAAATATGAGTTTCAGTCCAGACTGTAGTTTGCCCTCACTTGGACCTCACAACATCTGTCTCCTTATACAAATAAGCCCTTGCATTTTGGAGTCATTTCAGCAGATAGGTTTGGTTTTTACTTATATCGCTGTCATTTTTTTTAAGACAACAATGACAAAACTATGATTTTTAAAATGGAATTCAAAGGTGAAGGCCGAAGACCCAGATGCAGGTGTAAATGGACAGATCAAATACTTCATTACCTTTGGTAACAAAGACGGCTACTTCTCCATCGATGAAAACACTGGAGAAATCACACTGGCCAAAGCTATTCCACTGATGGAGAATACAATTCTGGAGTTCTCTCTCTATGTAACAGCCAGGGATGGTAGGTCTGAACAATATTTTCTGTCAAATGACCAATTCTTCCTGTTTTAAAGTGCTGATGAATCATTTAATTCAACCAATCACATAAAACCATGATGTTATTCTCCATGTTTCCTCTAGGCGGCGAACCATCTCGTTCCTCCTCAGTGCAGGTGGACATTCTTGTTCCTGGAAATTCCAGACCACAGTTTACACAAAGCAGGTACAGTGGTACCATAGAAGAAGAGCAGGACGGAGGTGTAGTGATCCTCAGGGTGAGTTTCTCTGCTATTGATTGTCTCTGATAACCAAAATGACACATATGTTCTCACCCACCACCTTTTCCTGTAACATCCAAAGCATATTTTTATGTAGGCACCTTGTTCATCAAGAAGGAGACCTGCCATATTGTTAAATGCTACTTTTGCCGGTTGGTTGTTCTGTGCTGCTAAAAGTAGCTACAAATTCCATGTTAGTAATTAGTTTAACAATATTTTTTACATCTTTCTCTTCATCTTTATATATTCAGGTTAAGTTCCTAGCATTAGCCACAGAGGTTCCTGTGACTCTCCAAGTCGAGACAGAAACCGACAAGTTTGCGATCGACTCCGATGGTGTTTTTACTTCCAAGGTGAAACTTGACTACGACGAGGCCCCCCACAACTACTCTGTAACAATCTCCATTTCTGACACCGTCAGCACTGACACTGCAGTCGTAGAGGTTAAAGTCACTGACATCAACGATAATAGCCCCGTTTTTGCCTCCAATCCCATCACAAGATCCATCCCTGAGGACGCAGAAGTAAGATCCAATGTTACTGCTATTTCAGCTACAGATAAAGACAGTGGCTTCAACAGGGAGCTCCGATTCTCCTTGCAAGGAGGAGAAGGGAAGTTCTCTATTGACACTGTGTCTGGGATGGTAAGCGTGGCTGGTGTATTGGATAGGGAGACCAAGGCAGACTTCAGCCTGGTTGTGGTGGCCGAAGACCAGGGTCGTCCAGCCAGGTCGGCCACTGCCACCCTGCTGGTCCAAGTGTCTGATGTCAATGATAATGCCCCCATGTTCTCCAAGGCCGAGTACGAGGTTGAAGTCTCTGAAACGGAGTCAGTGGGAACATCCTTGCTCACCTTATCAGCTGTGGACCGAGATGAGGGCGCAAATGGAAGAGTGAGTTACAGTATTATCCAGGAAAATCCCTCGTCAGACTCCGCTGTTTTCCAGTTGGACCCTTCAACCGGGGATCTGCGGCTATCCCAGATTCTGGACTACAGTCTGGTGAAGGTGTACAGTCTGATGGTCCAGGCCACTGATGCGGGGACTCCCTCTATGGTTGGGAATGGCTCTGTGGTGGTGAGGGTGAAGGATGTGAACAACAACCTGCCTCAGTTCAGTAAGGAGAGCTACGCTGTGGCCGTCACTGAGAACCTGGCCAGTGGTGCGTCCATCCTAACCTTGGAGGTGACTGACAGAGATGAGGTCAGTAATATACTCTGTAAACTCATTATGACTTGATGAACATGATATCACCATATGATGCAAAGATATTAACACCCTTCCTAAAGGTTCTGTGTGTAGGATAAGCTCATTACTTTATAGAGCTTGAATCAGGCCTGAAATTTTGAACACAACCCGACCGTAGCCCGACAACATGCTGTCCGAACCCAACTGGAACCATACTACCACCAGCCAGTGCCCAAATAAAACCCAACAGTTCTAATGTAGAAAATTATCAGCACTTCTTCATTAACTGTAACCTGGAAGAAAGTGGGGGAAAAAAAACATAAATCTGAATTTTGAACCTGACTCAGACCTGACGGGAACACTCGGGGTCCCGTCGGGTTTGGGCAGCCATCTCAAGCTCTATTACTTTATTACTGTGAAATCAACACAGTATTGAACATGAGTCTATTACCACTATGAGGTCCCGTAGAGCAGCTTTGTGCTTTCATTCTGGCCAATTGGGGAGTTTTTAGGTGCAAAATGGTACAAATTCTTTCAATTGCTTTCTGGTGGACTGAAAATGACTCACCAGAAGCAGCAGAGCAAGAAAACAACAAAATCCCTCCATAGTAACACCAATGGTCTCTACAGACTGTGATACAGTCACAAATTCAGTGAAAACCCTACGTATCAAAACAAGGCTGCTTAACATAACCAACGGACCAAACAGCCTAAAGTCAATTCCTTGTTACAGTTTAAAGAAATGGCCCGTCGTCCATTCTACATTTTGAACCCTACATGTGAAAAAGTTTGGGTACCACTGCTTCAACCTTCTAATCACAGTAATTTATCACGGCCATCCCAATCATTTCGGACAGTGTACTTACATTTCCGATGACTACACTGACCTATTTTATTGCCTTATTGACGATGTTTGAATGATAACTGAATCTTACCACGTCTCCTGTTCATCTTCTCCTACAGGGTGGATTCTCCCGTGGTCACTTCCTCTACACCACTGACACTTTTGACATTAACAACCAGGGTCTGGTCTCCCTGAAGAAGAATGTCACCTTGGATAGAGAGACAATAGACAGTTACATATTACAGGTATAACGTAATGTTTTGTCACTAGAGGATCTACATCAACACTGCTCTCCTCTGCAGTATTTCTGATGCTTGTTTTATCCTCTCTTCACCCTGGCTGGGTTGACTGAGCACATTTTCCCTTTTCAGCAAGAACATAATGTATACCTGACAGGTATAAATGATCAACAGAGTTGTAGTTGTCTTCATCTTGTCCTCTGTGTGTTCAGGTCGTGGCAGTGGATCAACCTACTGATAGCCTGAGCGCCACAGCCCAGCTCAACATCACCGTCCTGGACTATAATGACAACTTCCCCCAGTTCCAGGCTCTTCCAGACCTCCTCCAGGTCCCTGAGGGCAACTACTCAGACAAAACCCCATGGGAGGTGTACACCATCCTGGCCACCGATGCTGATCTCGGGGCCAACGGGGCGGTTACCCTCTCCTTCCCCTCCTCTAACCCACTCTTCAGGCTCAGAGAGGTGAGGTGAAGATGGGAAGCTTCCAAATATATCAGTGTGCCCCCCCACATCTCACTGGTACAACCTATTCAACCTATTCAACCCATTCAACCCATTCAACCCAACCCAGACAAGTGTTATTGGATAAACAGACAATAGACAATTTTTTTTCTTGAACTTGAACATTTCCATACTAGTTCCATACATGTATTGAGGGAGTTTCATGATCTTGGCCCATGAAACCAACCAGACACAATTGTTGTTATTGACATTCAATTTTAAATTTGTTGTCCAAATTTGTTAAATTAAATTTGTTGTCTTTATTGAACAGTTGATAGTAGAGAGTGACAGGAAGGATTGTGGAGGAGGAGGGGGGGGGGTTATATGCGATTAAGACATTGTGGTCCTGATTCATCAGGTGGTCCTCCTTCAGATAGAGGAGTACATGAACCTCAATGTTCAAACTCATTTCATTGATCTTGAGGATTTGAATGTAATGTGTACTTTATGTACATCATGTGTTGTGTTGAAGGATGGGACTTTGCTGGCTGTGGGCGTCCTGGATCGGGAGAGCAGGGACAGTTTTGACCTGGTTATTAAGGCCTCGGACAAAGGCAGACCACAGAGAGAGGTAAGAGAGGAAGAGTCAACAGGAATTAACATCTGGAGGGTTTTCATCCAAAATGAGATCCACTATTTGAAAAGAGTGAAACCCACTCTTACAAAATGATAGCATAAAGTTAAAGCTACAATATGCAACTTTTGTCCTTGAGGCAGGAAGTGTAAGAGGCAGCCATGATGTTCTTTTGAACGTTTAGCTTCGCTGTTCTTTTTCTTCCTGCTTTCCTCCATTGTTGTTGTTGCTGTGACTTCCTGCTCTGTGGCTGCTAGCCTCACCTTGATAGCCACACCCATCTCACCGTGTGACACACCCACATGCCATGGCCACAGCAAGTGGTCTACGCCCCAAAACCTCCCAACATCATTGAAAAGCCAATTTCGGGCAACCAGCGGATTTATAGATGAACACACTGTAATGTAAAACTTATCCTGTTTATTTATTGTCATATTAGTGTGAAAAAGTTGCATATTGCAGCGTTAAAACAAATTATGTTACTTTTTAAAAAGTCTTTAGTTGACAGAATGATAACCGTTTTACTAACTCATCTACATTTTAGAAATACTGAATGATGAACTTCAGTTTTTTTCCTCCAAAGTAGATATATAGCATTTTGGAAATTAGTGAAATTGTGTTTTGTTTAACTGAACTTTGACCCTCGGCACCAGAATATCACCACCGTCAGACTGGATGTCACAGACGTCAATGACAACAGACCGGTGTTCAGTGCCGACTTCTACACCACCAGCATCCTGGTGAAAGACGCCGCAGAGGGACAGCTGCTGCTGACGCTCGCCGCCACGGACAAAGACACCGGGAACAACTCGCTCATCACGTACAGGTCGGCTCGGGGGGCTGATTCTGAATGTAATGTAATAGACTTCACACCGAGGTTCCCACACTTGCTTGGATATCAAATTCAATGACTTTCAAGGTTCCTTGTTTGCTCTCAAGGACTCAAAATGTTTGGGGTTAAGGCGTGGCATTGGTCAGAATCTTATGATTGCTTATATAACACAGATTGTCCAACCATTGGTACAAGCAGAGAAACGGAACTGTGTGATGTTTTTGTCTTCCTCTGGTCTTGTAGTTTCAGTGCAGGAAATTCCCCATATTTGGCCTTGAACAGTCAGACGGGGGCAGTGACCTTGACCTCTGACCTTGCTGATGTCACAGAGGACACCACACTAGAGCTGACAGCCATGGCCGAGGACCACGGCGAGCCGCCTCTGAGCTCAACAGGTCAGTTTAGCGTCGCTGCCCAGGAATTTAAAATCTCTTCTTGAGACTGAAAACTGTGGTGTTCCTCACTGTGGTGTTCCTCACTGTGGTGTTCCTCACTGTGGTGTTCTTCACTGTGGTGTTCCTCACTGTGGTGTTCTTCACTGTGGTGTTCTTCACTGCTCTTCTCAGAGATCACCTGTCAATCAAACAGTGTGTCCAGTACTGTGACGTCTTTCTCCTTGGATTTCCTGTTGATGGAGTTTGAGTTCCTGTAGGTGGCGCTCTTCTCTTTGTCTGTTCAGCCATGGTGGCTATCGCTGCTCATGCTAACTACCCAGTTCTTCTTCTGTTGAAACGTGAAACACATCACTTCCTGTCTGCAGAGGATTTCTCCCAGGAAAGACTTACCTGACACCGGTTGTTTGTTGCAGGTTAAAAGATTATTTCTTAACAAGTGGACTCGTACTTCATGTGTGCTGATTGCTAAATCACTGTATGCATTTTCTTCTAGTCATTGTTGTGGTTAACCTGAGGACCGCCAGCATCATGGGGGGCGTGGCTTTCCACAGCTCCTCCTACAACTTCAGCCTTCCTGAGAACCAGCCAGCAGGGGGTGATGGTGGGGTGGGTCAAGGCCACATCAGGAAGTGTCCTTTACAACGTTGCCTACACACTGAAAACACACACTGACCTGTTCTCCATTAACGCCAGTGGAGCCCTCATGGCCAAAGCAACACTAGACAAGGAAAGCCAGGAGTGGTACATCCTGGAGGTGGAGGCAGTGGACACAAGGACCCCCCCTACATGGGCCAGCACATTGGTACGACCCGTTCTTTTACAGTGGCATTATGTCAAAGACAAGTACAGACAGACAGACAGGTAGACAAACAGAAAGGTAGACAGACAGACAGACAGACAAGTAGACAGACAGGTAGGTAGACAAATGTGAAAAAATGAACTAATTCACAAAATAATCATCTTCATCGTCTTCTACCGTCTCCCAGGTCAGCGTGCAGGTGGAGGATGTCAACGAGGAGCCCCGGTTCACCATGGAGACGTATAAGGCCGCCATCTTCAGCATCGCCCCGTACAAATTCCCCGTCGTCCTCATCAAAGTAAAGTCACCCGGCGGCGTCTGGCTTTGAAATACATCAAGTAGTGACATCTTGTCTGTGACAGGAAGTAACTCAGGGTTTATGGGAAATGTGGTCTTTGAGAAACACTGGAACTAACAATACCACTGGTGTGAGTTGGAGGCTACTGGTCGTCTCCACCGTGGTCTCATTGGTTTGATGTGCTAATGATTTATCTGAAGCAGAAGTTTGTCTTCAGTTTTCCACCTTCTGACACTTCTGGTTTTTCAGAGCTTCTTTAACCTCCCCACGGGAAAGCAAATCCAAGAAGAGACACAAATGAGACTTTATCAACACTAAAATGAGACTAGTAATTTTCTGTTGTTTGTCAAATTCAACTCAGGAGAAACAACCACATATCAGTTCAGGTTGATCTGATCACAACAACATATCTCCAGATTATAAGAAAATAAGAGTCATTTGAAAACCATGAGATCAGAGAAAGATCTCAAAGAAAACTCAATACTGTTGCATTTTCCTGTTGAAGCCACAAGACCAGCATCCATATAGTAGGAGCTGATTACCATTATATATGTCACATGGTAGCATCTTCACACTGATGCTTCCCCTCTCTGTCGTCTCCTCGTTGCTCCTCAGCAGTTTTAGGAGAAACATTTGAGATGGAGGTGACCACAAGATTGAGATCTCCTCTGTTTCTTAGAGATGAAGGAAAGACTGAGTTTTCCTCCTTCCAGCCCCTGACCTCTCTCTGCTCCTCCAGGCTACAGACCCCGACGTCGGGGACGAGGGTCGTCTGGTCTACAGCCTGTCAGCGGCCAGCGGTGGCTTCGACGTCGACGCCTCCACCGGTCTGGTCTACGTGGTGTCAGCAGCAGGTCTGGCTGGACAGCTGACCGCAGTGGACGTGAAAGCCACAGATCCTGAGGGACTTTATGCAACAGCTAAGGTGGAGGTGAGCATGGGTGGTCCCTATTATTCGTGGACTTTCTGTGTAGAATGCGTTCACACATGACATCACAACATCACGACATCACATCGCCTAAATAAGTAAGTAAATATATAAGTCGCGATCTCGAGATAACAGGATTAAAAATATGAGCCAGTGTTCCAAAAATGCAATATATTCCTCTTTACATGTGCACATTTAAAAAGTAATATTACTTTATTATTAATATATTACTACTCCCTGGGCGAAATAATTAGTTACACTACTCATATTACTGTTATACCCCCCCACATAAAACCAGAGCTTGTTTCCCCTCTTATCTGTGACTGAGAACCAAATACTGCAGCTTAGCTTGTAGGTCCTGCTGTAGTTTGCAATTGATATCAATTATTTTGTGTTTTTTCTTGACAAAATCAAAGTAATGGGATTACTTCCTGCCACTGAATGTGAACATATCCATCCTCAATGTGTGGGGTGACGTGTCCTTTAGTTCAAATGTGATATGAAGGTTGACGAGGTAACTGATTAGTAACTGTAACAGGTAGTACTTCATTACACTCCTTGTAACTCAGCAAAGTAATGACATTGCTTGACATCATTGCCCTCGGCTGCTCTGCCCCAGGTGGAGGTCCAGGGAAGCGCCAGCAGCAGCAGCGTGGTGGTCCTGTCCCTCAACCGGGCCGCCAACGTGGTGGAGAACAAAGTTCCTGATGTGGAGAAGTAAGATCTGATTCAGTTTGTTGTTCCTCCTCCATGTGCTTCCTTTCTTGACAGTACTGGAGGGGAGGGAAGGTCCTGTTCCTTATCCCTGCCCACATTTTCCCAGCTTGGATTTGAACCAGCAACCCCTCCAGCTCACTCAGTTAGGTCACCCCCCCATGTTTGACGTAGCATAAAAGATCCACTGTGGTGTAATGCAGCTGATGTGGTCTTCAGGCTGCTTGTGACTGCATCACCACCAAGTGTCCTGTCTCGTCTCTCAGGTCTTTGGAGAAGGCCCTGGGCTGGACTGTGAGGGTCCTTGGGGTGTCCAGCACCAACGGAGGTACCTCAGTGTCCCGATCACCAAGCGGAGCTGTAAAGACCTTCGTCAGCTTCATCGCCATAAATGGAGGGGAGGTCGTTTCCTCTGAGGAGGTTAAAAAGTAAGATCTTTTAAATGCAGTGTCTCTCTAACAGCTGTTGGAAACTAAAGCTGCACTGGGCTACTTCACACACTGGTGTCTAGAGGTGACTGTGAAAAAGGTTCAATACCCAGAAATCCTGTAAGGTGGCATCAGTAAACTACACACAGCCCCGGCTGGTCTGACAGTCTGGATTGTGGGAAATGGAGAAGATTTCCCACCAGTGACCAAACTGACACCAGGATTTAATTTGGACCAATTGGGTCTCAGTTAGTGGAGGTGTAATAATAATTTTTACTATGTTTCATTTTGTTGTCACTCATAACCATCGGCCCCTTCCCTAAATGCCCAGTGGCCCCAAGTTACTCAAAACTATTCTGGACTGGAGCTTTAAGTTCAAGATTCAAGATTCAAGAATTTTATTTGTCACATACACACACGGTGTGTGCAGTGAAATGAAAAGTGGCAATGATCGACGGGAATGTGCAAAAGGGCAACAGTACACAGTATTTACAGTAAAAATCCAACACAATATTTACAGTATTACAGTAAGAGCTCTTATATAAAAAACAACACAATATTTACAGTAAGTGTGTGTGTGAGTGTGTGTGTGTGTGTATAAGAGGGGCAGTGTGTGGGTCTAGGTGGGGGCCTTGGTGAGGTCAGAGTTCACAGTCCTGATGGCCTGAGGAAAGAAACTCATCATCCTAATGAATGATGTCTCACGCGGCCAACAGGAAACTGCAGACTGAATCAGCTACGGTGAAGGCGGAGCTAGAGAATGTGTTTGGGGAGGGGCTTCAATATGATGTGGAGGAGGAGCCAAAAGGGCCCGCCTCCAACCAGGCCGTAGTCATCGCTCTGGGCGTGCTGTTGGGCCTGAGCATGCTGGGATTGGTCCTGATGATGACGTTCTCGATCGTCAGGTAAGAGATAACGGGGTAAGGGGATTGGATCTGTCTGTTCTATAAGGATCAATATCAGAACCACTGGATTGATTTCACCCTTTAATAAACCTGATTCAGTCAGAAGAAGGGGAGGAGTTGCATTACAGATATTTGGGCTTTGAGACAAGTGAAACATCGATTGTGCAAACACTGTTTTTAGGAATTTGCACTGAAGACGATTTTATTCAAAAATTTTATTTCACAATACTAACCGGAGTCAAATCAAATCCCTGTCAGGTTCAGAAGGATGAAGAAACATCTGGAGGATCCCTGCAGGGCGGGTTTTGACATCGACAGGAAGAGCGAGGGATACACGTAAGCATCCAAGCTGACGTTCTCCTTAAAGACTCTCAGGACATTGTTTCACTTCCGTATTTATATAATTTTGATGTAACTTCCCTGTGGTGCTTTAGGAATATGGTCAGGAAGAGTTCTGAAATGTCAGAACAGGTAAGGACTCGTTCCGATCAGGTTCAAACCATCAAACTGGTAAATTTGCAAAGAAAGAACACAAAATTGATGAGTCTGTTTTGTGTTGCAGGGCCAGACGAAGGGCAGCGACACAGATAAAAGGGACAGCGTCTCCAGCAACAGATTGAGAGTCTTTGGAAGTGCAAAGCAGGATGGCGAAAACTGCTCCTCTTCTCTGTAACGCTGCTGTTTGGATTCAGCTGTAATTCAGTGATTTTTCCTTCCAACCAAACACTAACACGCCCCTTTCTGGAAATCAACTTGTGCTGATCAGTGAAATCGTTAACGGTCAGTTTGATTCTTTTAACTGACTTGATCCTTTCTGCAAATCGATTCAGGAGTAAAAAACAGATTTGTATCCAAAGAATAATTTAGAAATAATTTAAATTGATCTTTAACCCTATATCAACAGGGGGTCGCCCTGTTGATATAGAATGGTCATTCCTGCTACTGGGCAGGAAAAATCTGACTTATTGCACCTTAAACTACAATATTATTTTGTGAAAAGTCGTTTCCAGCACACCGACTGTATCGAGGACCAGCATGAAAACTTGGATTTACCTTGGTGGTAGAAAACCAGAGCCGCGCATGAGAAGAGCGATGAACAAAAGGAATAAATGTTTGTTTTTTAAATATTTTGTAGTTCAGAGATTTACAGAAAAGTTTTCAATAAATTTGAACTGTGGCCACACTACTGCAAATAGAATGTAGGTGCTGTTATTAGAACTTTATTGTTTTCTTTCTAGTTTTCTATTCAGTTCCTCCCAAACCCCAAGCTGGTTCAAATCTAGATGTGCTCCATGTCTGCAAATTTATTTAATTAACAGTTTGACTATATAGTAGAATTACTTCAAAATCACACAGGGCTAAAACGTTGTTGCACTATGAAATGTGTTGTGTAATGATTGTATTTATTTTAGAGTTGGTGGACTAAACCTGTTAAACCGGTCTGCTGATCCTCAACTGAAACTCAAAAAGTCCAGAATGGTTTTGGATTTGCTGACGATCTGGAGAAGAAAAACACGAGAGAATGAATACAAAACAGAATCATAGGATGATCCTATATATGTCCGAGTTGAATATAATAATAAAAACATCTCAATTGTTTGGTAATAGTACATTAGAGCCAATTATCCAGCAAGAATAGTGAGATTTTTTACACCGGAATTTAGGAGCAAGCACTGTTTCCCAGGAAACTTCAAAATAAAAGCCCTGAAATAACCAAACATACTTCATACAAAATAAGAGTCTTAGATTACAAATGCCCAACACATCGGCGCTTGTGATGTGATGTGTTTTTTGTGATAATTGTACACAAACATTGCTAATTTTAGTCAGCAGTAGCAGCAATACTTTTAGTTGTCATACAAAATAAATTGAAATATATTTCTGTATAGTGTTGTGGAATTATTTATTATCCATACTATTTCATTAATAGTGTGTTATTATTGTTATACAACTAGGATATTTATTCTTGCCATATCCCGCTTTTTATCCAGCAATATGACCTTGAACATATTGCAGATGAAGAATCGAGGGTTACGAATGTAACCACAGTTCTATGAATTCTGGATGACCACCAGAGGCAGTGCTTAAGCACTGGATCTTGTCCATCTCGCGCAAGCGCAGGTCAAGTAATTATACCAACAAAGTCACCTGTGACCTAGGATGAAGCAGGCCACGCCCCACTATAAAATGCCCCGTCATCCAGTAATCTGTTCCAACGGAACAGAGAACTGACAGAGAACTCTGGCGGTCCTCTAGAATTAATAGAACCATGGTTACATTCGTAACCCTCGTTCTGTTTCATTCGTCCTGACCACCAGAGGCGGTGCTTAAGCACTGGATGACTCAATACCAACAAGGTCATGAGGAAGGCCTTACCACACTAAGGGGCCGAAGGCGCAGGTAAAACCGCTGCTGCAACAGCGTGGGGGGCAGCCACATGGTAGAAGCGGGCAAAGGTGCATGGCGAAGCCCAGGTAGTAGCCGCACAAATTTCTGTTAGCGGCACTCCCGTCAGGGCCATCCAGGACGTAGATATACTCAGTGCTTTAAGTGGAAAAAAATAAGTGCCGGTACTCCCCTTATTCAACTGTTGCCAGGTAAATTAGGCGGTGGGCAGTCGGTACCAGCAGATCATTAAGTGATATATTCAAATACTAGAACATGATGCTGATTTTTAAAAAGAAAATTGTTTTATTGAACTTTCAACTTTCCAGACAAATTATGTTTGTTCACTTGCATGTGGCCCAAGGGAGGTCTTCAGGGTGGCGGTCCTCAAGTAGCATACAGGCTGATGCACAAGGGAACTAACTGGCACCTACCATTCCCTGTGGACACAGTCTCACATCAACTGGCATATCCGTAAATGTACGTCCATGCTTACCAATTTTGTACGCTGTTCGGAACACTCTGCAACTAGTATCATACTCAGTCTTGTGCATATCTTGAATGTGTTTTTGTATTTCGTTGCGTGATGAGATTTTTTCTATCTCTGCTGCTTTTATGTGTGACTTAGAATCTCGGTGTTCTTTAATCTTCTTACGCAAAGACAACAGTTGTTTTGCCTTGTCAGCTCCAAATGCAGAGATTAAACATCCACTCCACTCATGTGACAACCTCAGTCCCTGATGTGTTTGGGTAGCAAGGGAGTTAACTTTACTGCATACCTTGCACCCAAGCCTTTTGTCTTTACTTATAAGCCACTCATTCTGTGAGCAAAAATACCTTATTTGGTCCTTTGACCAGCAGTCTGACCATTCTTGTCCTGTGGGGTTATTGTTGACATCAGTGGCAACAGGTGAATCAGAAGCCACCTCTGTGTTAGCAGAAGCGCTACTGCTAGCTGGCTCCTCTTCACTTGCAAAATTAACGTCTGTCCGTCCTCCTGTGTCATCCTCACCGTCACCGGTCCGGGTTCTCTTTTGACCCTTTTGGAGCCACGCCAACATTTTCAACTAGGTTCACTAAACCATCTGACTCAAATCAAGCTGTAAATCAAACTGGTTTCGACTCGTGTTGATTTTGACATTCAATGTCCGCGAGATCTCTTCTTCTTCACGTCCTTTCCGGCACACTCGACTCGCGAGACCTCCTTACGAGTGAACGCCTCGCGAGGGGCAGGCATGCGGCACGTACCAGTGCACACTGGGTAATGTAGTTTAGCCGTAGGAGCATGAGTATCACGAATCGCAAAGAGAGAAATAGAACAGGACAGGGTACTATGAGCTCATGAGAAGTCCCGGTACGCCGTAAAAAGTCCTGGTACGCCAGAGGCTAAAATCGAGAAGTGCCGGTACTCCGTACCGGTGCGTACCGGCCCACTTAAAGCACTGGATATACTCCTTGTAGAGTGGCAGTGAACGTTTATGGGTACAGGTAGCCCCTGTGATCTATAAGCACTCAAGATCACATCAACAATCTAATTAGAGAGCCTCTGCTTTGACAGGACCTCCCCTCTCCTGTGCCCCCCATGGCAAATGAAGAGACTGTCAGTCGTACGCAAGCTAGCAGTTGCTTCCACATAAGCCTTGAGCGCCTGCACCGGGCACAGTGGCTCCAATATCTCATTATTCCCATCTGGGGGGTTAAATGCCGCTAGCTCGAGCACCTGGTTGACATGAGAGGGAGACAGCCTTTTGGGAAGAAAGGGTGGATTGGGCCAAAGTGTCACTCCTGAACCATCTGCATTCCAGTGCATGCTTACTGACAAGGCATGGAGCTCGCCCACCTGCTTTGCCGAAGCGATGACCTTATGCGATGGCCACATAGACCTTTAAGGTGGAGGCACGTCTATTGCCATCCAGCAGGGACTGCAGGAAGCGCAGTATCACAGCCACTGAGCAACTCTCAGGCACCTCATCATGTGCCCTGCACCACTCAGAGAACAGCTTCCACCGGTTAGCACACTGAACCCTGGTGGAAGGTGCTGATTGGTCACAAGCCATTAGAAAAAAGCATAGAGAAGGCAGTGTGGCCAAGCATGAGCCAGAGCGTCCCGTCCCAGTGGGCTGGTCTTCTCCGTCAAGGAGAACCAAAGGGGGCAGTTTGTCGATGCCTCTGAGGCTCTGCTCTGCCATATTTGCCCCAAATCCTGCATATCACCTCTGGGTGGAGCTTCCACTCCCCCGAGGGTGGCCTCTGGTGGGAAAGCAGATCTGCCACACAGTTCTGCACTCCTGGGAGATGCATGGCCCTGAGGCTCAAGAAGCGCGGAAAGGCCCAAGTCAGAAGCTGTTGTGACACCCGCAGACACTGTGTGGACCTGGTGCTCCCCTGATGGTTTATCTGATAAACCGTTGTGGTGTTGTCCGTCCGGATGAGTACATGACGGTTCCTCAGGGCTGGAAGAAAGGCACTGAGTGCCCCATATACAGCGCAGAGCTCCAACACGTTCATGTGCTCCAACGTTTGCTGTATGTTCCAGCCCAGCTCAGCTCCCCACCCTAACAGGGAGGAGTCTGTCTCTACCACTTCCCAACGGGAGGGTATGACTCCCAAGGCAAGGCCCAGTTGGTTCACATGGGAGAGGAGCGTGGACGTGTCTCTGAGCGCACCCTCCCGGGTCGGAGAGATGATTAACCAGTCGTCCAGATATGGAAGGACCCTCATACCTCTGGCTTGTATTGGTGCCATGCATCTGGTAAATACCCGAGGGCTAGGGAAAGCCCAAAAGGAAGAACCTTGAATTGGTAAGCCTGACCCCTGAAGGCGAAGTGAAGAAATCGCCTGTTGTGTGGAGCAATGGTTACATGAAAGTATGCAGGTCTATGGAGACAAATCAATCCCCCTGTGCAACAGCCTGGAGAACCTCTGCCGTGTGCAACATATGGAAAGGCAAGACCTTCAGGAAACAGTTCAGCCCTCTCAGGTCGAGGATAGGGCGAAACCCACCATCCCTCTTGGGAATCATAAAATACATTGAGTAGAACCCACTGAGCTGTGTCTGTAGACCTATCTTTTCAATGGCGTCCTTTTGTAGCAGGTCACTGACCTCCTGCTGAGGGCCAGGGCTTTTGCGGGGTCTCTGACCACAGATTCTTTGACCCCCGCTGAAGGCTGGGGGCCGGCATCAGATTTGTAGCTTGTACCCCTTGGATAGTGTTGAGACCACCCAAGTGTCTGAGATGTGCTTCCTCCAGTAGCTGAGGTGCTGATGAGAGAAGCATCCGACCGTCGGCCCAGGAGTCTCAGGTCCTACCCCCCCAGCCCTTAGGGCCAGTGGGAGGGCGACAACCAGGTGGCGGCACCTGAAACGTCAGCAGTGCAGGGGCACGTTGGTCACCTCGTGCCTGATAGCGCTGGCCCCTTGCTGCGCCTAGGCGAGCAGGTGGCTATTTGGTGTCAGCCAATCAGAATCAAAGAGCAAGGGTTTCTTTCTAGACCGACGATCGACAATCATACAGGAGAAATCCATCAGAGTCAACTTCTCCATTCTGGTTTGGATAAAAAAACAAAACAGAAACCAACTGTAGTTGAGAAACACCCTCACTGCAGCTACTTTGCTACAGACGCTGAGCCGTGGGAGCTTTAACCCTTCAGGATCCTCGTCATCAACAGAGAGAGATAAGATGAAAGCTTCTGCTGTGTGGATGACTGGCAGCCTCACCACACCCTGGTTACTTCCTGTTTTCATCTCATCTCTCCATCTGATGACGGGCTGAAGGTCACATGTCTCACATGTAACACAAAACTAACACCAATGAGGTTTTTACTTGTATCTTGCCTGACAAAATGATGACCCGTTCAGAGTGGATCTTAAAAAATAGATGTCTTCTACTCCTTTTGGTGAACCGACCTGTAGCTGCTTTCTGCAGCAACCTCGGCAGTCGGTCAGCGAATGTGAGGCCCTTCGTCAAAAGCATGTTGTCTGTAACCTAAGAGCAGGTTCAGAGTTACAAGTAACAAAATCCAAGTTCATAACATGTTTCTCATATTGAAAGACACCTTGTCAATAAATTAAGCTGAAAAACGAATAGAAACATAAAATATATCACATTACTAACGTTGTTTAGGTTTGTTGCAGTCAGAGGGCAGTTATATCAGCTTCACTTCCTATTTCGCTTCATTTCATCTTCACACAAAAACACATTCAAACATTCCCTGCTGCAATTGGTCTTAATTGGCTTGATTCTCTCCTCACCTCAAACTACATAGTTTAGCTGGCCTGCCTCAACATGACTCATCAAACCAGAGTGAAGGGACATTGCATATGGCAAGCCGTTTTAACATTTATTAGCTAAGTTTGACTATCCGGAATTAACATTACTGTTTTAACAGTAATGTTACTTTCGTAATTACATTGTGACTAGTCAGAATTTTTAGTCAAGATATCTATAACGTAATTCTGACTAGTCAAAACTGAATTACAGATATCAGCAGTGATGTCACTGAAAACAACACTCGCCTCGTCATTATGACTAGTCCAAATTGCTGCTCATGCGAGGTTTCCCAATGGATACTGGCCCAACAAAGCATTTGAACAGTCTTAGCAAAAGCAATGGCAGTTACTGTTGTGGATAAGTGTAACGGGTAGTTTCTTTCTGGTGGTCAATGTGGTGGAGGTCTCTTAAAGTTTACAGTGCAGGATTGACGAACATCCACACAGGACTTGCTCTCACACAGTCGGTTTATTCTGGTATAAACAGACACACACACAATCCTCATCAGTGTCAGGCAACTGCAATCACATTTCTCTTTGCTTTTATCTTTTCTATAATGTTTCCTAATTGTGATCGCATAGTGTTACCTTGAGGCCATGTCTAATTACCCAGAGCAGCTGAGCAGCAAGAGCTCATTTCACAACCAAATTAAATAACATATTGTGCCTAAATCATTTAAAGCCTACCTGGTATTAAACAGACACACACACACAATCCTCGTCAGGCAACTGCAATCACATTTCTGTAATAAAGAAGTAAAAGGGAGGGGCCATAACGTTACGGCGAAGGCAAGCTAGCAGGTGCATGGCTAACGTTAGCTGGTTAGCTTAGCCGATGAAGCTACTACTGTATATAGTTAAATTGTTTTTACACATTGAAGCCTGTAACTCTTAAATTACATACAACAAGTGTTAAACAGAATAAACGCTACTGATGAATGCTAAAATGAATTTAAACTGTTGGAGATTGAAATATAAACACCAGCACTGCTTTCGCACACCCACCTCCAGCTTGGGAATATTTCTCGGTACGTAAAAAAAAAAAAAAGGAAACCTATCTATGCAGATGCGCTATTAACCCACCAGGTGGGTTAATAGGTCACCAGGTCTATGTATATAACTATATACATAGAAGAGAAGCGTGTCAATTTTTAGAAATTCACAAAAGGTGTTATTTTTAACCCTGTTACATAAGATTGTTAGAAAATGTCATGAAATAGAAAGAGCTTATTAAGGAATTAATGGTGAACGAGAGCTTCGTTCACTAGAGCTATGATAGAAATTTACAGCGTATTGTATATTTATTGTCTCCAGACACACTTGAGGACCTACAACAAAGTCTGGATGGTCTCAGAACACCGATCTCCCATTCTGGAGTAATGTAGGGTGTAGGGTTTATTTATCGTTTACATTTATCATTTACATTTATCGTTTACAGCAAGCAATTTTTGTTACTTCCGCCCAAAATGTGAATCAAAAACCACGCCCCCTGACCAACTGATCGGGTTTTTGGTTCTTCCTGAAATGGCAATTTTGTGTTGTGAATGATGAATGTAAGACAGGGAAAATGATGAAACATGGCTGTTTTCATCCTATCACGGCGTCACATTTTAATCAAATTGGCTTTAAATTTATAAAATCATTTCACATGCATTTTCATCACCTCCATTTTTATCAATTAATTTTTGTTACTTCCATCCCTCATAGGATATCTGTACTGACAAACCCCATACACATGAATGGCAAAAGTAGTAGACAAAATGACGTTGCAGGGTGCAGCATGATATTGTATAAAGTAATATGGTTTAGTATAGTATGAAATTGTACTAGAACATAGAATGGCATTGGAAGGTATAATTTAGTGTGCTATCATGTATTGTAGTATAGCATGGTGTTGTGTGGTCTAGCATATGGTACCATATTGTATAGTGTAGTATCAGATAGCATGATATTGTACAGTGTAGTATTGTAGACTGTATTGTATCTGTAACTTCTCTGCAAATAGAGATTGTGACTTCCAAAGGGACTACCTGATCAAGAAAGGTTAGATTAAACATGAAATATGATATGTTAAAGGGTGGTTGCATTTCAGCGACCTGCCTGCAGAGTCCAAATGGTGCAGTTCAAATGATACAGTCACTGGGGTTGCCAGATGAGTGACAGACAGACACACAGACCAGGTTGGATGCTGAGTCAAGCTTTAATCAAGCAGGAGAGCGTTACAGGGTTTGGTGAAGCTTACATCAAATGTATTTGTAAAGGGTTTTTAACAAAGTGCTTTAAGAGAGAAAAGGACATGAATACAGTAAATACATTACTCCTCCATTTGCCCATTATTAATGGAAGTATTTCACTTTGAAATGGAACAGAAAGTAATGTGTTATCTCTTGACCTCCAGTGAATATTTCCTAGGGAGCTAGGTGGAGTTAGAGGTTCAATTCCCCTCTGGGTTAGCTGGGTGTAACCAGGACACCAGCAGATGAAACAGACAGAAATCAACCGGCCAACAGAGGGAACTCACTGACCTGCCAATCTCTTGTTCCTCTGTATTCAAGTGTTTTCAAACTTAAATCAACAAAATCACATATATTTTCATCACAAGTTGACTTGACTAGTTATGGGCTGGCCGTGGGAGGTGAATGGGCTTGGGCTAACTGCTAAGATCAAACCGGGAATACGACCCGACTGTTAGCCTGTTAGCGAAACCTAGTTGAAAAATCTAGTTCACATTACGTTTGAGTCACAAGTGAACAAAATGGTTTCAATCTTTATCAAAAGTTCATTGTAATAATCAAGAGGATTTTTACTAACACATGTATGCTTTGGAATTGGGAAAATAGAATACAAATGTGAAGATCTTTACACTCCCCAATTTGCACCATTTCTTATTTTATTATATTATACAGGAGAAATAGGAGGTTTGTTAAAAAGGTATGAATTAAAACCTTTGTCTTAAGGATTGTTATGGTAGGTCCTACAGGTCAGTGTGAACCTAATCGAACCAAACACAGAAGCAAAGTAACATCAACTATCTACGATGTGTGATGGCGCCACCTAGTGGCCGTGTTATTGTGCAGTAGCAGGAGGTATCAACTATTAATCAAGTGATTAGCTTGTAATATGAACAGAAACAAGCATTTCTAAGCATAAGCATTGTTGCCCCTACCACCGCTGCCCCTACCACCGCTGCCCCTACCATTGCCCCTGTTGTTGGCTATGCAGATGCCCCTACCACCACTAGCTTTTTTGGGTTTTTGGTTTGAAGAGGCACTACTACCTTGTTGGGATGAAGAGGTACTGGGTTGTGAACTGCTTACATAGCACTGGGGTGTAACCTCGTCGTTCCTGGAGGAGCAGCTGATGCATTGGAACTGATCATTATTATTATTATTGAATCGATCACAACGAAATATGTTGGCAAGACGAACTGCACCTGCAAGCCGTATAAGGGAGTCCTTCTGGTCGGACTCAGGTATGTTTTTTTGATCTTTGGGCTTGAATATTTTAGAAAACACAAAGGCATGATTGTCCCAAGTCTTAATGCGTCTAATTCTTTCTAAGATGTTGCGATCATTATTTTCATTTGTACACATTAAGTTACATGGGGACAGGTAAGAGTAGAAGAGCAGGAAATGACGGTTAGCATGGTTGATCAAATTGTTGAAGTTGTCCAGAACGCGGCTCTCTGCATGACCTTCACCATGAAGGCCCCGTGCAGCCGCAACCACCCAGGTACCGGTGTACACTTGACCGTTTGACATCGTATTCTTCACGTTGAGCCCGGGGTCGTCGGTAAACACCCGCTGCAGGTCAAGATTCAGGTTCCGGTTCTGGTTCTGGTTCTGGTTCCGTGGGATGCTTACAGCCAGAGAGAACTGACTTCCTATTCTGTACCTGAAAAAAGAAACAGAGAGAGAGAAAATGAGGGAGAGAGGGAGGGATGGATGGATAACAACATTCTGCTATTCTTAAATCTGGTCATGTTTTTCTCTGATAGACAGAAGAAAGTTGAGTCGGATCCCATGAACAAACATGTCAACAGCACAATGACACAAAAGGCCTGTGTATCACATGAAACCACAATGCAACCAAAGAGGTGAACTCAACACAGTTATACACACCAGACCAATTACCTGTTGGGATTTACAATGCAAAGCCCATATGAGTTTAATGCATAACTCAACTTTTCTAATAACTAATACTTTTTCAACCTGACCACTAACATATCTCTTCACTGCAGAGCTAGAACTCTCCAATACGGTCAACCTCCAATACAACCTCAACCTCAAAAGCATGAAGAAAAATATGCTGCAAAATGTGCAAGTTTGTAGACTTGATGTGAGAAGTTGTAAAACAAAAATGTGAACTTATATGTTTAAATTTTCACTCACAGAAAATAATCACACATGGGTAGATTGATATTTACATAAATACAATGACAGCTGCAAACTTGTAATCCAACATTTACTCATTTTTTTTACTCAAGTACATTTTCCACTATAACCTCAACTCAGTGACTACAACCTCTTGAATCACTGCAGGTTCACAAATGAGCTCTCGCCTCAACTTCTGCAACACTTCTTCTGATAAATGTGTGTGTGTGTGGGGGGGGGGGTTCTTTTGCTCTGGCGCACCAGGCCAGGGTGCGTTTCTTCCAAAAGCTTGTTTTGGTAGATTAATATTCTGTGATTAAGGAGTAAAGAAACAACATTCTGCTATTCTAAAATATATGAATAGGGGGGACCGGGGTATGTTGTCACATTTTTCACTCATTGTATTGTGCATTTCTCAGCAGTGCCTTCAGGAATACATTTATTATTTTTCTAGGCAGATTAAAGGCTTCCCAACAAATTTTAAACTTACTGATGAAATACCAAATGACAATTTACCCCATGTCAGTTAGTGATCAGTTACCATGGCGATAATATTCGATTATGTTTTGCTGACTCAGTTAGACGTTGAGAACCGACAACTTTCCTTTAGTGCTCGGCAAGTTGCACTGATTGATCCTAAACTGGTACTGGAGGCTGTTGTGAAGTTCATGCTGTTTTCTAGAGCCAGAGATATCGATTACAATAATCTGCATCTATCTACAGGTGAACAGATCTAGGATTGAGAGGGTTACAGAGTCCTCTAGTGGTGACAACCCAAGTACACCAATATACACTATAGATACATAACACCTGGATTGGTTTCTTTAATAACTGTTCTGACTGATTTGTTTTTTTCATTCTTTTCTTGTGTTTCTTTTGTTCATTTATTGTTATTATTGTTTTAATATGATTGTCATTATTATACTTTCTTCCACTTTCATTCATAAAGGTTGAATGACTGAATTAATACAAGTTGACTCACCGTGCCAAGATGGTAGACACAATCCTCTCCAGCTCGTTCTGGTCCACAGCAGACACGCTGTTTCCATCAGACTGGAGGAATACCAGGACCACAAACACCCAGCACACACCCGGCCATCTACACACACACACACACACACACACTTTGTTAATAGAGCAACAAACTGTGCGTGTGTGTGTATTGAGTTGGTTTTCTTCTAGTCTTGATCTTAGTGTCATTTACCAACATGGATCTAAAAGCTACGTTGAGCACTAGTGCATAGTGCATTGAAAAGTTCATCACCATCAGTTACACTACCAACAACAATAATATGGAGCCGAACATCCAGGTCAAAGATATTACTAAAAACCTCTATCAGACGTCAACGGCATCATGGGAGTCTCACCTTCATTGCTGCTGACGGGATCTGCTTCAATAAATCTACCAACCCAACACCGGGACAGGAAAGACAAAAACAACACAATGAGAAAACAACACAATGAGAAATATAAACCATCAATATAAATGAATCTCAGGCTGCAGACAAAACATGTTCAAACGGATACACAATGAAAAACATACTCCTCGTGCACAGGAACGATTTATTTCATTTATTTCATATTTAGAGACATCGTGATCCCCTCATATGGAGAAACACTGATCACCCAGTTTTAGACCAAGCAGTATATTATCAACAGCTGATATCAGAAACCCCAGAGAAGTCCCTATGTACAAGATCTTGCTTTAATGTTATGACTTATCTCATAATGATGCCCAAGTATCTTATAACCACGTACCTCCAGATGCAGTTGGATGGGTGATGCTGTCCACTCCCTCTGGTTTCTTCTCTGAGAGGAGGCAAGGTGCTGTAGGAGTGAATGGACTGGAAAGCAGAAGGAGGAGACGTTTTTATAGAGGACAGGGAGAGCCTGGCCAAACCCACCAGGGCGGCGCCGTGTGCTTGTTTGAACCGGTCTTTCAAAAATTGAGGAAGAAGGAAATCACTGAGATGTCACCAGTGCACTGTGGGTTCGGAAGTCCAAACGATCTGGTCATGTTTTTCTCTGATAGACAGAAGAAAGTTGAGTCGGATCCCATGAACAAACATGTCAACAGCACAATGACACAAAAGGCCTGTGTATCACATGAAACCACAATGCAACCAAAGAGGTGAACTCAACACAGTTATATACACCAGACCAATTACCTGTTGGGATTTACAATGCAAAGCCCATATGAGTTTAATGCATAACTCAACTTTAACTTTTCTAATAACTAATACTTTTTCAACCTGACCACTAACATATCTCTTCACTGCAGAGCTAGAACTCTCCAATACGGTCAACCTCCAATACAACCTCAACCTCAAAAGTATAAAGAGAAATATGCTGCAAAATGTGCAAGTTTGTAGACTTGATGTGAACTCGTAAAAAAATAAAATACAATGACAGCTGCAAACTTGTAATCCAACATTTACTCATATATATATTTTTTTTTTACTCGAGTCCATTTTCCACTACAACCTCAACTCGGTGATTACAACCTCTTGTGTTGCACAACTTGCACTTGTAGCTGTGGAAGACGAAGCGCTCTTTTGCTCTGGCACACCAGGCCAGGGGGCGTTTCTTCCAAAAGCTTGTTTTGGTAGATTAGTACTGTGATTAAGGAGTAAATAAACGAACGCCATATATATAGAAATAAATAAAATAATGTACACAGTAATAAATACATAGATGGAATTTGGTATAAATGTATATTTCTGTATTTTTTGTTCCATTTATTTATTGTCTCATTCATTTATTTCTGTTTATATTTATTTCCCTATGTATTTACGTTAAAGCTTATTAATGTGTTAAGATGCGTTGCTTGATGTTCAATATAGCAGCCAGTGGAAACTACTGAGCTGAAGACATTTAAGGGGCATTCACAGACAAGCTCCGTCTACGCTAACAACTCATCTTGTGACTGAACTAGAGACGAGACTACGCCCTGTAAGACTGTTGTATACAATGCTGTTATAACCATTGAACTCTCTTGGTAAGAGAGTGGCTCATGCTTGTAAGCATTAAAGGAGAGTCCTAAAGGACGGGTATTGTGTGATGCTTTATTGAGCTGTGCAGAGCAAGGTTATTTCTTGCCACGACGATTTGGGGATTCATCTGGGATACCTAAATTGGGTTTTCCATGATGTGTTGCTGACAGGTTAACTGCACGGGGCAGGAGACTGGGTCCTTGATTATCCTCCCTCAGGTGGAGATCATGAGGTGAGAAGAGCAGCGCCTTGGAGGACATTGGTGACTTCTCAACACAGTATCCCAAGAGAAGGGAACCAGGTCAGACCACAATATCTGACGCCGTTGGACTGCAAACTAAACTTGCTAGAGGACTGACGAGTTTATTAACAATGTTGGCCAAGTTGAAGTAAAGAAACTCAGAAGGGGTTGGACCGCAGAGAACCGGTAATATGTGTGTATATATATATATATATATATATATATATATATATCTTAATAGATAACCAAGTTAAATCTTTTCGAGGAAAACACGTAATAAAGGTCAAAATGGGAAGTGTGTGGTAAAAAGACCAAAGGGCCAGAACCCTATGTGACAGGATGCACTAAGATAATGTGAGACAAACTGAGACAGGACATTGTGGTGGGAGTTGGTTTCCCAGAAAATGGAAGTTTTAGTTTAGTTACAAGGCTTAACGGGCGTTCACTGGAAAACATGCAGTTCACTTTATTCCAAAAGCAGAAGTGAAATACAGGAACTTAAACTGTGGTGGGAGCTGGTTTCCTAGAAAATGGAAGTTTTAGTTTGGAGAAGTTATAAGAACTTCAAGAACAAACTGAAGACGTTTGAGGAGGAAGAGAGGAAGAAAGGGAAAAGAGGTTAACAGTAAATTGGTCAGCATTTTACCACAAAATAGAGACAGAGGAATAAAAAACAGAGTGAACCTGGACTGTCCTCCTGTTGTCAGGGGACATATGCGTGGACAAAACAAAACATATGAGTGAGATTACAAGGAGCCTGGGAACATCTGTGTCAGCCATATTGGGGTATATCTTGGCCCGTCTAGATGTACTGTAGCGTGCCCTATGAACTATTTTGAATTGAAATTTTGAGTTGAGTTGAAAATTTTCAGATTTTATTTCTTCCAGCACCTTAGACCACCGATCGTCAGACATGAAAATGCCCAGTTCTGTTTCCCATTCTGTTTTAATCTTCAGCAAAGCCGGAGCTGTATCTGGAGCTAGGAGGTCATATGAAAATTATTTTTGTCACCGTTAGGTTATCAATTCCCGAAGACCGTGGGGCATCTGGAAATTAAGATGTGCTTGATTTGAGGAAGTGCCAAATTTGAAAGTACCTGAAGAGGTCAGACTGCTGTAGGTTGAATGCAATACACAATAATACATACACAGCGAAGCTGGAGAATGTCTCTGTAGAAATCACCAACTGTGCTAAGACCTCGTCTGTCCCAGAGAGAGAATCTGGCATCAGTCTCAGCAGGATATGACTATCGGATTATCTGTGTGCTGTTTGGGTTTAAAGGGGAATTCCTGTATTTTTAAACTTGGGCTCCATTTGTACAAATTCATTATTTATACCGCAAAATAGGTACAAAAAGTTTTGGAATTGCTCCGGTAGATCGCCTCAGCCGGCAGTCGTGAAACGGGCTGCTATGGCTGCAACGTAATCCTTTGGGGCAAGTGGGCCGATCAAAGTACATCCACTAAAAGTGTTTTGTTTTTGCCACTGACAGGATCAGATTGTTATTGGAAGTGTCTGACAACATTAGGAAAGGATCCTACAGAGATAGACCTTTGGTTAACCAGAAACAGAAGTCTCTCTCTGAAATCTGAGGTGAGTTGTTGCATGAAGAGGTTAAACAGGTTTCTGGTTAAAAAGAGGTTTATCTCTGTAGGGAACAGAGCCGGGCGTGAGTAGAGCGATGAACGCAATTAAAAGGAATAAATGTTTAAGGCTGTCCAAGGGAATTATGGCGTTTAGGTGAAGTTTCCAGGGTTCCTCTACGGGTCAGGCACGGCTAAACTTTTCTTAATAAAATCATTTTTTGTATTTTATTTTTTTGTATTTTAATTCTGTCATGAATGACAGAATTAATCATTCATAGAATGATACAAGCTGGGGAGATCCGCGAGAAGGGCCCGGTGCCGACCGCCGTACCCGATCCCCTCCACCGGCCCGCGGAAACCCCCGCCGCACCACGAGGCGCAGCGGACGAGGACCCGCCAGACGGGCCGCAGACCACCGGTCCGGCGGCGGAGAGAGGAGGGCGACGGGGCGACTGCTCCCCCAGCCCGACCGACCGACCCTTAGAGCCAATCCTTATCCCGAATACGAATGCCACTTATGGCATAAGTGTTGCCAGTTGATTGTCATGAATGACAATCACTTTGTTACTGTATATCCACTTTCATTCAAGGAGCAGTAAGCAACCAAATTCGATATAAACCACACATAGTAATAGTAGTATATCAGTCAGTCGTTTTTATTAAGTTAAACATTTAAGGCCCAACCACAATTGGTTTGGCCCATCCAAAGCTGAAATCCTGCCGCCGTGCCTGCTATGGGTTGGAGGGAAAATATCTGACACTTATGGGTGATGAAACCGATTTAACAAAAATCTTCAGTTTGTATTTCGTCTGCAAAGGTTTGAGAAGCAGCCACCTGGCCCAAGCAGTTCACCCACACATATTTCCAACTCCTGAATCAGTTTCAGTCGCCCCTGAAACTGCATCAACTCTTACAGCAAGACTGCTCATGCTGCGTTCATATCATGCCGGCTTTACCGTAAATATGCTACCAAGTGGGGTAGCATATTTGTGTGTCAAATCCAGAGATGTTGGTTATCAGTTATATTGACACTAATAGAATCAACCCTACCGACATCTACCTCAACTCCTTGATTGCTGATTTTTAATTCATGAATAAAAAATAATTTTGAATGTTCAAGAGATCAGCCCTGAACCGGAGGGCTGAGCCTCAAACCCCTTGGGACGGTCGCTGCCCCAGTACCCATGAGCAAGACCCTGAACCCCCCACCTGCTGCAGGCCGACTGCACCCCAACCAGGGGGTGAGAAGACATGAAGAAAATGAGTTTACTCTCTGTCACACAGCAGTTTTAACATCTGGTTAAGTGCACAGAGGTCATGAAACACACACGTAACCATGGAAACCTTTAATTCAAGTAAGAAAAACACTGAAATTGCAGGTTTCTGCGAGACGGCAGCGATACGGTGCGGACACGGATATGGATTTTAAAAAACCTAGAATATCTAGTTTATCTAGTTTCCCTCCTTTAGCAAACTAATTCCACCAACTGACTTTTATTCTGAAGGAGACGTTTCAATAACATTTCAAGTTAGGAGTTAGTCATCAGACTGCGTTCGAGAGCATCGTGGTTCTGTGTCTGTTAAACACTTTCCTACTGTACTGAAGGAGCTTATAGGTGGAGACATGATTGTTCATGAAATGTTCAGAAATCAGATCAGCCAGTGCAGTTCAGAAGTTTTTATCTTGGGAGCTCACAGCTCAATATCCAGGAAACAACAAAAAACAGGAATTTAAAATACTTGAACAGAATAACAGTAAAGTTACAGTCAGTCTGTCTGAGCGGGACAGACGGGTCTCGCAGGTTTCTACACATTTCAAAATGCCATGAAAGTTTTTTTCCAGACCTTAAAATTGAAGCTTTTCATCGAAGTTCAGCAGGAAGTCGGCTGGTCGATCCCAGTCCGCCGGGCGGATCCCAGCTGATCACTTTGCACTGAAAACATGTTAAATGACGTCATTACATTGCAGGTGTGATCGGGTATCAGGACTGAACGCAGGAACCCACATCCTCTACACTCTGGAAACTGAGTTGGTCTAGAAAGAAAACGTCTCACAGCTCCAAATAGATTTCAGTTCATAACTTCATATTAAAATTGTTTTTATTAATTTATCCTCTATTAAAATAAAATCAGAAGAAAAACAACAGCAGAAGAAGCAAATGACAATAGATTATGGAATGTATTTCAGTAAAGAAAATAAAGCTCCAACTGGTCCATCAGGGGGGCTTTATTTCAACCACAGTCCAATAAAGCACCGCTTTTATAGATTCATATATATATATATATAAAGATATTTATATATATATATATTTATATATATATATATATATAGATATATATATATAGTTTTCATATACACCTTCAGGCAATGACTAGAGAGGATTCTTTACAGAATCAAGTTTCTTGTGGTTCTTTTAATGTACAGGTAAACTTAGTTTGGGATAATTAAACCACAGAAAAAAGCCAAGGCAACTTTCTTTTGCCTTCATAAAGTACAAAACTGGCACAGAGGACGACCATTTTATACACAGTAAAAATGCAATAAAATTAAATTACATACAGGAGACTAAAAGTTCTGTAAACCTTTCCCCATTACAGCAAACCTCAAATAAAATCACTTTCCAAAAGAAACTCAAGAAATCAGTAAAAAACACAAACACAAAACCTCTCCTGCCCCGGAGAGATGTGCGATCGCTGAACGACTCGTTTTAGCTGAATGAAGGTCGGCTGTGCGTGGAGTTTTCCAGGGAAGTTCATTGAGCAAAATATCACAGCAGGAGCCTCGGAGCCTCGGAGCGCCCGGAGCGCCCGGAGCGCCAGCAGAAGGCCACGACACAAACAGCAGGAAGAGAAGAAGAAACTCAAACAGGAAGCAGGAAACGGGGAAGGAAGTCTCTCAGGACTGGAGAGCAAAATCCAGAAAGAAAAAGATCTCATGGCGGCTTTGAGTTGATGATGTCACGAGGAGGGGGGGCAGGGCCCTTTGACAGACAGTTTGGTAACTATGGCGATGGTGGCTTCCACCGTCCTGTACAGCATGTCCAGCATGTCGGGAGGGGGGCCGGCGTTCGGCAACACCTGGGAGGAGGCGTGGCCGCCGCAGCCCTCTGGCCCCTCCCCCACCAGCCCGAGGGCTGATGGGAAGGTGGGGTCCTCTGAGAGGGGCGGGGCAGAGCTCCCGCTGGTCTTAAAGCCCGCCTCCTTCTCCTCCTCTGAGACGGCAGACATCGCCTCCCCCCTCCTCCTCCCCTCCCTCTCACGCTCCTCCTCCTCCTCAGCTGTCGCCATGTGCTGAGTCGGCTCGGGCTCCTCCCCTCGCGCGTAGGCCTCCCCCGCCTCCTGCAGGAGGGAGGAGGAGGAGGAGGAAGACGAGGAGGAGGAGGAAGACGAGGACGAGGCCTCCATCTTCTCCTCTTTGGGGGAGCAGTCTAGGTTGCTGGCGGAGGCGGGGCCGGGGTCGGGCGAGGGCGGGTCCTGCTCGGTGCCGGGGTCGATCAGGGAGGAGGAGTCTCGGGTCTCCGTGTCGGAGGTGCTGGTGGGCGTCAGCGCCTCCTGGTGGTCGGGCTTGGGCTCGCTGCACGGCGGGAGAGCCGAGGAGGAGGAGGAAGAGGAGGTGGAGGCGATGCAGAGCGGCACCGTCGCCTCCCCGGCCCTGTCGTCATCACTGCTCACCCGCCGCCGCTTCACCGGCGTGGCCCCGTCCTCCTCCACTAACACACACACACACACACACACACACACACACACACACACACACACACACACACACACACACACACACACACACACACACACACACACACACACACACACACACACACACACACACACACACACACACACACACACACACACACACACACACACACGTAAAATAAATCATCACTATCTGCATTATCGATATAGACCACGCCCCCTCTGGCTGTGTGGCCCAATAGACAGTGAATTGAACCATATATAAGTTTCAATTGCCCTCTTCATGGTGAGGGGGCGGAGCCTGACCATTACACGCCAGACATTATTTTCGCAAACTGTGTGTGTGTGTGTGTGTGTGTGTGTGTGTGTGTGTTACCTTTGGCCTTGCGGTCCTTGGCCTCCAGCTCCAGGGCGGCACGCTGCTGGACACAAACACGGCAGCGGGTCAGCAGCTCCTGGAGGGCGGGGCAGAGGGCGGGGTCAACGGCCTGGGGGGGGTGGACGGACAGCAGCAACACCAACGCCCTCAGGTCCTGACAGAGAGAGAGAGAGATGGAGGGAAGGATTAGAGGTGGACGGAGGGAGGGATGTGTGTGTTAGGGGTGGGCGACATGACTTCTAATCAATGTCACGATTATTTCAAACTTTTACCTCGATTACGATTAATGAACGATTATTTTATTTGTTTTGTTTTATTTTGAAATGTGTTTTATTTTGAAATTGACCAGATGCTCTATGCCGTTCCTGTGTCTGACTTCCTGCCCGGCTTGACACATTCGCTCGCCAAAACCGACCGGTCCAAACCGGTCTGAACACGACGTGACTGAATACCACGTAGTATTTTTTACACACGGTGTGTGTGTGTGTGTGTGTGTGTGTGTGCGCACACGCGCACACACACCTTTGCTAACTGGCGCTTCTAGACGTTCCTCGTTCTTGTCGCCTAAATAACAATCGAAATCAACGATTTTGAAAATTTGCCACGATGACATAATTAAATCGCGATTACAAACACGATTATGGACCACCCCTAGTGTGTGTGTGTGTGTGTGTGTGTGTGTGTGTGTGTGTGTGCCTACAGCGTTCAGCAGGCCGCTGGTCTTGCTGAGCTCCAGGCGGTGGGCTGCCAGCTCCGGCTGCAGGCTGCTCTGTTCACTCAGCAGGTTGGTCACCAGGACGCCCAGCAGGTTGGAGCAGCTGGGACCAGACAGGACCTGGCCCTGGACCTGGGAACACACACACACACGCGCACACACACACGCGCACACACACACGCGCACACACACACGCGCACACACACACGCGCACACACACACGCACACACACACAGTAAGTCTTGATATCAACTTCCTACATGTACTCGTACAGCGTTAGAGAAATGAGTTTAAGCTCACAAGGATTGAAACAGGATGTTGGGGCGGGACCTAACGCAGGAAGTGAAAAACATTATCTTGAGCTTCACAAATTCTGGACCAATTGCACCAGTCACCATGGTGTCTTAGGTACAGTGGTGTATCTGATGGTTTTACTGGTTGGAGGTTTCATGTACACCTACTGAAGTTACCACTAAAATAAAAGTGAAGTGATTTTAACATGAATGAACCTATTCATTTTTTACTTGTGTGTCATGGTGATTCAGCCAAGATGAAAAAGTAATTTCTCAATCATGTGATTTTCATGAATAAGCTTGAAGGTCTGAGGCGGCGAACCTTGTGCAGGAAGCAGGTGAGGAAGGAGTACGCCATGTTGTTGTTGAGGAACGTCCTCTCGTCCATCAGGATGCACTTGATGTACTCGCCGAACGCCGGATCCTCGCACAGCAGCTTCACGCACGTCTTCGCCAGCACAGACTGCGGGGAGGGGGAGGAGTCACGTCAGGGGGAGGAGTCACGTCAGGGTGCGTTCAGGTGCCGCTCCGTGTGGTGTGTTCACTTACCTCCTGTGATTGGCAGAGCTCCGTCCATAGTTTGGGGAAAAGGGCCAAGTGAAGAGGAAGGCCCTCGTATGCTATCAAGACACCTGGAACACAACATGGCGGCAGAGGACGATGAAAGATGTCAGCCGTCACCATGGTAACGGAATGTAAACTGGTCAGAATTAATACTACAGCTCTGAAGGGTAACCTGACGGCCTGGTCTGTAACCACCATAATCAATCAATCAATCAATCAACCAACGTACTTAGTTTGACCAGCGTGTCGGTGAATTTCTCACAGTTGATGGCAACGCGACACAGCAGGTGGATGAACTGGTGGTAGGACAGGAAGTAATCCAGCAGCATCCGGTCGTACACCTCGTCCTTCCCCTGACACACAACAACAACGACACCGAACCGTTCACAAGGACCGCTAGCATGAACGGAAACACAAACCATCTTAAGATCTTTTACAATATTGATGAGAATATATGATCGATTCCAGGGAGCGATATCGGTGGATGGCTGATCTGAACTCTGTTTGGTTCAAGAGGTTCAAAGACGCTATAATGCTACCAGAGATATCAAACTTTCTGTAGCTAGCTCTCACCTACTAGTGTTTTCAAATCACTTGAACAAAGAATGAACTGAATTTCAGAAACAGTCGATATTTCCACCAAATCCAACTGGAAGTTATTTTCAACGTCGCCTCCAGAGGGCGTCGACTGCAGAAGGCACACAGATCAGATTAGTTTGAAGAAGAAGAGGAGGAAGAATGATTGGCTAGTCCAAACAACCAAACGCTCCAGCGGCCGATGTCACCGATGAGATCGTCTTCAACCAGAGGAGGAAGTGATCAGTGAGACGAGCTGCTGTAGTGTTTGGTTGGAGGCTCACTACTGCCCCCCGCAGACCAAACGGAGCAGTCTGGGGTTGTCGGACTACAGTGAAGAGCCACAGTGGACCGGGTCGCCGTGGAGACACGAGGAACTTGATGGTTTTCCCGGTTTGCTCCGGTTCTTAACAGATACTCAACGTAGTGTTGCTATGAAAGAGAAAACTCTGGAGGCGGCTGGGGGGGAGGAGCCAAAGGGACGGGGGGGGGGGGGAGGGAGTGACCTTGCTGGTTTCCACCATCGAAGGCAGCAGACACATGTTGAGTTCTGGTCGGGGGGGTCTGATGTTGTTCTTGGCTCCCATCAGCTTGATGTTCTCTCTGCAGGGTAGGTAGGGGCCGAACGACACTGAGGGCCACACACACACACACACACACACACACACACACACACACACACACTTTAACAACATATAAAAAAATGTAACTCCTTTATTTTCATACTTTTGGTATATTTCCGTGGTTTTCCTTCAGAACTGCCTGCAGCTGTAAATTCACGTTTCTGTACTTTTCTTTCACACATTTCTACTCCAAACGTTCTAGAGTTGTATTTGAGCGATGAGGAGGAAGAGGAGGAAGAGGAGGCTCACTGGGGATGTTGCTGTGGTGGTAGGTGCAGTGGTTGTGCTGCAGGAAGGGGACCAGGGTGTGCAGGAAGTCGTGAGGACTGAGCAGGACCAGCTCCTTCAGCACATCTACGGAAACAACATGGAGGACACTTTCAAACCCGCAGACCAGCGAACCACTTGGTTGAAGTTCCAGGGTGTGTGTGTGTGTGTGTGTGTGTGTGTGTGTGTGTGTGTGTGTGTGTGTGTGTGTGTGTGTTACCCAGGCAGGCGTTGCGGAGCTCGGGGGGGCTGTAGGAGTTGAGGAGGGTGAGCAGCTTGTGGGCGAAGTCGATCCTCTCCTGCCACTGGATGAGAGCTTGTTTCACATCTGGAGAGAAACCAGGTCAGCAGAGTAAACCGGGACGTCTTTGCTTTGGCGTGAAAAGGTTACAAGGTTTCATTAGCGACCCCCGGCTGACCTTTGCGCTGCAGGTAGGGCCGGGTGGCCTTGAGGACCGACAGGAAGATGGACAGCAGCTCCACCAGGTCTCCGGTCACATGGCAGGCGGTGGCCTCGTGGTACATCATGTGGAGGGTGTTGAACGACTAGCGGAGAGAGGAGGCAGAAGGGTGAAGCCGTCGGACACATCCCAACACTTCACGGGTTTCAGAACGCCAGACAGAAAGTCTTTAAAGACCCGTTTAATGTTCTGGAACTAAAAACTAAACAATAATCAATAAAAAGCTGATCCGAGTGTGTGCATTTGAGACACTAGAATGACAGTTCTTTAGGTTCTCAGTCGTGGAAAATACAGTGAAAGTATTTGTGTGGTAAGATCAGAAATCAATCACAATCAATAACTAATAACAACTTAAAGCTATGAAACAAAGCGAGCTTCCAGATCCAGATGTGTCGATGACCCTTGAACCACCAGAATAAACCTGGTGCTTCATGTCCAGGAGCCGCCTACCTCCGTCATGAGGATCAGACCTCTGTTGAAGACCACCAGCAGCCGGTCCTCGTCGTTCTCCAGCAGGACCCGGAAGGCACTGGAGGGGAACCACACAGCACCGGGGGTCAGGGTTCAGCCGATTACTGATGGCCGATAGGGTTACTGATGGCCGATACTGATATTGTTGGATACAAGCTGCTGATATTTCCTGACGATATTTAATATCTTTAGTTTTTCCATGCATGTTTTCCCCCAGAACTTGATTCTCATCAGGGTGGAAAGCCTCTGAAGCAGCGTTTGGACACTAAAACTCTCCATTGAAACCAGAATGATTTTAGTAGCTGGTTTGATAACGAGACCCTGAAGACACATTTTGCTCTGCAGGAATGTGAGAAACTTGTGTTGCCTGTTGCAGTTTTGCTTGTGAAGACTAACAGGCCTCAAGGTCTGTTTGGTTGACGAAATGATAAGTGGACCCTTGAGGTTTTAACTTCAGGTCATGACCCCCCCCCCCCCCCCCCCCTGCTGTGTATTTGTGTGTCAACCTGATGAGGGTGGTCCAACAGGACCGTCCGTCCAGGCAGCGCAGGTAGCAGCTGATGGTGGTTTTCTTGAACTGCTTGACGTCCTCCAGCTCCTCCTCCCTCATGTCAGCCCGCTGAGCCACAAACAGCTGCATCAGGTTGAACAACTCCTCCACCGCCTGCAGGGGGCGCACACACACACACACACACACACGAGGTTGGCCTGTGATTGGCTCTTCGGCAAGTCAGTTGTGACACCAAAGCACGAACGTGATCAATAACCATCAATGGGATGGGGGAAATTATATATATATATATATATATTCACTGATCAGCTTATCAATCAACTGTTTACTTCTACACTGTAAAAAATTTCAACTTTTGATAAAAGTATTGACCAAATGGCAGAAACAGACACTACTGAGTAAATCTTTGAGCTTCTCCTCATGATACAACTGAAGTGGACCACCCATGTTGGGACAGATGCCAAAAAACATTTTGAAGATCTAGTGATGAAACAAATAGATAATTGCTGCAGAAAAGGGGCGTGGCCTCGCCTACAAGCTTGATCCCTCTGAACAAAATCCAAAACACCAAATTGGAAAAAGAACAAATTGGACACCTGCTTGCCATGGAGTGCTCATGTTTTAATTGTCTTTTTCTATTTGCTCTATTTTTTACTGTGTACTCTTACTGTCTTGTTTTTATTTGTGTTTGTTTTTAATGTTTTATATGTGAAATTATTATGCTGCCTTCTTGGCCAGGGCCCACTTGAAAAAGAGATGGAAATCTCAACGTGATGACCCTGGTTAAAGAAAGGACAAATAAATTAAAAACAACAACAACCCCCAACTAAATAACACAGATAACTAATCACTCCAGAAAACGTGGGTGTCCTCATCAGCGGTGTCATCCAGTAACCAATGACTTTCCTAGCGAGACCATCCGAAACATTTCTATAGATGAACACATGAATGGATGGATTCAGAGCGAGCGCCCCTACACACCCCGGGATACTGGCTGGCGTGCGGCGTCAGGTTCTTGAAGGCCCACTGGATGTTCTGGTGCGAGGCCAGCTGCCGGGTGAAGGCGGGCGACTGCTCGCAGCACATGCGCAGGATGCCGTAGTAGGCGGGCAGCATGCCGCGGTTGAAGAGCACCACCTCCTGGTCGTCGTGGTCGGCCAGGATGTAGTTGAAGGCGATGTTCTTGGTCACCACGGGGTTCTGCACCACCAGGCGGACGTTCTCCGGACACTCCACGCAAACGTTGTACCAGAAGGACAGCAGCGCCTGCTTGTTGTGGTTGGTGGCGATAGCCGGCTCCGACAGCTTGGGCTGCGGGTGAAAGAGTCCAAATTTAATTTCAACGACTGTGATCATCTAGCCCCAGAAATGACAGACACAAACCCTTGGTCTGGTACTGAAAACAAGACCTAGCAGTACTGTAGTGAGGTTGATGCAGTATACCAATTATAAAGACATCAAAAAAACTCAAAATGTGTAAATTCTTGGTAAAATCTTCAAGTTTATGGTAGTTCTTACTCAGGAAACGCGGTGTGGTCTGACTCTACTAGCAGGTGGCATGTATAAATGTTAAATCAAAAAATTTGAAATGTGCTCAAAAGGTAAGAAAGGTACCAAAAAAATTGTTTAAAGAGAAAGTAGTATCAGAACATTCCCAATAATAACAGCTGTAGACGAAATATTGTTATATGATGAATTGAATTGATCCCTGGGGGGATATTTGGCCACTGCAGCAGAAAACACAAAGATATCAATAAAACAGAAACACATCAAAGATAGGAAGGTCCTAACAGATGGTTTACCTGGAAGAGGTTCCAGAGGTCCATGAAGTAGCCGGAGAACATGAGCTTCTCCGTCTTGGAGATGAGGCAGTAGGTCATGAAGCTGAAGTACTGCACCAGCTTGGTGGTGCCGTGCACGCCGGCGTCCACGTACAGCTTGGCGCGGCCCAGCAGCCCCAGCAGCAGGTTGTACACCTGGTGGAGGACCACGGTGGTGTCGGGGCGACAGCGGCAGCTCCCGGGTGGGGAGGTGGAGGGAGCGCGTGGACCGGAACATCTGACGGAAGGAGTTGCTGGGGATGAGGGAGACCAGGAGGTACGCCGCCGCTGCAGGGAGGAGAGGAGGAGGAGGAGGAGAAGAGGAGGAGAGAGGAGAGGAGGAGGAGAGAGGAGGAGGAGGAGAAGTGGAGGAGGAGGAGAGGAGGAGAAGGAGAGGAGGAGAAGGAGGAGGAGGAGAAGGAGAGGAGGAGGCTCAGGAAACAACCTTTACCATCAGGAACCAGAATATTCTGCTTCTGGTAGGAAAATAACTTTAATGACTGGTCGTCTTCTGTTCAACTCTCAAACACAGGAACGTCACCAGAGCCACCGTGCTCCATGCTACACTATAAACTGCCTACACAGCAAAGCCCCGCCTCTTCTCCACTGTGATTGGTCGGCTGACAAAATGTTGCTGGTGGAATAGTGTGAACTAACTCTTGACAGGTGGCCTCTGTTGAACTACTGGGAACAGGACACCTTCATAACGTTCCATTACATTAGACAGTTTCCCTAAAACACCAGGGACCTTTGAGGCACTTTAGTCTTTAGCACCTTTTCTATTTCAGGGACGATTTTCTGAGCGCGCCTTCACACCAACACAGAACAACAAGTCCACCTCTCTCAGCTCTACCGCCACCCCCCCATACAAAGCTGGTTCTTACATGTTCGGACGCGGGGGTAGTTGTGGGCCAGCAGGAAGCGCTCCACCCAGTTCTCCATGTTCTGCAGAACCCAGCTGTGGGCCAGCTTGTTCCTGGGAGTCTGAACAGCCAGCCAGTCCAGACACTGGGACGGGTTGTACTCTATTACCTGAGAGTTTTGCAGAAGGGAAAAGTTTTTAAAAAAAGGCAGAAAAAACACTTGATGTACGATTCACCAGCAGTTTACACTGGATTTGTTTGGCTGAAGAGAACCAGAAATAGTGGAGTACCTCCCAGATCCTCTGGAGGATGTAGGAGGCGAAGGAGGGCATGCCTGGAGGTCCACCCGCAAACTCCATCAGCATGGTCAGCAGCTTGAAGAAGGGATTGGCAGCCTGGGGGAACGAATTGAGGAACAAAGAATGTGTGTGATTTTTGACATCAACATTTTAGGCATTTAGCAGAGCATCCAAAGAGACTCAGAATAAGAGACAGTAGAATAACCACATTACAAGGAACAAATAGTAAGGAGAGCAAGGGTCAAAGCCACAGAAGCCTGACAAGACACAAAGAAAACAATCCTGTGTTCCTACAATAATCTGAAATACTGGGAAGTACCAAGAAGGTAAAAGATCATTTTCAGAGCAAAGGTGGAACCATAAACGGTTTAACACCGAATCTCTTCCTTCAAGGAGACTTGGTCTCAGTGTTTGGTCTTCATGGACTAGGAGTGCTGAGATGGAGACCGGGTCCATGTTGTCTCATCTCGGTCATGCTTACCTCAGGGGTGAGCTTAGCGATGGAGGTGAAGAGCATAGACACGATCTGGGATGGAGAGAGAAGACACCAGTCAGGAGATGAACTATACATGCCTAAAATATGCGTTCGCCACCCTACGTTCTGTTATCGTAAAGGTTTAATATCGATCCTCTGTGTTGTAGTTTAGTTCTTCTGTTGTACCCACTTTCCCTCAACCTGCCTCGTCTACGATTTTGTGAACTCTGTGTGGGCGTGGTAAACCTACGTGCTCGGCCAGGCGGTTGTTATAGCGACAGAGGCTGAAGATGAGGTTGCAGGTCTGTCTGATGTTGATGCCGTCTCTGATGTGCTGGAAGAGGAAGGGGAAGCCTTTCCCTCCGGTCAACGCCGCCATGTCGCTCTGGGACAGAGTCAGATGTCTGGGGAGGAAGGAGGGATTTAACTCACCTGGCCGTTCACTACTTCACCAGGATAATAACACCTCCAAAGGAAGTGGCTGCTAGACACATCACACATTTACCAGCTTTCATGTGAATATTGTCACCTTGTGTCGTCTCCTGTTGATGCATTAATGTTCACATGTACAACCAGTTGATCTCATCCAGACTTTCAGTGGTTATCAGCAAGAATGTTTTACTTAGTTTGACCTTTGACCTTACAGTGGATGAAGGCCAACAAAACATCACACCGAAGTCATCATCACCCTACGCTCCCTACCCCCGTCACACGGTTGTCATGGAGACGTACCTCTCGGAGCGAGACTGCTCCACCAGCAGGGCGATCAGGGCGATCATCTTCTCCAGAGCTGCAGGACGATACTTCTCCTCCGCCAGAGACAGGATGTCCTCCTCCTCGTCCTCCTCCTCTCCCTCCTCCTCTGACAGCACCTCCACCTGGGGCTGAGGTAGGACATTCAGTTACTCAGTTACCTCCAGCATGACGCCTGCAGACACGATTCTCCACTAAACTACTACAGCTCCAGTGCAAATGATGAAACAAGCTGTTGAGGGCATTCTGGTAGATTCATGTATGGTCACCCAGCAGGGAACAATTCAGTTTATGTCCTGGAATATTAAGGAATATATTATATTATAATAATAATAATATTAAGGAATTTTATAGTCTGAAATACACACGGCAAAATGACATGGCATTCCAGAAATTACACAAACAGTAGGCACTGTGTCTAAAACCTGCTTCTGATGTCATTAGGTTTACCAGGGGAGGTCAGTAATGTGATGTCACCCATGTGCATTAGTACTTTCAGTCAGTTATGTGCTCTTTTAATCCAGATGGGGGTGGGGGGCGGTGGGCATGCCGTAAATCCCATGAACACCGATTTGGACGAGATTAAAATTGCCCCAGGATGTCAGAGTTGCTAAAAATAGGAAATGTCAGACAGAATGTTTCCCAGTGAGCCGGAGAAAATCACTGACAAGGTCGTTCCAGAAGAGATCAAGTACCACTGACCAGAGAACAGACTAATGCTGTCCAGAGGGCTTCAGAGACTACAGCAAACCAACAACCAGCACATCATCAGTGTGTAAACTCACATTCTCAGGGCCCTTGGTACCCATGTAGAAGTGGACCATGATGGAGATGGCTTGCAGCGACAGCAGGAACTGACTCTGTGGACAATGAAGAACAAGAAATAATCAATTACTTTAAGTTACAAAAGTTATTATGGATGCCAATGGATTGTTTTTAGAAATTACGCTTCCATAAGAATCAAGTCATTCTGTGTTAAATCAAAACAACATGCTGGTATCATCCAGGCGATAGCAGAGGTAGCCAGGAAGGTAAAGCTTCTGAACACGAGCCCAGTTGGTCTAGTTGACTCGTAAGACTGGCTAGTAACTTCATAGTGACCGACCTCCTCCTCCCCCATCTTGGCGAACTCGTAGAGGAAGGCGAAGTACTCGGTCAGGTGCTTGCTGTGGGGCTTGACGCCGTGCTCCATGATGGACAGGAGGGTCTTAACGAAGCGAGTCACGCAGGACCGGCTGCCGATGTCCTCCACTGGACCGTCCATGTCGTCGGAGCTGGACGGACAACAACAAGAGACAGAGTGTCAGTCGACTGGGAATGGTTCAGCGAGCTGCTTTTAGTTACAAACCATATCCCACAATAACTCTTCGGCTGAGCTGCCAAGGGATGGTACACTCATCCTGACGATTCTTCAGACAGTAACAATTTAAAATAAGCTGTTATAGTTTTTCCTGTGTGTCAGATTGGTTTTGGACCGGGATGTTGCATCCCACTTCCCCTACACGGGGTCGTAACAAAGTGGGGGCTCGTCCGGGATTTGAACCCAAGACATCTCGCACCACAAGCGGGAATCACATCCCAGAGTGTTAGGGACGCTGTCTGGATCTCTATCAGCCATCTGATATCACAGACACAACACTGTCCAGTCGTGCTGCACACCTCCAATGGCACATTCACACTGACAGCCATCTAATTTGAGGTCTTATTTTTCTGGACCAAACACAAAGATCATATATTCTTATTTATCTGCCTTTAAAATGAGCTTGTTATTATTGGAAAACAGATTGGTTTGGTTGTAATGGATCTTAGCATCTAATGTTAAAGATTGTGTGCTTGGGGACTTGAGGCCTTTATTGTATTTGGCATAATTAAGTTAAAAACTGGGCCCATGCTATACCCAGATGAAGGCCAAGGGGCTGAAACACATTGGGAGCTTGCAACTACACATATTGGTTTGAATGAGGAATGCTAACAATGCTGCCATGTAGTTTTTCCAGTTAATAGAAACACAAAGCCAGAAAGATCAAAGTCTTGAAGGTCTGGTATAGAAAAATCAGACTTCAATCTAAATGTCCAGGGCTGTGGGCCTTTGACATTTTCAGTGTTAAGAATATAAGTGAGAGTACATGTAGAGCAACTAGGCTGAAACCATCTCTAAACATCCAGACGGTACGTACCCGTCCTCCATGCCAGGCTGCAGGTAGAGGTGGGCGTGAACCGGACGCAACCTCTGGATCACATGAATACACAACCTCTGGAACATCTGGAAGACAGCAGGAGAGCTGAGTGAAGTGTGTGTGTGTGTGTGTGTCAACAACATAGTTTAGGATAAGGGAATAAATGATGTAATAGTATGTGTGTGTATCCACGTTTGAACACATGGTAAACCCGTCTGTTTGGCTTGCCTGTCTGACGATCTGATTGGGGCACTTAATGAGGATCTGCATTGGCCACCAGTTGTCGTCCGCCATGCGATCCAGAAACCACTGAAACAGAAAGGACCACAGCTGGTCAGTGAGCAGGCTAACAGCTCGCTGGTCATGGAAAATGAAGAATAAAACATAAGATTGTGCAGGGAAAAAAAGAAACAAACAAGATGACTAAAGAAACTAAAAGGGTATTATGGTGAGTACTCATGAAAATCTAACCTCGCAGGCGGCCTGGCTGTTGTTGAACTGTTTGGTCAGGAGCTCAATCCACTGCAGCATGGTGGGCTGGGGATACAACACAGCAGAAGTTAAAACACTGATGAAACACATCAGTAGGTACACACAAACACAAGGGGCTAAAGGGGAAAAGCATTAAAAAAAAGCTACACACTTATCAGCCACTTGTATGTTCCCATCCAATCGACGTATTCTTTGTAGAGCCATTTGTCTCCACATGTTTAGATTGCTTATTTGTTAGCCTGTTATGATGTTAGTCATGTCAGCTTCTACATGGCTGGTGTTTCCACTGTCAAGACTGGTAAGAAACGTTGACACCCCAAACAGAGATTGGCAGCATTGCTACTTAGCGCTGTCCTACAAATCCCCAGATGGATGGATCCATTGCATGTACAATCAACTCGATTCGCCATAAACTCATACGAAAAGTCCATTAAAAGTGCATTACCTTCTCCTTGGAGTGAATGAAAGTCTCGAGGACAAACGATGTGCTGAGCTGCAAATGAACAGGAAATGAACAATATCACTTACAGCAATCAGCTTCAAGAACTGAATTTTAAAGGAAGGATACCAAGGTGCTTCAATTTGCAGATGACACAGTCATTTACTGAAAGAAAGCTCGCTTTGGCCACCACTCTAATGAAGGCTATTTGGTTCAATAAATAGTCGTTTCACCTGCAAATAAAAGTGCCTTGGTTTCCCTCTTTTGAAAAACATTATAATCAAAGTGCATCACTCAATTCATTAATGTTCTTCCTATGGTCCAGGATAGAGCTCCACCGATATATCAGGGCGAAATCAGGCTTGTATTACTTATCATACATCAGTTATGTGGTCCACTGCCGATATGAAGAAGGTTAATCCTTCATCCAGTTGTATTCAGTAAAAATGCTGAACCTCAGTAACGGTGTTTCTTACCTTAGCGGTCATGAGGGAGATGGCTTTGGGGTCGGGTAAGGTGCTGGGGATGCTGCTGCAGAGCTGCCACATGAACCTGGAAAACACAACTCACACGGTTCAACCTGGATAGAGTCAAGATTCAAGAACTTTATTTGTCACATACACACACGGGGTGTGCAGTGAAATGAAAAAAAACATTGTGATTAAGACGCTATTTCTTTTCTTTTTCTTTTTTAAGTAATTAAATACTCACATGTTGGCAATATTATATATATATATATATATATATATATTTGCAATGTCCGCTGTAGTTGAAAATAGTCAAGATCTTTAAATCAGATGATAAAAGTGCAGACTAATAATTTTGATCAAAGGAATCAGCAGTTTTATTTTAGCTGTAATTGTGCACCCTGAAATAAAACCAGGTCCTCTGAAATCCAGTCAAGGTTTGTTAAAATAAAGCCCCAAAATGAAGAACTAGGTCTGTTTCCAGACATGCAAGCTTGTCAGAAATCAAACTAAAACCTACGTTTTTAATGCTGTGTATGTTCATAGTTAAAGACGATAGAGGTTTACAGAGGTTTACCTATGACTGTAGGCAGAAAACGTATAGAAAGAGAACTTCCACTTTTAGAGTGACGTGAAAAAAATCAGATGTCTGAAATTTTAAAACAGAATTCTGCAGCCATCGCTTAATCCAGGAGAGAATACAACACTGTCCAGATACACAGAATACAAAAAGATTGAATCTATTTAAACTATCTGAAATAACAAGGTGATAGAGTTGACACCTACCCAAAGTAAGTGTGCTCAAATATGTTTTTGTCCTGGAGAAACTGCATGTTGTCATGCCAAATCCACTGAAAGAGACAAGTCAAAGATTAGAACCAGGATCGTAACAGAGGAATGTCCTGCCATAACCACAACGATGTATTACACATATCTGGTTACGCTCATGGGGTCATTCATGCATTAACCAGCGAGTATCAACAAGTCTTTAAAAACACATCACAGATCATCAAGCCCTGAGGGTAACCTGTGTACTAACTTTCTATCGTGTATTGTTCTTGAGTGTTGACAGACCAACAAACAGACAGACGTCACCGTGACAACATAAGGTCCTGTATACCTCGTACCATGGCGGTGGGCTTTTCATCAATTAGCACATGTAAATATAAAACTAGTCTGTCTTCCTCAAGGTGTCTGTATTGAAGTTTTAAATCCTACGTGTTACATGAACAGACGCCTCATCCTCAGCCTTCACCAGGAACTTACAACAAACTATTTCAACTGGAAAAGCAGATCCACATTACCTCCAGCAGATCAGGAGAGACGTCGAAACTAAAGTCCTTGGCGTTCTCCTCCTCAAGCTCCACTCTCTTATAGAAGAGCATGTAGGCACTGTGTGTCTGGGGAGACGAACACAGTTCAGCTAATGTTTCATTCATCACTTTGTGACCAATGCAGTGTGTTAAAGTCACGACAGAGCAACAATCAGATACCAACAGCCTGGAAATCCATCTCACCTTCTCAAAGGAGAAATCCATGAACTTGTCGGTAACAGAGTCATACGTTTTAGTCTGCAAGACAAACAAGAAACATAATAATAGCACCTTTGAAGACAAAATACAACAATACCTAAAATACATATACAGGGTAATAAAGACAAAAAACAAGCAAAAACATTGAGTAAAATGCAACGTTATAAATGTGTGTTAAACGTTATAAATATTAAAAATGTTATAAATGTGGGGGCTAACAGTGACAGATTGATCCATGATGTGGTGGATCTGATAATAAAACCTGTCACCTCTTGACTTGAGCTTGGACAAGGGGACATTCAAAAGAAGCTTTATTGGCAGATCTGAGAGTGCGCTCTTGAACACAGAGGGATAAAAGTTCCATGATGTAGGACGGTTGGTTATTCACCACTTTAAAAGTAATCAATAAAACCAGAATTCAATCCTAAAATCAAGGTAGATCCGCTAGTGCTGCTGGATCTGGTCAGGAGCCTTCTAGTTGGTGTCTATCTACAGCTGGTGTTTGTCCTTACGGTCATCTCTCCACCGAAGCATTCAGAGGCCAGCTGGGCCGAGTCGAAGGGCTTCACCTCGGCATCGTTGAACAGGTACCTGGACAGTTGTACAAACACAAAATACTCACTGAGTAATACAGAACTGAAGCTACCCTAGGAAAGACTTTTATGCAACAATATACCGTTTAGTTGTTCTAAATCACAAAATGAGTTGCCAGCATTAACTGCCCAAATGAGTTTATGCTCACTGGTGGGAAATCGTCCCCACACACAGGAAGTAATGAGTTGAAAGTCAACAGCGAAATCCTTCAAACTTCCAAAAATTCAACTCTCACTGCTCCACGTAACCATGAGTTTGGGTCACTTGACAAAATTGTTAAATAATAAAATGTTCTCCACTGGAAGATCTGACATCTAGGGCCTCCTGAAACCCCTTCAAGGACTCGCGTTGAGAACCACAGCTCTGGTCCACCATGTTCACCAGCTACTAGGACTGATCTAACATGCCCCCCCCCCCCCTCACCACTTGTTGTTCTTGTAGGCGTGTGGGTTGACGATGTCTCTGATGAAGCTGTAGTAATGGCCGCCATCCGCTGTGCCTGTGTGCACGGTGACGCCAATGAGATCGTACTCGTAGCTCTCGGAGACCTTGGCCTCACCCTCCTCACGGAAACCTGCAACACCCAGCAGATCTGCTCAGTCATTCAATGGTTCTCTTTCACTTGGTGACATTACAACCTTCAGTACTTTGTATTTGTAATGTACAATTTGTAGTCGTACCCTCCTTGCGCTCCCCCTTGCCCATGAGGAAGTCCTCGGTGTAGGGCGTCATGTCCAGGCGCAGGGGGAAGGAGAAGTGGGTGTTGACCTTCTCCTTCATCATGGTCACCATGTTGAAGGTGTATCGCATGGTGTTGAAGCTCAGGATTCGCGGCAGCTTCTTGAAACACGCCCTGCAGGAGGGGGGGGGGGGGGGGGGGGCAGGGACAGATGGCGGGTTCAGGTGACGGATGAAAATAGAGGAAATACCCGTTTTCAGGTCACAGGCTTCAATATTTTGTGTTTTTCCTCCTTTTATACTCATTGTATTTAATAGTTTCATTCTTCAGTAACACTGTTTTTAACATGTATGGCATTATTTTTTCTATTTGGCTTTTATCTATATTTATTTTGTTTTATTGTCTAGAATTTTATTAATACTCTTTTCTCATTTGTTTGGTCAAACAACCACAGAAGCAAGAATGTTGATATTTTACCAACCAATTTAATTTCCAAGCATCAAAAATAGTCTTTCAAATAGAAATTAGACTGAACAGACATGACAGACATGACAGACCTACCGACTGCAGGACTTGGCTGGTGCAGATCTTAATTCTTGCTTATATACTTCTTTAACTCAAACTACTGTTTTGTACCTTTTCTCTGCACGGACTTTCTTGCCACACTGGGAGCAGGTGTACATGTTGTCGCCCTCCAGGGTGTCTTTGATGGTCACTTCGTCCAGAGATTCCTGAAGAGACACAGGAAATAAAACGCATCAGCCCAACTGTCCATATATGACAGTGCAGGGCTGCACTGACACACCAAAAATCATATTGTGATATGAACTGTGATGTCATGTAAGATACAGTCCCAAAGGTAGTCCTAGTGACTAGAGGTACATCTACCTTTTCTCTGACAGTGTAGGAAAAAAAAGATATTTCTGGGTGCCAATAGCTGATCTTTTGTGTGGATATTCAATATCTTTAAATGTACCCACTTTCATGCCCCAGAAACACCCAGAAATATCCAGTGCTTCCCTGAGAACATTATTCCTGTCAGGGTGGAAACGCCTGTGAAACATTTAGACCATCACAGGACACTAAAACTCTCCACTGACACCAAAGATGATAATACAAATAATCCGATCAAGATGTTGCATCACAATCAATTCAGGTTAAGAGTTCCCCATAGACACCCAGGTGGTATTGATCAATAACATAATAAATATGTAATCAGAGGCGGACGACCCAGACTGCAGCGTTCCTCTGCTGCAACTTTTGCCAGATTGTAATTTTCAAGACCTGGAAATTGCTTTTATATATTTCCAGTCTTTCCCATGATTTACTGACCCATGTCCATTTTTTAATGAATATCAGCCCCATATCTGGATAATGGCTCTATCCCAGACAGTCTCTCTGCCGGTGCTCAGTCACTCACATAGATGTTCTTCATGTCCGCCACTTGGCATCTGACGGTGTAAAACTCCTCAGCTGTCTGACTGACGTGGTCACAGTCCTGCAGAGGAGGCGGAGTTAAAGCAAAGCTACTCAACAGTAACGGTACTAGTTCACTGTCAGATCAATTCCCCAAGACCTGGATTACACCGTGTTAACCTTATGGCAATGCATTACAAGGACACTAGTATGACTGTCAACGTGTAATAAAATGCGTTGCCATGGGTTGACAAACTGGAATAAGGCGTTGGTATAGGCTTTTCACACTTGAATATGTTAGCCCCCGTTACATTCTAACCCCGTTACATTCTAACCCCGTTACATTCAAACCCTGTTACATTCTAACCCTGTTACATTCAAACCCTGTTACATTCAAACCCTGTTACATTCTAACCCCGTTACATTCTAACCCCGTTACATTCTACCCTGTTACTTTCTAACCCCGTTACTTTCTACCCTGTTACATTCTAACCCCGTTACATTCTAACCCTGTTACATTCTACCCTGTTACATTCTACCCTGTTACATTCTAACCCCGTTACATTCTAACCCCGTTACATTCTAACCCTGTTACATTCAAACCGTTACATTCTAACCCCGTTACATTCTAACCCTGTTACATTCAAACCCTGTTACATTCTAACCCCGTTACATTCTAACCCCGTTACATTCTAACCGTTACTTTCTAACCCCGTTACTTTCTTACCCCGTTACTTTCTACCCCGTTACATTCAAACCCCGTTACATTCTAACCCTGTTACATTCTAACCCCGTTACATTCAAACCCCGTTACATTCAAACCCCGTTACATTCTAACCCTGTTACATTCTAACCCCGTTACATTCAAACCCCGTTACATTCAAACCCCGTTACATTCTAACCCTGTTACATTCTAACCCCGTTACATTCTAACCCCGTTACATTCTAACCGTTACTTTCTAACCCCGTTACTTTCTACCCCTGTTACATTCTAACCCGTTACATTCTAACCCCACAACGTTTCACACTATTGTTCTTAGCACCGCGTTTCGGGAACAGCACCACAAAAGCGGTGCTAACCCTGCTTTGAAGCAGGGTTTGTTAACCCAGGGTTAAAACCCTGTGTTAACCCTCTTTCAAAAACGCAAGTGTGAAATGCTGCTTAGCCTGGGATTAAATGAGTCCTTAACCCGGGGTTAAGAAAGACATTAGTGTAGTGTGAAAAGCATATTGGTGATGCCCCTTATACTCTCAATTCAAAATGAAAATTGAAAGTGAACACCAATGGTCTGGCGGGTTCTTACCAGAGAGACCACGTTGTTGGTGATGACGCCTCCAAACAGAGTCTTCACGGTGTTTTTCTGAGAGAGAGACGAGAGGGTTGCTGAACATTTTGGATCATCAACATCCCATTAATGTTAAGACCAATGTTTTCAACACTTTAAACATCCGAGGTGTTTTCTCGGCTCGCTCCAACCATCACTTGGGACGTCTGATCAGGAGATTTGTTGTTATTCTTCAGTCAGCATAAAAGATTCATACATTTCTACAACATTGACTCAACTTTTTGGACATGTGATTTCCCATAACTTCTCCAGGCATGGATACAACTTTAACATTTCCAGACTTTTAACATGGCGATTAAAGGGCCAGTTAGTGAATGATTCAGTGTGTGTTTACCAGGTCCTGGGACATCTCCTCTATCTTGGTGATGAGGTCGGTGAAGAACTCCGTCATGTCCTTCTGCTCCCCGGTGTTGAGAGGCTGCTTGTCCATGGTGTAGGTTTTACAGAAGGGTCGGGGGTTGTACGCCTTCCTCTCGCTCTCCTGAACACAAAGAGGAGAATGGATGAAGCATCGGCGCGAACCTAAGAGAGTTGTGCGGTCGATTCAGACTTGCGATGCCAGGAGGCTTGAAGAGAGCCTGCAGTTTCTGTTTTAACTTGGAAAAAGGATTAAAAAACATTATTGGTCAGATTTAGAATAAAAATGTTAACTTTGCATTTAACATCTGAGGGGTTTTCTTCTGTTCGGGGGGGTCATCTTATCATGACAGTCTAATGTCCGTGGGTATTGGTGGCATTTCTCTGCTGGTTGCTTTTATCAGCAGAATACAAGTAGGAGGAGTGAATGGAAGGTCATGGGAAGGTCACGAGGCTGGTCTAACTCACCATGAGATAGGTGAACATCTTCTGCAGCTCCAGCAGGGTGGTCTTGTGCTTGATCTCCTCGGCATACTGCAAACAGACACGGATGAGAATCTACGCTCAACAATGAGAAGAATTTTTAGTCGTGCTCAGTAATATTTCTGTCAAATATTAAACTCATCAACTATTTGTGTTAAACTGTCAGCTCTCTTCCTGGTGTGATGCTGAAACTGAAGCGCTACCAGCTGGTGGAGATCAGGACGGGGGAAAAAAGGAAAACAATAAATCTCCAATTGAGAAACGTGGAAACGGGATAATGACCTTGGCGGTGAAGACGGCCTGGCGGGCCTCGGGGATCATGTAGAGCTGCTGGATGGTGGAGGCCAGGTAGCAGGTCGCTCCCAGGTTGGTCAGGCCGACGAAGCGGCACTCGGCACGAACGTCGTCGTGGGGCCAGTAGTCCCACTTGTACGGGGCGTGGGAGGCTGGAGGGGAAATATCAGGGAGCAGGGTTACAGTACTTCAAATTAAAAGTCATTTCCTTTGTCTGTTCTTCCAGGGACGTTGGCAGTTTGCTGCTATGAAACCAGGTGAACCAGAGCTGGCCTGGATGCCACTGATAGTTCTTAGAAATAGTGATATCAGTTAGTATTTGACTGGGGTGGTAAAAAGTAGAAAGTAAAGCTTCAGAAAGTAGAAATCCTAACCACGTATTTGCTCCAACCTGGCTCTGGTATATGGGATGGGTGGAGGAAAAACATGCTCAGTACTTCTACTTTCTACTTTCTACTTTACACCCCTGGTATTTGACTGATTGTGGTTTCTGGGTGAAACTTATGCAATGAATGGATGAACTGTTGTCCAACTTATGTAATGAAGTAGTGTCTGTTTGAGATATTCCCCTCAGGCTGAGGAAACTCTACCGAGTGACCATGGCTTCATCCTCACCCTGCATGTGCTGGGACATGACCCAGTTGTGGAGCAGCCGGTAGTTCTCCACCGAGCCCTTCACCGTCTCCACCAGCAGGTCGTAGGCGGCGGCCCGGGCAGCGTGGGACTTGCACTTGGGCTGGGCGCGATCGGCCAGGCTGGGCAGGAGGAAGAGGAGGTTGTGGACGTCCCTCAGGAACTCCTGCCCCTCACGGGAGAACTTGAAGGGAGGCTTGTGTTTGAGGACGCTGGTGGCCAGGCGGAGGAGGCCGGTCAGCCCGTCGTCCTCGATGGTCCCGTCCTGCTGGTCCAGGATCTCACGGCTGGACAGGACAGAGGAACACCAAGGGTTATTATCGGCTGTTTGGAACGGTAATAAACGTCTCAAAAATGACGCTTGGACAACAGTTGATCCATCGTCAGGGTCAAAATCAGCTCAACAGTCATTTTATTTCATTTTCAATTAATGACACACAGTGCTGTTTGTATTCTGTATGTCTTTGACATAAGGTTTTGACCTATGGTTTGAGGTCAGACCTCCATCTATCTATTGAGGTCTTAACAAGAAAACTGAATTGTTGTACTACTGCTGCACTCAGGTCGCACTGGAAAAGCATTTAGGTTTAGTGCAGATGAAAAGTCTGAATGAGACGAACAGATTGACAGACGCCACCATGACGACACAATAGCCCTCATAACATGGGACATAAAAAGTGCATGTACAAAGTGCACGGCTGTCCTGACCTCCTGATGCAGTCTGCAAGGTGTCGGGCCAGAGCGTCCAGGTCCAGCAGGGTCGTCTGGGGAGGGGGAGGGGGGGAAGAGGAAGAGGAAGAGGAAGAGAGAGAGAGAGAGAGAGAGAGAGAGAGAGACCGGTTTAATTACAGATGATGATCACCAGTTGATTTCCTGACTCAAACCATCACCAGTGTTTGGTTCCTACCTGGCTGGCGTCTTTAACGTGGATGTTGTCTATGAGTTTACAGAGCAGCCAGAAGTATTCCTTACAGCCCGTCCTCAACATGGGCTCCTCCTCATAGTCCTCCACCTGGACGGACACACGGACACACACCGTGAATCAGACAGGAAACTCAAAAACAAACACAGTCAACATCAGACTGCAGGAACAGGAAGAGGGTAGCTTGGTTGGGATTCAGCCTATGAGGGTTAGTTTGAGTGACGGACAGAAGAAGCGTTGTTTTCTGGAGAGTTAAGGTACATGTGTTTGAATGCGTGTGTGTGTGTGTGTGTGTGTGTGTGTGTGTGTGTGTGTGTGTGTGTGCGCCCCACCCTCAGCTGGTTTGAGGGCCTGTGCGTCCTGGCAGGAACTTGAGCAGCGTGGAGGCGGCCAGCAGCAGGAAGGACCTGTTGATGGACTCTCCGCCCTCCAGACCCGACAGGGAGAGTTTGTAGAGCCCGTTACACGCCTCGTGTCTCACCGCCGGCTGAAACCAACAACACGCCACACACTTCAGATCGGATCAAACTTGAAAGGAATACACCACGTTTTGGGGAGATTGGCCTCTTGGTCGACTTAAATATTAAAGGAGAATTCCAGTATTTTTAAACCTGGCCTCTATATCCACAAATTTGCCATTTATATCGCAAAATAGATCCAAAAAGTTTCAGAGTTGCTCCGGTAGATCGGCTCAGTTGGCAGTCGTGAAACGGGCTCAATGTTGGCAACGTAATCTGTAGGGGCAAGTGGGCCGGTCAAAGTACATCTACTAAAAGTCTTGATTTTGCCACTGACAGGCTCAGATTGTTATTCGTGTGTCTGACAACATTACTGAAAGGATCGCTACAGAAATAGACCTTTTTTAACCAGAAAACTAAAGTCTAGCTCAAGGATAAGTCCCGCTCTGAAATGGACGGTGGACAAAGGTAGTCTATGAAAGCGAGAGGGTTCACTTGTTGCAGGAAGAGGACGGTGGAAACGTAACAAAGGTATTCTATGAAAGCTGTGCAAAGTCTTCCTCAACATTTTGTTGGCACAGTTCGGAAATGCGCAAAAACGAACCATTGTTGTTGTTTTTTATCTTTGTGAAAAAACAAATACTCTAAACTACACTTTCTATACTCCAACACGTCTCCAACGCTGACTCAGGTTTGTACCGTCCTCTTCCTGCAACAAGTGAACCCTCTTGCTATAGACTACCTTTGTCCACCGTCCATTTCAGAGCAGGACTTCTCCTTGAGCTAGACTTTAGTTTTTTGGTTAAAAACGGTCTATTTCTGTAGCGATCCTTTCAGTAATGTTGTCAGACACACAAATAACAATCTAACAGTCAGTGGCAAAATCAAGCACTTTTAGTAGACGTACTTTGACCGGCCCACTTGCCCCTACAGATTACGTTGCCAACATTGAGCCTGTTTCGCGACTGCCGACTGAGCCAATCTACTGGAGCAATTCTGAAACTTTTTGGATCTATTTTGCGATATAAATGGCAAATTTGTGGATATAGAGGCCAGGTTTAAAAATGCTGGAATTCTCCTTTAAGTGATGAGAACTAGTTTTCTCTGGTAGAACCAAAGTGGACAAGTTTCCTGTTGTATTTTAGTATCTGGTTGGTTCAGGTTCACACTGACCAATCACAAGCCAACCAGAAGTCCCATGACTCCCCAGCAGCTGGTTGATTGGTTGAGTTTTGGTAACCTGTCATCCCACCAGGTTAGAGAGTCCGAACCAACCTGGTTCCAATCTGTAACTTGATCTACCATGATGGACTTCAATCTACCAACTGTGTTCAAGTCATTGTAAGGCCTTAAAATGTGATCATCTAAGATGTGGCTTCCCAGGACCCCGGTCTGCTCTGCCGTTCCCTCCTCACCTCAGGCACCAGCAGGGTGAGCTTCTTCAGCCAGTCGTGGAGGTGGTCGCTGTCGGCCAGGCTGGACTTCACCATGGAGCAGCAGTGGGCCCAGCTCACCAGGAGCCACATGGAGTAGTGGGTGACTAGCATTCAGACCAAACAGACATGGTGTCGTTGTGAGTGGACGCATCATGACAGTGTATTTTATATGGTGATCTATATCAATTCAAGAGAGTCTCACCTTCATGACGGGACCGGTGGTCTGACTGAGCCTTGAGAACTCTGCAGAGCCAACACAGAAGACAGGTACAGTCCTGTTAGTTATGTTTAGTGTTTCATAAACACTGTTTTTAATATGCGACTCAGTTGATCACCTGTGTGCCAGGTTGTCGTAGGTGTAGGCCACGTTGATCAAACGCTGGATCAGATTTGTTCCCTGGACGAGGCCCAGGAAGACCTGAGGACCGACACGAGAAACAAACCACATTAATGGTTCCTCATTCCACTCAGGGTATCACTCAGGGTTTAAACCATCCACAAGGAGGAGGACAGCGAGAGAAAGTGTGTGTGTGTGTGTGTGTGTGTGTGTGTGTGTGTGTGTGTGTGTGTGTGTGTGTGTGTGTGTGTGTGTGTGTGTGTGTGTGTGTGTGTGTGTTGACCTCGGTGAGCCGGGGGATGTGCAGGCCTTTGCCATGGTCTCCGGTGGCCTTGCGGGATTTGCCGGGCCAGGCCCGTTTGCGCTGGCTGTCAGCCAGGCCGGACCAGGAGAAGATGTCGTGGTAGGCCAGGTCCAGGTCGGCCGGGTCCACCGCGAACTGGCAGATCAGCTTCAGCAGGCAGGCCAGGCAGTCCAGCAGCCACTGCAGATCAGACGGGAGGGAGGACGGCGTCAGACGGGAGTTCATCTGCTGCACAGGAAACCGTCACTTCTCTTCTAAACAGTTGGCTGGTCAGTTAGCCCCCCTGATGTAAAAAACTATGACTTTGACATGACCTTCAATAACTCAATATCTCATGACCTCAACATTTGACTCCTTCCTGGTTTGTTGCTGGTTTTCCGTCTGGTTCCAATTGGGCTGAAAACCAAGTGAATCCCTCGTACAGCTCACTGATATTGCCTGACTCTCCCTGTCTCTGTTCACATCCAGTAATCTGTTCTGTTACTGTACTTGAGCGTTTGGTACTCAGTCGATCTCCTCTTGAGACGGATGAAACACAGTGACATCGCAACAATTTAAAAATATTGTTAGTGTGAAATATAGAAATCTCTTTCCTCTTTGAATGTTTCACTCAAAATGAAATAAATCCATCACCACTGTCCAGGACTCCTGGTCCTTGGGCTCCAGGATGGCAGAGTTGAAGATCTCCAGGAGCAACTGGAGGCCTCCAGAGGAAACAAACTGGGAGGGAGGGAGAGAGAGAGAGACACACAGACAGACAGACAGAAGTTCCAGTAAAGAAATTCTGCAATAAATAGCAAAACGCATCTGAGGAGTAAAAGACAGTGTGACCTGTGACCTATGACCTGTGACCTGTCCTCCAGGAAAGTCAAACCTGTCTGAAGACTGGACATATCCTTACTGATACATCTCATACTACTATGTTGGTACCTTGCAGCTCCAGGTGTTCTTGCTGTTCTCTATCTGGTCCTCACTGGAGTCGTCGGAGTCGGGGTACAGGTCACTGTAGCTGCCCTGCAACACACAACGCATCCACTTTCCACCATGGACTCTCGACGGATGTGTGTGTGTGTGTGTGTGTGTGTGTGTGTGTGTGTGTGTGTGTCTCTCACTGTGGACTCCCGGTGGATGCGTCTGTTGGGCTTCCCCAGCGCCTCGATGATCTCCAGGGCGTACAGCAGCTTGTGGGGGCTTTTAATCCTCAGCAGCTCCTTCCAGCAGAGACCCTCCCCAGTCTGCACACAACACCAACACACGTAAAACACCAGGTGACACTGTTGGGAGTTGTATATTTGGCTGAGGCAAGATTGTCTTGTCTCGGCAAGACAATACAATACATTGAAATACAATAAAGTAAGGTCGTCTGGAGCCTCTTCTACAATACAGGCCTGTTGGTTAACTTTAATCAGTTGGAAGTTAGCACAGGAGACGTGGTGTTCACAGGTCTAGAGGAAGGTGAGACAGAACTACTTCCACTCAACTCAATTAACAGACAGAGGTTGAGGGGGATGAAAGGATCTATGTAAAATATCACATGGATGTTTGTATAAAGGAAGCTGTATCTGCTTGGTGTTCTTCAGATTATCCTCGTAGGACAGAGATGCTGCCGGATATTTCTCCCTCTCAGCGCTGAACTGTATTAAATACTCATTGAATCCTGAGACGTAGTTTGTTGCTGCTGGTTCTAACAGCTAGCTAGCTAACAGCTAGCTTTATGACAACTTGACATCCATTATCTACAAGGTGTCCATACAGGGATGATTTTGATTTGAGTCATTCAGTTTACTGGTACAAAAACAGATGAACTACAGTTTGGTTTGATTTCTCTGTATATCTCATTATAGCAGGACGATACAGATTTTCGTCCCTGCAGTCTCGGCGCTAGCGGTAGCAGCGCAGCGCTAACGGTAGCGGCGTGGCGACTGACTGACCGTGTCGTCGGAGATGTTCTGGAAGGCCAGCAGCATGTTGGGGCAGGTGGGGAGCAGCATCAGCAGCTCCCAGACCCGACGGGACAGGTTCTCCGCATGGAGGTGGAGCTCCTCACAGCGCGCACTCTGGGTGAACACACACACACACACACACACAAATACTCACTACATAGATAGAGGTACACCATAAAGACCCTCGTAACGTGGTCAGTACAGCGTGGGAGAGAAACGTTTCAGCAGGGTTGGAAAGAGAGCCGAGATATCTGACTGTTATTAGTTTCTATTCTTCGGGAGTATCGTCAGGGTACTACTTGTTACTCGTTTTCTTGAGGAAAGCTAAAGGCCCCACCTCGGGGCTCTCCAGGGCCCTCTCGGCGTTGGGGCTGGGGGGTTTGAAGCAGGCCAGCATCTCCAGGAGGTCGAAGAGCGTGGTGAGGTGGGGCTCCTGGAGGAGCAGCAGCATGGGGATGTGCTCCTTCTGGGGAGGAGGCAGGCAGGAGGCCGGCAGCTGGACGCCCTCCCCCTTCCTCTCCCTCCGCGGAGCTCCCAGAGACACAAACACCATCTGGGATCAGCAGATCATCAACTTTACCTGGTTGTACTTCTAAACATTACACAGTAGCTGGGAAACAGCAACAATACATACAGTACACACAATACCTAGTATAAAGTTATCAAACCTGCATTTAAAATCAGGGGTAACAGTCAGTCTGTCAGTATTTCAAAATAAAAGCCCGGAAGAGGATTTATTTTGCAATAATGACTTGCTGCACAGTATCCTGCCGTTGAACGGCTACTTGTCTTAAGTAACAAGTCATTTACAAGCATCCCTGTGTCTTCTGGCCACAAGGTGGCGCTAGTTAATTGGCTTGGGAATCAACAGGATGGACCGGACTTGTGAAACATGGTATGAGGTGAAAGTAGGGGTGGGCGATATGACTAAATATCAATATTGTGATTATTTCAAACTTTTACCTCGATTACGATTAATGAACGATTATTTGTTTTGTTTTATTTTGAAATTGACCGGATGCTCTATGCCGTTCCTGTGTCTGACTTCCTGCCCGGCTTGACACATTCGCCCGCGGCTCGCCAAAAACGACCGGTCCAAACCGGTCTGAACACGGCGTTACTGGACGGGGCGGAGGGACGTGACTGAATACTACGTAGTATTTTTTAAGGGGACAGTTCACGCACGCACACACACCTTTGCTAACTGGCGCTTCTAGACGCTCCTCGTAATAACAGTTGAAATCAACGATTTTGAAAATTTGCCACGATTACATCATTAAATCTCGATTACGATGATCAACACGATGATCGCCCACCCCGAGGTGAAAGCATGGTACTCAACAAAGCCATGTGACACTGAGTTGTTGTTAGTATGGTAACACAGGAGTTAGCAGGTCTGAGAGCAGGCAGCGACCTGCATGTCCTTGAAGCCCAGCTCGTGCAGCGTCTTCTCGTCGTAGTCGGTGGTCAGCTCGTGGCCGGAGGAGATCATCCTGACCGGTCCCATCAAACCACCTGGAGGAGAGACGACACCTTTACACTGCAGGTCACTGAAACCGAGCGTCTGCAGCGCCATCCTGTTCGGCGTGCTGAACACAGAAGTTTCTGACGACCAATAGGACGTCAGCAAACTAATATTCCCTGTTGTGTGTGAAAGGAATGTAGGAGGGATGTAAAGAAAGACAAATCGACTGTGTTACTAAAAACGATCCTCCCAGTTCCCAGGGTTCCTACAGCTTCAACATGACACTTTTTCCAGACTAAAAAGATTAAAAATGGTCTAAAACCACAGAAGAAGAGGAGAACAGAATTATTTTTCCATACATTCCCAACCTTTCCAGACTGTAGGAGCCCTGTGTTTCAGACCCTCTCTAACCCCACCCCCCCCTCTCTAACCCCACCCCCCCCCATCTGTGGCTGGGCAGCTGGTTGACCTGGGAAGTCTGCGGGCTGCCGGCTGCTCTGTCCGAACTCCTGCAGCTGGGCCTGCTGGTTCATCTGCTCCTTCTGCAGGTTCTCGTACCAGTGGGTGACCTCGGCCCGGAGGTCGGCCACCTGGTCGCTGGGGTACATCTCGATGGTCATCTGCAAAGGACACGTGCACGAGGGTCAGACCATTACACGGGTTTGCTGTCGGGCAGATATCGGCGTCCAGATTTCAGATTAAACATTAAAAATCTGACATCGAGCCGTCAGTGAGGACGTTCAGGACCCGGGTTACACAGACGGGTTTAACACCACGGGGTCAGGTCACCTTATCTGGCAGGCCGGCCGGCTGGCAGACGATCCTGAGCGGGAGAGACTGCTTGTCGCTCAGAGCCTTCAGGTGGCTGCTGATGCCCGTCCCCTCGATCTGCCACTGGCGGAGGTGGTAGGCGAACCTGAGGACATCAAGGTGTTGCACTGATGCACTTTGGTATGTGAACGTAGTGAAGTAGGCAGCATGTACACAGACCAGAGAAAAACACATCTGAATGGTAATGCCAATATACATCCTGTTTATACACTATATGGTCAAAAGTCAGTGGACACCCTACTAGTTACTGAGTTCAGGTGTTCCTCAGGGTTGGGGCCAAGCCAGGGAAGGTAATCTTAATGCTACAGGATACCAAGACATGTTAGACATTTAGTCCAACAGTTTGGGGGAAGGCCCTTTGCTGCTCCAGCATGACTGAGTCCCTGTGCACAAAGCCAGGTCCATAAAGACCTGGTTAGACCAGTTTGGTGTGGAGGGACTGGACTGGCCTGCAGAGCCCTGACCTCAAACCCGTTGAGCACCTTTGACCCCTGACCTCAACCCCACTGAACCTTTGGGAGGAACTAGAACGCCAATGGAGAGCCAGGCCTTCTCTCCAACATCACTGCCTGACCTCACTAACTCCCTCAGACACTCCAACAGCTTGAGGATCCTTCCAGAAGAGTGGGGGGGTCCAACTCCATATTGATGCCCATGGGTTTAGAATGGGATGTCCAGCAAGATCATGCAGGTGATGGTCAGGTGTCCACTGACTTTTGGCCAGATAGTGTATGACTGTAACACTGTAAATATTGTTTTTCCCTCATTCACATTTGTCTCTCTCATTTGTTATTTTTCTACATGCAGTATTTAGTAGTACTCTTCATACTACACATATTTCATTGTTGTTGGTATTTTCTTATGTTGTACATTTCCCCGTTGGGCTTCCTGTTGCTGCTACAGAAATGTGTATGAGGTGTAGGGGTGGGCGATATGACTAAAAATCAATATTGTGATTATTTCAAACTTTACCTCGATTACGATTAATGAACGATAATTTTATTTGTTTTATTTTGAAATTTGTTTTATTTTTTAATTTGTTTTATTTGAAATTGATGCTCTATGCCGTCCCTGTGTCGGACTTCCTGCCCGGCTTGACACGTTCGCCAAAAACGACCGGTCCAAACCGGTCTGAACACGGAGGGACGTGACTGAATACCACGTAGTATTTTTTAAGAGGGACAGTTCATGAACGCAGTATTGGGGAAAGTATTTGGCCCGTTCATTCAGGGGAAAGTGATGTTACGTCTGACACACACACCATTGTGGCAGCTCTGCCTTCCGTCCAGTATATTAATTCAAGTAATCAATTTATTTATTAAACTTGTTGTAATCTGATCATAGGATGTGAAATTCAAAACACATTAGAGATGATCCGTCGTCATGCCAACACTGCTAAAGTCCTGCTGACTGACGCAAACTGCAAACTAGCTTAGTTTTTACAACAAAACCTATTGAGAACGTTTATCGGCCGATCGATCGGCACACCCAGGCAGACTCCAGATGAGATGAAACTTTATTGATCTGCGTTGGGAAACCGGGTCGTTGTAGTAGCCAATAGTAATAGGATACACGACTGACAAGCTCAACACTGGAACAGGCGAGGCAGAAACGCAAGATCACATTTATGAAAAGGTGTGTGTGTGTGTGTGTGTGTGTGTGTGTGTGTGTGTGTGTGTGTGTGTGTGTGTGTGTGTGTGTGTGTGTGTGTGTGTGTGTGTGTGTGTGTACCTGCGTCGGAAGGCCTCCAGGTGTGTTTTGAGCATCAGCAGCCCCCTCTCGATGCTGGTCAGGCTCGAGTGGGCGTCCTTCTCCAGGTTGGCTGAAGCCATCAGGAGGCTCTCCATACACTTCCTGATGAACTCCTGCTCCTTCTCCAGGCCCGTCTTACCAGCTGGTGACACACACACACACACACACACACACCACACACACACCATCAAAAACTTGAATAATTAAACTATAAATCCAGCGAGCGTCTCCTGACACTGGATCTTAAAGGTCTCAGCTTTTAGTAAGGATGGTCGTTTGGGTCTCCTGAGTGGAGGTGAGTGGAGGTGACGGAGGCTGACTGACCGTTGATGTAGTAGGAGTTGATGTACTGGATGGCAGCACGGCTGATGTCGGCGGACTGGGCCCGCAGAGCGATCCCCCACAGCTGGTCCATCCCACAGAGCTGGGCACACAGAGAGCCACACAGGGTTTCACAACACCTCCACTCACTGGTTTACAGGCCCATACGACTGCAGGCTCTTCATCATGTGTGCATCTGTAATGGACACTGAACGCCCAAACTTTTGTGCGCTTTCCCGTACATTTTTGGGACTTGTCAAAATAATGTTCCATACCTTTCCAGACTGTTCAAACCTTTGTGGGAATCCGGTAGATCAGAGGGTCAACAGGTAAAGGCTATGGTGACAGTCTGACATGACTTCACACGGGGTTGTAAACACTGGATTTCTGTTATGAGTCTCCTGTGGGTGTTTGAATCTGCGTCTGGATAGTGTCCAGACTACCTAGAATCCAGATCGCGTGGTACCGGACCAGATCTGTTTTTGAAGAGCTGACAGCAATGTGAGCAAAACCCAATTCAGGCCGTGATGTCAAAGACTAGGACAGCTCAGGTCAACACCGACTACAGTCCGGACCAGCGGACCAGGGCTCACATGGTTGAGTAGATCCTTTCAGCCTATCAGGTCTTTTTCTCTACAAGGCCACTGAAACATCTTGTTGTTGAGGTTTGGCTCTACGGTGATGGATGTTTCATGAAGAGAGCCTTCCACATGTTTCCAAACACTCGTAGGATTTCATCAAATGAACAAATTCAGATACGAACAAAATGATGAATCCAACGATGTTCGTAGAAACGTTCGTACTAGCGTTATACGATCAAATCTGATCGTACGCACGTTTCGTGAATGAGGCCCAATGTCTAAAACATGAGGAGACAAACGGACGAACCATGAACTGAACACTGAGTGTGGTGGTGTGTTTGTGTGTCGGTGTGTTCAGGTGTCAGCGTGGTGGTGTGTTCAGGTGTCAGTGTGGTGGTGCGTTCGTGTGTCGGTGTGTTCAGGTGTCAGCGTGGTGGTGTGTTCAGGTGTCAGTGTGGTGGTGTGTTCATGTGGTGGTGTGTTCATGTGGTGGTGTGTTCATGTGGTGGTGTGTTCAGGTGTCAGTGTGGTGGTGTGTTCATGTGGTGGTGTGTTCATGTGGTGGTGTGTTCAGGTGTCGGTGTGGTGGTGCGTTCGTGTGTCGGTGTGTTCAGGTGTCAGGGTGGTGGTGTGTTCATGTGGTGGTGTGTTCATGTGGTGGTGTGTTCATGTGGTGGTGTGTTCAGGTGTCAGTGTGGTGGTGTGTTCAGGTGTCAGTGTGTTCAGGTGTCAGTGTGGTGGTGTGTTCAGGTGTCTTGCTGCTTTTGTATCCTTGAATCTCCAAACTATTTTCCATTTGAACACACAGAGAAGATTTGGCAGCTAGTGAGTGAATCACAGCTGTATATGCTCCTGGGATGCTCCTGGGATGCTGTGTGTGTGTGTGTGTGTGTGTGTGTGTGTGTGTGTGTGTGTGTGTGTGTGTGTGTGTGTCAGAGTACCTCACAGCTGGAGGCGTTGTCCAGGGCGCTGGTGGCCAGGCGGGCCAGGTTACAGAGGTGCTGGAAAAGGTTGAGGCCCGTCATGCTGATGGTCTCTGGTTTCAGCTGGGGCATCTGGAAACACAATTTGCCAACGTGTGAGTTGTAGTTGTGAACGGCTGACAGCAGCAGGGCAGATCAATGCACTTCATCTACGATCAATATCTCCTTTTGAATCATGAACAACATCCTGCAGAACATCACAAGCGGGTGAGGTTTGAACCATTCCTTCATATTCACCACAGTGACTAAGATGCTCACGGACGATTCAGTCAGACTATGACGAGTCACATGGCGATATCGGAGCTAATTTCATTTCATTCTAGTTTTGACGGAAATGTGAAGAACTGAAACAACACTGACATGTTTGAGTATTTGAAGGTATATTGATACAGGTATCATTTAGCACCGTGAGCGTTTCTTTCTCCCAGTTTAGTTCTATCAAGTTTCCATCGACCATCAGAAGACTATTTCAGTCAGTAAACCATGTAATCAATATCCCACGGCTGAGATGTGACGAAACGCTGCGCCCACCTTCTCCAGGAAGAGGTGCTTGTAGGTCTCCATGCCCATGGCGTGCTGGTCCTTGCTGCGGACCTGATTGAGGAACCAGTGCAGCGCGTCGTCGTAACACTCGGCGTCCTCCACCAGGCAGTGCCACAGGATGTCCACCTGCTCCAGACTCAGTCCTGAGGGACGGACAGACAGACAGGATAGGTTACATCGTTCTGAATATCTCCTGCATCGACTTTCTCCAACATGTCCTACGATGTTCTTCCTCCCTGGTTTGTTAATGTTAGTTAGTTGGTTTCCACTCCAGTTGAGCTGAAAAACCTCGAATGAAATGAATGTATGAAACTAGAAAATACACTCCCCGACGCCCCCGGAGGGCGGGTCCAATCCTCCGACCTCAACATCTGTCACTGAACTACAGGTGTCATTCTGTTGTGTGACAGTCACGCTAGGCCACACCCACCCAAACACACACCCACCCACCCACACCATCCACAGAAGAACTAGCAACCTGAAAACAAGCAATGCTTCAATGCTCAATCTTACTGAAGTGGTCTGGAGATCCCAGGGTGGAGAAGACACAGGTGAGGAACTGCAGCCGGACCTGGACCTCCGCACTGTGGCTGTACCTGCAACGACAAAGTAGAAGACCTCTCCGGTTCAGTTTGAGTCTTCGGGGGTGAAACCGAGATACGATGACATCAGCGGCAGCTCTGTCGCGCGACCAGTGTGCGACTCACAGTGCAAACTTGTGGCGGTGCTCGCGGACCTCCTGGATGTAGTGCAGCAGGTTGTCGAAGAACAGCTTCATCATGTGCAGCTCCTTCTCGGCCCACCTGACGGGAGGAACAACCACATCATCAATACAGGACACCGCTCACACTTCCTCACCTGGCCGGGCCGACCCAGCGAGGGGAGGCGCAGGTTTCAGAAAGACTTAACAGCTCAACGGAGGACTGGAACGATAAACGAGCATCTGTGTTTAGTGAAGCAGATACAGAAAGAGGCTCGAGACTTCCACTGGGAGTCAAGGCATTTGTTGAAGATCCTCTTTAGTCTGTTTAATGAATCCAAGGCACAACCAGCAAAAACCTTCATTTCATTATTTCATGGTTCAGAAGAACATGTTAAAACAACAACAACAACACAGCCAGACACTGAAGATGCTTTCAATACGATCTTAAATACACAGCAAGGAAAGTGACTCCGCTACGCCTCACACTCTGGTAACTGAGATTTCCCACGCTTTTAAAAAGGCCTTAAAGTGAACTAAGGTATTGCAGGACTCTTCCAGGAGCCCGGAGAGGTCAGGAAACGTCAGGAGAGGTCAGGAGAGGTCACTTACATGGTGATCCAGTGAGTGTCGTAGCTGGAGCCGAATTGTTGGAAAGTGCCGAACAGCTTGGGGAGGAGGCGCAGGGAGACGACCACGGAGCTGCAGGGGAGAAACGTTCAAACGCTCAAGCACAGCGGGAAATTAAATCCCCACAATAACATTTCCATTTTCCACTGGTGCGTATCTGAGTGGTGCAATAATCTGATTTGCCTTTTCATGTACTGGTGTGCACATTCACTGACGATATTAAAACCTCAATTCAAATCAAAGCATCACAACCGATGGTCTCACGTGTTTGAGCGTCCCCCCTCAACACACATCACATGTAAACCGAGTCCACATGGAGAGACACCGTGTGAAAGTTTTCCCCCCCATTTCGTATTCCTTCGGCGTTGCCGGTGCCGCGTAGTGCAGACAGACCGGTCCTTACCGGTGGTGAGCCAGGTTGTCAAGGCAACCCTCGATGAAGCGCATCCGGATTTGTCTGTCGGTGAACCAGCAGACCAGCGAACACAGCAGCTTCTCCGCCTCGTTGATCAGACCCTCAGACAGGTGGATCTGAAAACACACCACAGCTGAGTACAGCCTGCAGGTTGTTCTGAGAGTTGTCGTGTGCTTTTGCCTTTTATTCTTTTATTCTTCTTAATTGTTCGCGCTTTTACTTATGGGTCCCTATAAATAAAGGTTGTTGTTGCTCCTCTGATAGGGGCAAACTCAACACTGACTGTTGTTGTCATGCAGTCCTGGTATGGAGGGGAAGAGCAGAGCAGTGCTGAGCCCAACGGCACCAAGAGGCCTGAATGATGATTTCAGTTTAAAAAGGTTTGTTGTGTGAAAGTGTGCACATGGTTAAAGTAGGCGATTGTTTGCGATGTAAAAGTGTGACCACGATTTTGTTTTGGTTCTTTCTTAGAGAATTATTGTTAACCATGATTACTGATGTAAAGTATATCAGCTGGAATATGCTTTATGTAAATGTTTAAGTAAGCTACTATTCGCCATGTAAAAGAGGTACCATGATGTGTATTTCTTATTGTCATTTATCTTCAGTGATGTTAAGCGTGAGGTGTGGCTATCGGCCCCCAAGTAAGAACACCTGCCCATGCAATTCATCTCAGCTGTACCCAACTACTGTGTAGCTCTTGTGTTTAAAACGACCCGACATTGCAACCAGTACGCTCTGATGAAGGCTGTTGAGCCGAAACGCGTCAGCATATTTTGTATGCAAGCCACTTAATAAAAGTGAAAAGTGAGTAATCTGGATTGTTGTTATTTAATATGGGATGTGCTACCCTCTCTCTTTTTGAGATCCTTTGTTGTTTTCATGCTTCAGTGTTTCTCCAAGAACTTCACATTCCTAGTGGTTGAAGGATATTTAGTTTCAGTCCCTGCTCCGGTCTCAGGTTTCAGCTAAAACTCTTCTTCATTTCATATTTTACTTTCATTCATTATAGGCCTCTACTGGTGTTTTGGGCATCAACTATACATTTTATTTCATGTGTTGTGGTGGCACCTGATCCCACAGCAGGATTTCTTTCTACACACAAATCATCCTAATCCGTCTTGACCGAACATATTAAAAGTCCGGCTCTGAGGTCTTACCGCGTCCTCGTCCTGGACCAGGTCCCACAGCAGGGTGTTGCCCTTCTTACAGACGTTGTCCAGGTTGATGTCGGTCACAGCGTGGCTGCTGGAGTACTGGTGCTTGTGGACGGCCGGGCCTGCAGAGGAAGAGAGGCGTCAAAGATCCATCTACTCAATATACATCATAATTACTGCCCTGTGCTGGGCTCTGTATGTGTAGAGCTATATTAGCCCCGCCCACCAGGCTCCTTCTGCTCCACCACCAGCTCGTGAAGTTATTGAGTAAGCTTCAATAAAAATAAAAAAAAAGACTTTCTAAAATAATAAACAGAATTACAACTTTCTATTTGGCCAGAGCAACGCCACACGTAGAAACACCAGAGTTAACTCAACACTTTGTATCGTTACAGTTTCATTCATCTTGTATCGGACATCAAGGACGAGGCGTAGTCAGACATCAACAGTCCTATATCTATTGAGACTGAACAACAAGATTTTTGCAGCCTTGTATGATTCTTTTGAAACTACTCTATTGGTTTTCCTGACGTTCCCGGGGCAGGAAGCCTGTGAGCGACGCCCACCTTGCACCAGGTGCTCGTGGTAGATGGAGGCCAGGTTGGGGAGGTGCTGCTGGAGGTGGGAGCTGAGCTCGGCGTGGGAGTTTATCTGGACCAGCTCCTCCTCGCAGCCCGACTCCTCCCCGTCAAAGTCGGCCATGTTCTTCTCCGACTTGGCGCTGACCTGGGAGCTGCTGCAGCTCACGTCGTCGGCACTCAGCATATCCTCCACCATGTGACTGGGCAGAAAAACAACCAATTATGAAGCAAAGAAGATTTATTTCATTGGACACATTTAAATGTATAGTTATCATGCTAACCCCTCGTGGTGGTGGTGGTGGTGATGGTGGTGGTGGTGCTGGGGACCGATGAAGCGCCGGCAGTTGAAGAGCTCAGTGCCCATAGCCTCTCCCAGGAAGTCCCCTGGCCGGGGCAGGCAGGGGGGCTCCTGGGGCCCCTGGACCATCTGGGAGGGGCCCATGTCGGGCTGCTGCTGGGCTTCCCTCTCGGGCCCTTCAGGCCGGGCGGACGACGACGCGGCGCAGGCGTCCAGCATCCTCATCCGGCCCTCCAATGATGTCGATGCTGCCGTAACCATGGCAGCAGTGGTCTCGGGGTTGAAGGGGAGCACCTTGGGTTTGGGCCCGCCCCCCGATCCGCCGGGTCCCGGCCCCCTGGCCCGGCCCGTCCCCCAGCGCCTCCCCCGACTTCCTCTTCCTCGCCTCCGCGTGCTCCCGGGGCTCCTTCTGCTGACCGCCCTCGGCGGCCGGCCTGTTCCCCTCTTCGTCCTCCTCCTCTTCGTCGTCATCGTCTTCGTCGTCGTCCTCCTCTTCGTCGTCTTCCTCCTCCTCCTTCAGGGCTTCGCTGTCGGCCATGTCGTCCGAGTGCATCTCGCTGCCGGGGCTGCCGGCCGACTGGCTGGCGCGGCTGGAGGCGGCCTCGTTGCTGGACGCCTCGCTGCGGCCGCTGCTGCTGCCCGGCCCGCTGCTGCCCTCCTCCACGCTGTTGGCCGTCTCGTCGGAGCTGCCCTGCATCGACTCCTGACGGACCGAGACCCACAAGCAACGTCAGCTAAAGAAACACACTAAAAATCTAGATCTTCTTCTTATCTTATCTTTTGTTTGAGGTGTGTGTGTTGTAGCGGTTTAAACCAGAACCAGTCAAAAGTCCAAGTCAAACATACAAAGGATACATGAATAAATAAAACATGAACCCTGGTTATTGTCAACACAAACAAATTAATTATAAGATAGTTTAGTGAAAGAAACACACAATTTAAATAAGCTCAACCACACCATCAAGTTCATTTTCAAAAAGGTATATATTAGAACAAAAAAGGGGTAGACAGTTCGGTACAATCCAGTCCAGTTTAGAAAGGAACAAAAAACTCCACTTCGGGATTTCCCGGTTATCCATTCAAGTTAGTCCGTTTAACAAAAATAATCGCCACAGTGTGTGTACCTCTGTGTCTGAAAGCCTCTGCTGGTTCCTCTTGCTGCCGGTCATCATCTGGTCGTCCATCTCCATGTCGCTGCCTCCGCTGTGCTGGGTATCGCTGTTGTCGCTGCTGTCCGGACTGGCGGCCGGAGAACCTGAAGGAAGACGAGGAGACGGAGTGAGAACGGCCTCGACGGGGGAATCAAACCCAACACCCTTCACACGGCACACGAGTTGTTATTGGTGTTGAGAGGCCGGGCCAGGGAGGATGCACAGTCAGCTTTGGACTGTGATACAAGGATCGGTGGATGTGTTGGTCTTTACGTTGTCCCCCAACGTAAAGACCAACACAGAGGAGCCGTTTGTTGTACTGGGCAACTACAAAATCTGAACTTAAACACCCAGAAACCTTGCAAACGGGGTCTGATGGAGGCCTGGTGTCATGTCACATTTTGCTATACTCCCTGACGTCCCTAGAGAATGAATCAAATGCCCCGACTTTGCCTGAATACTCTCCTCAACATCCCCCTGATATTCCACGCGTCCCAAGACGGTGGGAACCCCGTAAAGCGCCCCGGCCTGTTTCCAGGTGAAGTGCGTGGTGAGGCGGTCCTCTGGGAGGGAGGGGAAGCAGACCGACCTTTCTTGTTGCCCATGGGGATGTTGGTGTTGAGCAGGGAGGCGAAGGAGCTCTGCTTGGAGAGCTGGGCCTTGGCTGCCAGAGCGTTGTTCCACAGGGCCTTGATCAGCATGGAGGCCAGGTACAGCGTCTGGGGGGGTTAGGGGAGTATGCGTTATGTTATGTTTGAGTGTATGTATGCATATATACAGCGTGTGTGTGTGTGTGTGTGTGTGTGTGTGTGTGTGTGTGTGTGTACCTGCTCGGTGTGGGCGCTGGGGTGCAGCCCGGACACCAGGTTGAGGACGTGGCGGAGAGGCACCGGGTCCAGGTTTTTGATCAGGGAGGGGAACAAGTCGTGGATGTACCGGCTGCAGTGTTTCAGCTACAACAGGAGGCGGTGAGACACACATCAGATCGGGTCACATTTCATATCAGAACACGTCTCCGCCTCATTTGCAGATTTACAAAATTGTTAAAAATGACCAGATTTATCAACGACGTTACAGAAGCTGTGGTGTGGCGCCCCTCAACATGAATGACATAATGACTAATACAGCGAGCACCTCCAGCCCTGATCCATCACTTCCTCTCCAGGTTGATGCAATGGAACAAAGTGGCTGTCTGCCTACCTGAGCTGCAGCCCAAATGCAGTCCACATGCTGGGTGCTGAGCCGGCCCTCGGCAGCCAGGAAGTTCAGGATCACTTGGCACTGCTTAATGATCTGGAAAACACACAGCAGCCAATGGCGGCCGCCGCCGGTTAGCGGAGGCTCGGGTCTGGTGTTGCACTGAGCGAAGGTGAAGAACCGTGGTGCACATTTCACATTTATTATCATCAACTTGCAGAGAGTTTGAACACATTTACACACAAAGTTTACGTTGCATTTCAAACACAACGTGCAGACAGCTTCAGATTGTTGTACGTTGCGACCTGCACGTCTGCACGACCACGCCGTACCAGCAAAACCAGTACACCATTTGTTTTGACGAGGAAAACCACAAACGTGTATTTGATGTAAAACAAGCTTACATGTACAACTATTACATTTTAGTCTAGTTCGTTATTTCAGCATCTCCATGTGCCGATGTGGCTGAGAGACTAGGAGTTTCATCAGGTCCTTGTTGAACCATCGTGTCTACAGGCCTGAGGATGTGGCTGAGAGACTAGGAGTTTCATCAGGTCCTTGTTGAACCATCATGTCTACAGGCCTGAGGATGTGGCTGAGAGACTAGGAGTTTCATCAGGTCCTTGTTGAACCATCGTGTCTAAAGGCCTGAGGATGTGGCTGAGAGACTAGGAGTTTCATCAGGTCCTTGTTGAACCATCGTGTCTAAAGGCCTGTGGTGGTAACCGGCTGGTGAAACTCCTAGTCTTAAAATTTCTCTACAATTCAAATAGCTTGTGGAAGCGTTTGTCTAACTAGTCGAGGATTCATCCAAGGTTCCCTAGTTTCCTGACAAGGGGAGTCGTGTCATTTTACAACAGTTGATTGATTTAGGTTTGGCCTGTTTGTTGTAAGTGGGTTTAGTTCGGTTTTTTTGAGAGTGTAGTGTTAAGAGTAGTAGGCCTGGCTAAGGCTGGTCTCACTCGTTTTGTCATGACATCATTTTTGGATCAACACTGTGACCCCAGGGCTGGCGACGACATCAAGCTCACTACATTGACACCACAGAATCTCAACACTCACCTCGATGTGCAGATTTGGTCCGAAGATGTGCTCCACCACATTGTTGTGGATCAGCCAGTCAGCCAGTTCCTTTGCTATAGACCTGCAAGGACCAGGCAGAAGGAAGAAGTACCATGAATGGTACATGGTACAGCACAACCATACATACCATCACTGATCCCTCTATAGATGGGTGGAGTAGCGTGGTACATCAACAGCAGATGGATATTTCAGTGTCCGTCGTTTTAACAGACATGAGCTTTCTTTCCAAAATGAGATCTTCACTTTTTGAAACAACTAACCCCCTTGAAAAACACTGCTGGTATAAAAGTCTCATTATTGGTCCTCCTGAAGTTATCAGTCAACCTAAGACAGGGGTTCCCAACCCCCGGGCTGTGGACCGGTACCAGGCCGTGAAGAGTCTGCTGCCGGTCCGTGGCTTGACTACTTAAAATAAATAACTAAATAAATAACTAAATAACTAAATAACTAAATAATTAATAATGATGACGACGGCCACAAAGACCAGACTTCGAAGCAGACTGGATGTGAGAAACAATCTCGCCTCGATACGACTTTCTTGTGTCAGGCAAACAAGCCCAGGGATCTGACAGCTGATGTCGCTTAGTCATCATTTTTACGAATAGTCTGTAATGACAGACTAACTATACATTTAATATACATTTTGAAAATGATAGGCTGATTGTGTACAGATGTGCATATTAATGTTGTGTAACGTTAAAGGGGAAACGGTGATTTCTGATGACAGTAAAAGCGTTCTATGTCCGATCGACATATTTCTCATCAAATAATAATATTTTTCTAAAATCAGCCTTCTGCTGCCACCTGCTGGCTCATATAGCTATATATGCTAGTCAATCTAAATGTTGATATTGTCAATCATACATTAAAAATTCTCAATAATTGACTCCTCCGGTCCGCCAAAAATATGTAATTATATGCGCCGGTCTGTAGTACAAAAAAGGTTGGGAACCGCTGACCTAAGACCTGTGACCTGTGTGTGACCTGTGACCTAAGACCTGTGACCTGTGTGTGACCTGTGACCTAAGACCTGTGCTCAGAAAACAGAAACACTTCTGAGGATGACGCATCGTCATGAAATAATGAGTAAAACATTTCAGGTCCAATTTATTTCCAAAATGGAGTCTAGAAATAAAAGCTTTTTAATCGCTCATGTGTTCACTGAAGACTTAACCTCTCTGTCCGTTTCAGGAGTGAACCTTAAGACGGACTTACGTTTCTGTGTCGGACACCAGGGACTCGTTGTTGCAGACGTCGTTGAAGGTGTGGAGCTGGTTCTGAGGAGTCAGACAGAGTGGGTGAGCGACACGTCACCAAGTCTTCATACCTTTCATACTCTAAATGCAAGGTTCAGTCTGGCTGTGTTCGGAGGCCCCATCATATCATATATCAATATAATATCACTGTGGAGGATCTAGTCATCTGTGTTGTTTGACATCAGGTAAAATAACCTGATGTCAAACAACACAAAAATGAATTCCTGATTTGAAAAGACGTGGTCAAATCTTTCTATCTTTTGGGGGATTTTTCCAGTGCAGGTCATCCGGGGTCATCCTGATCTCGATTGGCCAATACATCAGGCCAATGTTGTGCTTATTAACTATCAGATAGCCAGCCGTCCACTGCTGACACAGAGGGTCCTCCCTGACCACAGATACATGAAAACAGTCTGTAAAACATTTCAATGTATTGAACATCACCACAAAACATCGCGTGGGAGCAGCAGCTTCCCTCCAGACCGGAATCAGACTCACGGTGATCTGGCTGAGCCCGGCCAGCCTCATGGTGAGCGTGGGCGACATGAAGTACTTGAAGGCCAGGTCCAGGCTCTCCTTGTCGAAGCACAGGGCGCTGTCCAGAGGCTCCTTCACCGTGCTCCACATCAGGTCGGCCATGTTGCGCGCCGCGCTCTGCCGCAGCTCCTGGTCCGACAGCTTGCACAGGTACCTGCAGACAGACCCGGACTCAGAACCTGGAGGTTTGTGGATTACAGGTCCATCATTTGTGTTGGTGTTTCATGATAGACCGCGTCACTCTGGAGCTGAATATCACCGTTCAACACCAATACCACAAGAGAGTCTACAACATTACAACATGTCGTCTCAAATGCATCTGACTGAACTGTCAGATGCATGCAACTGTGTTTTCCAGACTTCAAGACCTGCTACTGATCAGATGCTTCATCATATTGCTCTTCCAGGCCTGTGTTGGTTTACGGTGGGATATCGGACTCATGCAGGCTTCAGTTTGACACGGTTGAGTTTTGGTTTCAGGATTATTTCTTTAAAAAGGCCTGAGCTGGACTGAACCCCAAAACACTAGAGCATCCTTTTGAGAAGAAATACTCCCTCAACACTGAATACTGTAAACACCTGGGTGACTCCACTGGTGCCATTTTGCAGGGAAATGTCATGAAATAACCAATAATTCAAATCTGTTTGCATTCTGGGTTTTTGTCATGGAAAAAACTGTGTTGGTAGATCTCACTTGGAACAGACAGTTTCAGCCTCAGTAAACTAATGCCAGATGGAATAAGACCAGAGCCGTGGTGTCGCCGTCCATTTGACATTTTGACCTTGAGTCCCAGTTCCCTCATCAGGCCAATCAGAGTCCACTGTGTCGGGGGAAATATTATTACTACTGCAGGGCAGAGCGACCACCGAGCTGTGTGGTGGTGCAGCATGGTATGTAGCGCTGCTGTCACCTGGCACCTGCTGTAATCCATAATCAATACCTTCTACTGAACACCGTGTTGAACGTGTCAGTGGTGCATGGTTATATAACCTCTTTATCCTTGTTTCAGGTTATTGTTCTGTTCATAGTCTATTTTTCCTGCTGCTTGAAACAGAGTTGCCCCGGGTTTCATCTGATCTAAGTTCCCTTGGTCATTTATGTGTCGAGCTTCTCGACATTTGAAACCTGTTTGAAATGTTTTCTTCACATATGTGCTTTTTGTTTGACGACAGTAAAACAGTGTTTTCATGTGAAGCATATGAGAGACAGATTAGCTGACAGACTGGGTCACAGTAGACACCAGCCACGACTCAAACGGAGCTTTCTATTGTGTTCTTCTACCAGTGTCAGTGAGAAACAGAGCATCAGCCTGCCTGCGTCACGTGACCAGGTCTGCCAGCGCTCTGCCTCCTCCAGGGTCATGTGAGGAGAGGCTGACTGGAGCCCTAGCGACTGTTGCCATGGTGAGGAAAGCTCTTCATAGCAACAAACATGTGGCACTTAGGTATTTGGGTGCGCAAGCGAGCGGGCGAGCAAGGTGCGCTGACAGAGAGAGCGAGCTCTCAGACAAATCGACCAAGTCTGGTTCCCTCGCCTGCCGACAACATCGAATCCATCTGATCACATCAGGCAGCGGAGGGCTTCTGCAGTCGGCCGTACACCTCAAACACTGAACATTATGGACATGCATCGCTTCCCGCGGCATTTAAAAAGGTGCAAAAACTAAGTTTTTAATGTTCAATGATATAAAATGAAATAGAAAATAATAAATGAGCAGCAGGTTGATAGGGTTGTTGATCAGTACCGATGATTCAACCATTGCTCGGCCAGCTGCTGCTCTGGATCACATGACAGTTCTGCCAGCCAGACTTTTGTGCTGATATGGAGAAACGTGTTCAAGAACATGTCGGCTAATCAAATACACGATGAAGTTCAGACAGGCGAACTGCAAACCTCCTGCTGAGCTCCACTGTTCGTCACCTTGCTAATGCCTGAACAAAACAGCGGCTGAACAGAGAGGCTGTGATGCAGACTCTTCGGTCTACAGGTCACGGAGGCTGCGGACCTTCACCATCTCGCTAACTAGGATGTTACAACAGAACCTCCCGATGATGGTTGCCGACTTGCCAAAGTGGCTGCTGGGGTAGAAACATTTCCCAGCATTTGTCTGGTGATGATTTCACGCCCTGCAGCGACACAGAAGGAAACTGCTGGCGTGAACTTACCGTATGACGTAGGTGCGGAACGGTATTATGTGCTGCATGACCGCCGGTATGTGCAGCCATATTCGGATCTGTGGGAAGAACCAAAGAAATAGACGAGATTAAACAAACTGACACAAAAAGCAGCAGAGAATCTGAACTTTGTCAACAGCCCACAGTTTCTGATAAATCCCACAATGCACCAGCAATAGTCACCATTTTACCAGACAACTCGATTTTCAGAATGAAATAGGACGTCCAAATGACGGTTGGTTTCCTGCCAACGTGGCTGGCAGGGGAGGGAAGCTCCCTGGCACAACGTCACCATTAACAAGGCGCATCAGACAGGAAACAGGAAATTCCACTAATACTTCAGTACCAAAAACGAAGATTTGTTAGTAAAACCAAACCCTGGCCGAGGCCACGTGCTCAACGTTATGCCAGAAACATCAGTTTTCTTTGCTCTCAGTATTGTCAATTAAATGGGTTTACCAGCCAACGTTTACTGAACATAACGTGGGAGTAACTTTTGAGTCGGCTCGGAGTTTTGGGAAACGAGTCCAAAGAGTCATGTTTCTTTCAGTTACTTAATATCTCTATAATCAGGTTGTTTCTCTCCTCTTCGGACTTATTGATGTTTTTATGTCATCTTGTACGGTCTCCTGTAACTCCCTGTATTCTCTAGTCCCGGATGCTGCTAGACTTTTAACTACAACTAAAAGGAGAGATCATATAATCTCATTCCAGACAATTTACATTGGCTTTAACATTTTTAAAGGTTTAGCCCAATCTTATATAATGGAGCTTTTATGTCCCTATGTACAAAAGCATCGCCTTAGATCTCTTCTCACTGCTCCCAAGACTAAAGTAAAAAGGTGAGCAAGCATTTGCAATCAGAGTCGCTAAACTTTTAACTGCTAACATGTTTTTTATTTAGTACATGTGTCACTTTTTTTCTTTGCTGATTTTATTATTTGCATTTGTTCCAGTTCTTTGCCTCTGATTTATTCTGTGTGAACAACTTTGTAATTTTGTTTTGAAAAGTGCTATACAAATAAAGTTCATTATTCTTAATGTATTCTTAATGTCAACATTAAGATAACACTTCATATGAACCCTGTTGTTTCCTGTAGCCGTGGATGTCGCTAACAAAAAGACTGGAAGAACAGCGCCCTCTTCCTGTTTTGTGCCGTAAAGCAATCCAGCAGATTTCCCTCCACATCGACCCGGTGGACACAAAGTAGAATGCAGAGTAGAGTAAAGTAGAGGCTGGTGGAGGCTGACGGGCTTCTAATGTCTCTACATTAATGTGCTGATGATTTATTGATGTTAAAATATTACATGCAGCACCTTTAAATAAGGAATGATTTTCACGTGAGCACACTGACTGAACACGATGGTCGTTTCCCAAACGGCTTTTCAAATGACAGCGGTGACAGTAATGCTGTAATTAGTGTCAGTGTTTGGCTGGTGAGACTCACGTTGGAGACGATGGTGATGAAGGCGTGGGCGATGGGGAAGGGGAGGCTCTCCGGGGAGCCCGACTCAAAGCACTCCTTCATCAGCGAAAGGCCATGCTTCCCGCAGAACAGGCAGACGTAGCGCAGCAGATGCAGCGGCACCTCCACATCCTGGCCGACCAGACAAGACAAGGGTCAACTTTATTCTCCCTGCAGGGAAATCAGTCTTGGGCACCAAGGACGTTAAAGAGTCCATGAAAACAGAAGTTTAAGATACAAGTAACACAATAGAACAATATTATTGGTAACTATTAATAGTTACAGCGAATCAAGATGAGTATTCGGAGTATTTTGGATTCAGGAGAGCAGACAGAAACGAATCAGACAGTTGTAGCGACAACTCAAAACGAAGACATATTGGGAAACTAGCAAAACACTCAACTCCGGATAATGGACTGCCTTTGTTTTATTAAACTTATTTTACTCTTGACTGGTACATTCTAGTGATCCATTTCTCGTAGACCGGTGCATCTTTATCTGCAGCCTTTTAACAAGGAAATAACAGACGTCAACTCAAATGTGACGCAGCGTTCACTGGGTGTATTGAGAGTACGGCGTCATCGGCCATGTGAGTTAAAAGGTTGGGCGAGATTACAGAGTCATTGATTTGTTATTAACTGTTATTATAGTGTTTTGTTCTACGGTTTATTGCTGATGTGATTAAATTCTGTGGGATAAATAATCGATCGGTCTCCGTCTATCCAGCCCGTCTTAGCTCCGCCCCAAAGCCTGCCTCTGAGCTGAATGAAAACTTTATTATGGTGGAAAGGTACAAGCCAGCCAGCCAGCAGATTATCCAGGGACACATTACTGTTCTCCGGGGGACAATGACTTCATCTGCAGGAAACCAGACTGAATTTAATGAAAGCAAGAGCTTGGCGTGCAGCGAAGGAAAAACGCCTCGGCCTCCTGCACCGCGGTGGCTCGTCGCAGCTCGACTCAACGCTCACCGGCATACATCTAACTGCCCAACACAAGCACACTCTTGAATTTCTACACTTTGCATTGACTCGTAATTTACTTCCCCCTCAACCTTCCTCATCCACTTCTACCTCAGTTAGTTATTTCCTACATTTCAGCAGCAGTGTACTTTCTGGAGGAAAGTGGAGGAACTAACTTCTGCATGTTCTGACGGACAAAAGGACGGAGACCTGCATCGGCTTCAGACTGACTTCCTTTGCTCTCATCTCTAAGTTAACATCTGATGGTCAACACTTCAAAATGAATTGTTTCAAGGCTGGACTCTTTGAGCTTTAGCATTGAGTTTGACTGCATTGCATTCTGGTCTATCTCATGTCGGTCTCTCTCTCTCCTCTGATGGATTTCTCCTGTATGATTGTTGATCGTCGGTCTAGAAAGAAGCCCTTGCTCTTTGATTCTGATTGGCTGACACCAAAACCTGACGGTTGCCGTTGATGGTTTAGATCAATGAAACATTTTCTGATATCAGACTGGAAATATCTCAACGTGAGGTCACCTCGCCTACGATTGGAAGATCATCAATACACCAGACAGCTAGATGGATCCAGCAATGCAAGGTACATTTGAGGGAGGAGTTTTCCTTTGACCCTGACCCGGATCCTAAAGCAGAAGCCCCAAAAAGCCACAAGAATGCCTCCACTTTTGGATGATTTCCACTCAACTCTCCATCCTTGTGAGGACATTTGGACCTCAAGTAGAACAATAAGACAACTCCGCTGGGCTGACAGTACAAACCAAATTCAAGCTGAGCTGCATCGAGTTTATCACTGCAACTTGAAACCTTGCCTCAGCTGACGTTTATATTTGTATCTGGGCCCTTGGGCATCAGACAATACGATGACAGATCTAGGATAACTGGTCAGGTCACATGACAATATAAACAAAACTGATCCATCAGTTCAGCACCGATCAGTTTGTGTGCACTGTGTTTTAGCCAATCCGCTGACGCTCTTATCCAGAGCCTCTTACAATTATTTCAACAGAAGAAACTTTTCTAGCAATCTCTGAATCTCCAACATAAAGGAAGGGGTATGAATCCTCTCCTGAATGGAGCACAGCTGTTGGGCAGGATACTTGTTCGTGCAGCTTCCCAATAAAACAGAAATAGCTTCATGATGGCATCAATGACAGATATGACTAGCAGGAGAACAAGACCACAGGGACCCGCTTTGTTTTTAGGCATTTAGCAGAACATCATATCTGGAGCGACGTACAACGAATGAGCAGGCGGCGTCTTGCTGTTGCAGGAATCAAACCTGTGACATTTTGGTCACAGGTCGGGTGGTTTAGTTCCCAGACTCTTCAAGCTGAAGAATCTTCTGGGCTCCTACACATTTTCCATTTCAGAACGGTATACTCTTCCTTTAACATTCCTCAACAAGACTTAACATCTTGACTGGATTCAAAGGCTTTGACTGATGTTCAATATGACTGTCTGAAGATTATTCTCTACAACAATAAATATCACAATCCAGTAACTCTGGGTCAAAAATGAATAAAATACAATGACTTCACATTTGTCCAATTACCAAACTAAGCCGAGCATGCTCAGTCAACCTTCACCGGATAAACAAACATAACTGAAAATGTTCGGGAAGCAGGGAGTGAATACTGAAGAGCCAAAGTGACTGACTGCTGAGGTGTTGTTGAGACCAGCGATGAAACAGTAGAGAAGAAGACGGACTACTTACGTTCATGTCGCAGAAGGAGCCGAGGATATTGCTTTCATGAGCAGAGATGTCCTGGAGAAAAGAGGAAAAACTCATAGTTATATGTAGTCATTACGTGGCTTTGTTGAATACTCCGTTGTGATTGGCCAGTGAACACATCCCGAGGTCTGTTGCGGTCAACATATCACCATGTTGTTGATCCAACTAACACCTCGACGTTACTGCTGTACTGGAGAATTACTTAAGCTTGTTGTAAAATCTTGAATCAATATTTCATGTCAGATGATTAGCCGTGTAATACGCAGCGCAACGTTCAGGTACTTATCATCGAGACCCTTCAGGGTGATCAGGCGACTCCCGTTTAGCACCGGGTCTGGATTTGTCGGTTTTGCGTCTCGCTGTACATTTCTTCTTCACTTGAGCGTTACAATGCTTGGTGGTTTGTTATATTTAGATATTATCAAGTAGAGCTGCACCGATACGAGTCATGAATACTTGGTGGATCGGCCGATCAGAGTACTGATACCGAGTACTTCTCCATTTACAATCATTCATAGGCTGCAGACTATTGGACTATTATGGAACAATTACAGGAACAAATGCGGCCACTGCATTTTATTTATTTATTGGTGATTTCAAATGATGCACTGATCATTTTATAACCATCAGTTCGGCTGGTGGATAAAATAAGTTGATGTCCAACACTGGAGAGGAGTAAATCTGTCATAGTGAGGGACAGCTTACATTGAGACCATCCTAACGGCGCTAAATGTGGCCTAGCAAGTAACCAGCCGTCATTTGGAGGTTCAAAACCAGTTTGGCTGGTAAATACTGGAAAAGGTTGGTATCTGTAGGTAAACCGTCTGGTTCTCCTCGGTTTTGTCTACCGGCCACAGCAGCAAAATTCCCAAAGTCAACCAGACACTTGGCAGCCAACTTGATTTTTAGAATAGGTGATGGTCCAGTACTCAGCATCGGTGATACTGGTGCCTTCATGGTGGCCTGGTGGTCTGAGTGGTCCTTACCTCTATGGTGGGGTGTGTGTTGTGTTTGTAGGCTGTGTAGAGGGGGAACTGGATCTGGAAGATCTTAGCAGCACACAGCAGCAACTTCTCCCTCTCCTCTGTAGTCCAGGAGCTGAAGGGGTCCTGGGTGTCCAGGCTCGTACTGCTGCTAGCTCCAGCATCGCCAGACCCGCCGCCGCCAGGCCCGAGCGCCTCCACCTGGTCTTGACGGGGCTGGCTCAACCCCTGGCCCTGACCCTGGGCCTTATTCTGGTTCAGGTCAGGGGGCGTCGGCATCCTCTTCGGCAGAGTCCCTCTCCACATTCACAGGTTCGTCCTCCCCAGGTGAGGAAGGCTGGGGGAGTGGTCCGGGTAAACCCCCACCCCCGCTCCATTCAGGCCCCGCCCCTTCAGTCTCAGCTAAGCCCCCTGTGTGGCTGTGGTCGTGGATGGTGCAGAGGCGGTCTCTCAGGCTGCTGATCTGGGCGATGACCAGGTTGATGAGGGCGTAGACCAGCTGGTTGAAGACCTCCAGGTGCTTGTACTCCTTGAAGCAGCAGAGACATTGCCTGGGGAGATATGGGAGAACTTTAAAGGGGCAGTACGCGTGACCTCTAGCACAAGCCATGAAATAAAGTGACCTTAACAGGGTTATGATGGGGCTGCTGGTCAGTACCAGTGACTCAGTGGTTACTCTGTACTGTGTTGTCACACTGACCAAGCAGGATTAGTGTTATATGTTTCATGGTGATATAGGTAATATAGATGATGACTGATCACCAATAGAGGTCGGTAGAGGTCATTAATTACTTAATACACCTTTACCAGTCTACCCTAGGCTTAATGGTTCTTTCAGTTTAGTTTGTTTAGCACAGAGATACAACATATAAATGACAAAACAAAAGAATGATAAAATACACAGAAGAGGAAACCACATTTAGCTATTAAAGTAGCTAGCATCAGAAAGGGATGTGTGAGGACATTTACCCATCCTTCTATATACTTTTTACTTGGACAGAAAATGTGTAAATCTGTCATTTTTAGCTACTTTATTAGCATCAAAGAGACAGTAAACTTTAATGTTTACTTGATTTCATTTATAAGCTTTCATTCATTTCCTTTAGTAAAGGTTTATAAAAGGTGCTCGTCCAAACAGATCAGAGATTATAACATCAGATCCTGTTTACAATTCAAACCAAGAGGCTTCGTTTAATCCAAACTCCTCAGTGAACCCCAACTTGGGGTAAAAATAGCACCATCTTCCTCCGACCACAGAACGGTTTGCTTTTCAGAGTGACTTGCCTCAGGCTTTCTATCTTAACACAGATACAATTCACATGTCGACATAAAAACTGATCAAATCCAATCCCTCGTCTTTCATGCTCTTTTCTTCAAAGAAATCTTCAATTTAACTTAATTGTTCCTGAGTGGAAACATTTGACAGCCACAGGCAAGACATGAAAACAGGCAATCTGAGGACAAGCAAGAAATGTCTCTGGTAAAACGTCTTGTAAGAAAAGTGAGTGAGAGAATGTGACAGTGTCAAGGTATGAGTCACTACAGCGTCCTCCTCAACGGTACGAAGATGGAGGCATCACACACATTAAATATAAAGGCAGCAGGCAGAGAGGCCAGAGGAGCTCTGAGGAATGCATGAGAGATCCCTCAGCATCCAGGTCAACAACTTCAAGGATCCTTCACCCAGAACATTCCTCTGTTGGATGAGTTAGCATGGAGCGAAAACAAACTGGGTGAAAAACATCGACCTCGACATGACGGACTAGAGTGGTCTGCAGTCAGGAAGCAGGAAGCAGGATCCTGTTCAGAAAAGGACTTAGTGCATTTACACCCTGTTTCACCATGACCAGTACAACCAGTCTCTACTGGTTCCACTGGGAGCTGACCACAGTCTCTACTGGTTCCACTGTATTGGGTCCATCCAAGCTGCACTATGCATTCATATTACTACTAGAATGATATAGTTGGGTGTTTTTGTTCAAGTATTTGTTCTCTATCTGAGTTGTGCTCCTCATTTAGGGAGCCGTCGGGCCAGAATGAGACTTTACCTTCCATTTTAAGCAGAAACAGCCGATAACAAAAATAAAGCCAAGCTCCACCCACAACCCCGACCACACCCCCACCTCCAGCAGGCCTGTCGCCACCCGGGGTGGCCCACTGACCCCTGAAGGATTCCAGCTCACTGATTTTTGTACGTAGTTATTGGTAAATAAACAAAATTTGGCAAGGCAAGAAAAATTGACAGCAGTGTTCTTGACCCCCCACCCTAAGATAAGTTTTCCTGCAGGAAACCGATTGATCGTGAAGCGGCAGATCGGTAAGTTGATCTGCATCTGCTGGTGGAGTCAGTGATGTTGATGGTAGACAGGAAATGATCATGGAAAGCTGTTGAGGAGTCAATATGGCGGCTTCAACAAAACACTGACGTCACTACAAGTCATGGATACAACATCAAATGTCATGTAGAACAACACTGAGTCTACTGCTACATAAAAAGTGATGCCATGTGTGTCTGAACAGTGGAACAGCAGCTTAAAGACATGGAGACGACCAGAGGACCCCCTGCTGTGATGCAGGGTGGACCAGGACTGACCTCTGGGTCCAGGAGCTGATGTAGCCCAACACTCGCAGGGCATGTTCCTTCTTCAGCTGGAAGCCGCCTTCGCTGCTGTCTGCATCCGATACTGAGGAGAGAGCAGACACGACCGGTTACTCAACAGCAAGTAATGTGTTATATGACGCGTGACAGTTTAACCTTTATTGACCCGAGGAAGGTCGACGAGCACGCTGCCTCTGTTTAGTCCCACCTCGCTTCATATTCAGTTTGACCCGTCACTGCCCAGTACAGCCAGTTTTCTATCAGTGGCCACTGAGCTGGGGGTTCAGTGCCTTGCTCAAGAGCACCATTCACTCACTTCCCCACCCCTCTTTTCCTAGCAGGTCTGGGGATTTCAACCAGCGACCTCCCCATCAACAGCCTGCCTTTCTGACCTCAACCCGGTTAGGTGTTTGGCCCTGTTGCATCTTGTACTACTGTCCACGTTAACTCTTTGTTTTGTTGTTCAGTTCATCTGCACAAACAAATAAAAACACCGGAGAAAAGACGCAAGCAGCCGAGACCAACGGAGGACCTCGGAAACGACGAAGAAAAACCATCTCATACGACGATGCACATGAACTCAAAACCTCACCGAGGAGGAGAAAGGTGCAAAGAACAACAACACATCAATAACAAGCTGTAGAAAACACACAACCATGAGAACTAAATGGTCATCAGGTTTAATAAAGTCAAGGGTCACAGGTTCATTTTGTCCTGCAGGTAGAAGAAATGTAACAATGATTTGAGTTATTAACATTATTAACATTATCTGATCATCTGGACGACCTCCACCAGGGCTGCAGGGAAACACACAGACCAGCGTACAGTCCCATGGTGCATCTGTGGTGATGACATCTAGACCTATTTAGTTATCAGCTTATTTGAATGTGATCTCAGCTCCCGGTCTTAGTTTCAGTCTCCCCCGATGGTCTAGATACCGTTTGAGGGGCTGGTCCACCCAACACGAGTCAGATTCACACGGACTACTGGGAGTTTGGCATCAAAACAGTAAAACATCAGTATCAACACCACATCAGTCGAACCACAGGCAGAGGAGTGAAGTCTCACCCCAACCGACTGACCTGGATCTGGCTCTTGGAGACCGTGGAAGACAGAATAGAAAACCAGAACCAACCAGATACCGGATCACACTCTGAAGTGACTGGAATATTTCAGGCAGACTGGAGGCATTTCAATCCAGACCAAATATGAATCAGAGCTCCATTGATATTGGTGTTTGAAGGCTGAAACTGATGGACTGTTGGAGTGAAGCTACACTAAATTTGACCAATTAAGCTCGTTAAGGCAGGTGAGGCAGGTCTCACTGCACGTTCTCAACACCGACACCCCTAAAGCTGTTGAGAAGAATCACCTCCGTCATGTCAGCAGTGGGAAACACTAACTGACGCGTTCTGCTGATGTTCTAGTGCAACAGCAAAACATCATCTCCATCAGAGCCACGCTGCCATGACAACATGTGTGGAGTGACAGAGTGGTGGAGGGTGGTGGTCTCCATCAAAACAAGGAAGTGTTAGAGCAGCGAGGGAGAGGGGGGGGGGGGGGGGGGGGGGGGGGGTCTGCTCAGGGTTTCTCTACAGGAGCTTATCCAAGTATGGGCGTGAAGGTGGGCCGCCTCTTTCTCCACAACCTCAGCTGATTGGTGGAGCTGACTACAGGCTAGTGCTGCAGTACTTCTGATTGGTGGAGCTGACGACTACAGGCTACCCAAAATGCCACTGATGGTAGGGAAAGGCAGGGTATGAGGACCTGGTACTGTGGGAGGCTGCTACTCTATTTCTCATTATCTGAGCTGATGGGATTAAGAGTGTGTGAGATTTCTGCCATTTTGACAGCCGAGTGTGTGTGTACACGTTTGAAAAAGACAGTGACTGGTGTGAATATGCTGTGAGAAAGACAAAGAGGGCAGAGTGAGAGAGACACATTAATATTTACATGAATCTATTCTTTTTTTTTATCTTATTATATAAATAGATATATACATAAATACTTTGCAGGCAGATGTGAAGAAGAAGAAGAACTGGCAGCATTAAGGAGAGCAGAGAACATCAAATCAAATCACATTTATCTGTACAGCTCTTCATCACGTTCTCTAAGGCTTCACAGTCCAACATGTGAAACAGTAAATGATTAGTACACAACATCCTCCAGCCTCGGACCAACAGAGGACAAGGAAAAACTACAAAACCTTTGAGGAAAAAATGGGAGAAACCTTGTGAGGGGCTACTCAGAGAGGGAGGAGCTACTCAGAGAGGGAGGGGCTACTCAGAGAGGGAGGGGCTACTCAGAGAGGGAGGGGCTACTCAGAGAGGGATCCCCCTACCAGGACAGTTGGGCTGCAATAGATGCCGAGTTTAGGCAAGCAGCGTTTACACAATATATAAAACATGAAGACAAACATGAAAAAGAAAAGAGCCAGAACAGCTGTTTAGATGTGTGGAATCGTTATTTAATAAAAGGAGGAGACGGTAAGAGAAGAGCAACAAAGCAGGAGCTTCAGGAATACTTGGAAAAGGTGCACATGGATTGGGAAAAATATGGAGCGCTAAATAAATCAGTTTAGGCCTATTGGTTAATTAATGCTGAAGATCTTTGGCGTTGTGCGCGGAGGCAGTTGAGTTATTTAGAAAATAGGCTAATTGACAAAACGCTGTAATTCCAGGCTGAGAGCATTTGAGGATGATTTGGCTCCCAAGTCAGTCAGCTGGTGAGAAAACAGATCTTCACGTTGTATTTTGGGATCTGGCAAACACTTTGGGCTCAGTACCACACGGCCTGTAGTGGGAGGCTCTCTAGACAGTCAGCTCCGCTTTACCACAGCAGAGGACACTCCAGCATCTGGAGACAGTTACCTTTAACCATGGCAATGGAGGTCATCATCAGGGCATCAAGGTGGGCAGGGAGGGCTGCGCCTCCCACCAATCAGGGCTCATATGGACGATGTGACGACTATGACGCCAACCGCTCCATTGCTAGTGCATGGAGTAATCTGGATAAGATGAAGAGTAATCTACAATGGGCTAGGATGAAGGTGAAGCAAGTCAATGAGTATCTATCTCAAAGGGATCACAATAGCTACACAACGTTTACATTAAGAGCTGCATCTAGACCGGGTTGCCAGGTCAGGTTGGATTCGTCCCCCAATATTAAACTGCTACCTTGGAACACGGCATCAACCTAATTCTGCTTTTCCCAATAAGCCACGTGTTGTGGCCAAACTCTCGTTGACTCAGCCAACGAGAGTTTCTGATGTTTCTGTCTCTCATACAGTCAGAGACACCGGGATGCCCACTGTGGCCCTGATGGAACCTTCCATGACTTTCCATTACTAAGGCGGCGCACTTCCATGACCTGAAAATGTGATTCCTTCCCGGTTTGTTAATGTGGTTTTCCAGTCTGGTTTCCACTCCAGTTGGGCTGAAAACCATCTAATGAAATGAAAGCGACAAGTCGTGAACTATTCCTGTAAATTCACCTCTCAAAACTCCATAAAGTCAAGTGACCCGTGGGAACCCTGAGATACTCTCTGCCTCGCGCACAAACACACACATGCTGAAACAGCAAATCTGAGGTCAAAGGTGAAGACCACACGGACCTGCCAGTCTGCCAGCGCGCACACACACACACACACACACACACACACACACACACTAAAGTTTGTATTACTAAGGTTGTGAGGGCCTGCCTTTAGAATACTCTCATTCTGTCCCAAAACACAAAAGGTCAAAAGAAGGTTCCTGGTGTGTCAACACATGATGTCAATCAGCCAATCAGATGTCCATGCTTCCTTGTTTCCCTGCAGGTGTGACTTTGTTTCATCATCAACAGTTTTGCTATTGAAAGTTGATTCCAGCCGTTCAAAGCTTCCCAGTTCTCTACAACTTCTATTTGAAAGACGACAGGAATAAACATCTCAAACCCGATGATTGAAGACCGGTTGCATCCATCATTCAGGTGGATGGGAAGATCTGACGTCATTTTATTGAGTTATTCATTTTCAATGTATGCTACTGAATTAGCGCTCGCTAGCTGGCTGTGTTAGCGTTGTGAAAGTCGGTAACAAAGTGGTGGAAATACACGATCTGACTGTTCAAAACTTTGCAGCTGCAGATCGATCAGAGCAGCGCGCGCACACACACACACACACACACACACACACACACACACACACACACACACACACACACACACACACACACACACACACACACACACACACACACACACACACACACACACACACACACACACACTTTAACAGCTGAGTGACAGATCCTGTGGACGACCTCAAACAAATTACATCTTAATGTGTAGATATGGACTCTATCCCAGTGTATAGACTGTATCCCAGCCAGTGTATAGACTGTATCCCAGTGTGTATCCCCAATCATTTCTCCATAAGATGGTACCCAGGTATGAACTGAAATGCTGACAACTGATGAAATGCTACAAATGACCATCAGAAATATAATCAGAGATGACAGTCTCTACTTCTCACGACTCGCAATTGTAATGTGGTCTACTAAACACACACACACACACCAGAAAAAACAACAAGTTTAATTTCCCAGGCACAAGGGGTCAACTTGTCCCAAAGACATTTTCCCCATTTGAAGTTCATGTCAGAATCAGCCAGCGGGTCCCTGCAGGTCCTACGGGAGGACCTTTGGTTGCTTGGTGGACACTTCAGACACAAGTTCATGACAGACAAAGATTGGACCATGGTGTATAAACAGGAAACAAAAACCATTAGGAAGCATTGCAAAACGATGACGGGACGCGGTTATAACACAAAAAGGCTTTGTTCAGTGGCTTGCAGACACCCCTGATATGCAACAAGGCCTAGCTAGCAAGCCTGTAACAACAGCTAGCCAGCTATATTACAGGCAATCCGGTATTTAGCTTGCTAAGTCACATTAGCCCTGCGGGTTAACGGGGACACGGTGGCAAGAATGAATTTCATCACCGACCCCAGCGAAGAAAATCTCTGATAACACGGCCCACACATGAACCTGCTACCGTGTATTATGCTATGTGACAAAATATGCGCCTCGTTGCAGCCATTAATTTTCTGGGCTAGCTGAGCTGCCGCTAGCTTACACAATCACGAATAAAAAAAAACACAGCTGGCAATTTACGTTATCATACTCGTGTGAGCAAAATGAACTGCGAGCATATTGCTGATAGTCAATGGGATGTTTTCAACAGTGAATGTGACCGTTCACAAAACAATGGGTGGCAGCAAAACGAGCTGGAGTGGACAGCTAGCAGACTGACCTGACAAACACATCAAACAAAGTCAGGCTCGTCGCTAGCTAACTGGCTAGCTAACTTCGAAGTCCATACAAGCCACACTCGGCTATAACGCCATCCTTCATCGTCACCGCCGTGTACAATATACACCAATACATTGACATCTGGCTAAACAGCCGATGGCTGAAACGTCAAACACAAACACTGACGAGGGAAACAGGATTTGAGCTATTTTGAGAGCTGCTGAGTTCTTGACTCCTGCGTGGAATATTTGACAGACAGGCCCAAACAGGCTGCCAGTCTGGAAGATGACATTTACATCCACATTTAAACAACAGTCTGACATGAAGACATAACGATTTCAAACTGCAGAAACAATGCTATCACCCCCCCTGTCCAAAGTCGGGGCAGAACGGCTAGCTAGCCGGACCAACCAAGACAACACACAAAGTTATATTTAGCTAGCCGGCTAACATGCTAGTAAGCTTGCAGTCCAGAGTAGTGGGTAGCATAGCGAACATCTAGCAGCTAGCTCTACCTCGTCTGCTTCAGAGAAAATGCTGTTTGTTTACTTACTTTCATTTAAAACCTCCACCAGCTCGGCGCAGTTTTCACACATTGTTCATGAAGAGGAAAACTGAGTGCACCTACTCAAACCATTGCACTGGAAATTGTTGGCTGTTACAATTGGCTGGCAGCTGGTTGTTTGTGGGGAAAAGGCCCAATGGAAGAAGTGATTGGTGAAGGTTATTCCACTAAATAAAACCGGGAGAAACAACCGCTGCAAGCGTAACGTGCATCCAAGCGAAGTTGATATACATAAAGTAAGAGGCACTAAAAGATAGAATCGAGTCAGTCTCCAATCTGAGCGTTACTTGAGAGAGTAGACACGGCAGCCATGTTGAAAAAGGGGGGGGCACAGCGTGTTGATAGTTCGGGAGTTTCCGCTCTGTCTCCTTCGCCTGGTTCGGCCTTTTCCGGTAGTCTCGCGATAACTCCATGTATATAACTCCAAGTAATGTTTACAACCGTCTTAGACAGTCTTGGGGCCTTCTATACAATATAGAAGTAGAGATACGGTATCTGTTAATATGTTCTACACTTCCTTGTTATGTTGGCGCATATACTACACACACAAACAGGAACTTAAAACGTTTCTATGATTTTTCATTCATGCAATCCATTATGTAATCTTAATATAGTGATATGATCTTTATTGTTATATTCCCAACAGCTATCATTTGTACATTTGGAGTGTTCAAACAAAACAAAAGCTCAAGGCCCAGTTGAGACAGGGTGCACGAGGAAGAACATAATAAGATGTGAACCCTGAATTGAAATGAAAAAACACACAACTCCTGCCAGTCACTTGTGGGCTGGTGAAAAGCCCACGAGCAGACTCCCTGTAGTCTGACGTCACTGAGCAGCTCCAAGGGTTTCTGCTCTTCATCATAAAGTCAACGGTGCAACGTGGAAGACACATTTTTCCTTGTTCAAGGTCACATGAATTTTCTGACCCCAATATGGGGTCACTTGCCAAAAAAGGTTGGGAACCCTGCACTAGTCACTCTTTCACTGATATACAAGGGAAGAAACATTGAACCTCAAAAGAAAGACGTACACCGACTCAACAGCTTTGTTGCAGCTATTTCATTATTGTCTCCCAAATTCCAAGACCAATTTATCACATCAGACTGGCTTTAAAACATTTTCTAATGCTTGACCCAATACTGACTTTGGTGTTTGTGTAAACTAAAACATTCCCTTTTTCAGATCTACTAGCCAATGACAGGAGTCCTCATGTTGGTTCACCCTTGGACCCAAACCAGATGAAACACGACTCCAGCAAGAAACCTGGGACCCATCTAGCATCACGACCAGCAGCCTGACAGAGCAGGGACATGGGAAGGGTTGAAAACTTCAGACGGTATTAAACTTTCTCTAATTGCAAACCTGTGTTAGTAAAGGTGGATTGTGGGACAATCAGACAGTATTAAAGAGTATTCTATGTGTATAGAGTCAGATTTAAGAGTTCAGTAAAGAACTGATCACAAGTCGAGAGACAAATAGATTTGTCAAATTTAAAAACGTAACCTGTTGAGTTACGTACCATCGACAAGCTCCAGTCTGCAGTAACACAGGGTCCCTCCAAAGGTCACGAACCACGTCTACGCTTCAATGTTAGTTCCAGACTCTCTGTACAAAAACTAACAGGAAGTCCGTTCTTCCCACTGTGGTCCTGATAAACAATTCCAAGACTTTTCCATGGCTTTCCATTTTCAGTCAGAGCAAGATTATTATTCCTTCTTGGATTGGTGACCGTGTTTTTCAGATGAGAAAAATTCCAGTTGTAAACAACATATTCCTTTATAGTGGCCTATTTGTAAAACTCCCCGATTTCCCCAAAGAGTTTATGAAATTCCCCAACTTTCCCTGTCTGGAATAAATCTCTCAAAATTCCCTGATATTCCAGAAATTCCATGACCAGTGGGAACCCTGTCTGTAGGTAACAAGCTTGATATTCAACACTTGACCCGTCTAAAAAGAAGATTCCTAACACAGGTCCATATCCTGTCAGGTCCTTCACCAGAACTCCTCCAGTCTTTGGGTAAGAGCTGCAAGTAGCACACAGCCACACAGGTGTTGTAAAAATAGCCAACTTTATGTTCTCAGTACTAAGACAGCTTTACAAACAGGATGATATGCACACAGCCTTCCTTCTCATCCAAACCCAGAGGTCGGTCCGGGTGCCAGCTGATGCTCTGACTCGCCCGGGAGCCAAAGAGAGAAAATAATATGCCGACAAACCAAAAAACAAAAAGACAAACAAAAAGAAGAAAGGAAGTACATTTCTACCCCGACCGTCACATTCATGCAGCCGTGTGAACAGGTCACACGCCACTTCCTGAAACCAGAGCATCTGAAAAGTAACCATCACATTTGCGTTCAACATATATATTACATATTAACAAATAGAAGGGGAGATGGCTGGGGGGGAATACAGGGGGTCAAAATAATCTTTAATTGTTTCACTTCGTGCATGTCTCAACAAATGGGCGAACATAAAGTTTGGATTAGTGAAGAAATAACAAAACAAAAAGAGAGAGAGAGAGAGCGTGTTACACAAACGTCTGTAGAAAATGTGTCCGTATGCAAAAAAAGGATCCGCCAGGAGATTCATTTACACATTGGCATTGATTTGGTCGACGTACAACCGAGTGCGAGTCCTTCTCTTTACCTAACACACACACACACACACACACACACACACACACACACACACACACACACACACACACACACACACACACACACACACACACACACACACACACACACACACACACACACACACACACACACACACACACACACACTTGAAAAACACTAGTTATTGACAAGAAGCACTCCCAGCGTTCCCTTGACCCGTCCCTCTTCAGAACTGTACATGCTGGTGGGCGACGCTTCAGTCACACATCTCCTCTGGCAGCTCGTGGGGGTTGAGGATGCCGGGGACCGACATCTGGATCTTGTGTTTCTCCTCCTGGGCTTGGCGCAGAGCCGCCTCCCTCTCCTCCAGGAACAGGTCTGTGGTGTCCTCGCCAGCAAACTCCTGCAGGACCACACAGGGAGAGGCTCAGAGACTCACCGGGCTGAAGCCAGGACGCATGGCTACGCTACGTTTGGGTTAGTGCTCTGCTTCAACTTTCCACAGAGGTCAAAGTTCAAATGATTTAAACTTTGACCCAGTTTGTATCTGATCTTTGAAAGCGCTTCCAATCAGACTACAGATTGACGTTACATACGTGTTTATGTACAACAGTGCAGCAGAAACCCATCTAGTCTGAATTCCCAGAACTGAGCAACATTAAAAAACACAATCTGTTTAGAAAAGCTTATAAAAGATGTTTTTATATCCCCTCCTTCCTGCTACTGTGATGATGCATCAACAAGCCTACTTATTGGCCCACTCAACGCTGAGCGTTTGCCATGTGTGGGTGAGTTTTGTGGGTTAGAGGCAGGGTCAATCTGAGGAAGTTCTCCATCCATCAGCTAGCTCCCTCTCTTCCTCTCACAAACACCAATGCACAGGTGCTCAAACATCCAGTGTACAACGTATTAGGGACATTTCCTGATAATGGTGTCTAAACCAGGTCTAAGAATCTGCAGGTTTCCAACCAAACACCTCAGCAGCTGATTTCCACACCTTCAACCAGCGAGATCAACTGCTGGAGTGTTTGGTTAGAGACCTGCAGACTGCTGGACCTCCATGGTTGAGAACCACGGGTGGAAACTGCCTCAAGTCTTAAAAATCCTCCTTTGACTCTTCTCCTGTTCACCTTCATCTCCCTTCAGGAACTTACTGTTGGTTTGAGAAACAAGAGGGTTTCTTAACACCTTCCTAGCGTGTTTATAAGACAGCAGATGTTCTCACCTTGATCTGTACGAGGAAGTCCCTTAGGTGCTCCTTGAAGGCGGGGATGTCCTGATTCAAGCTGAACAGGCCGGTGACAAACACCTTCACCTGGGCACTGCACACAAAACACCAGTGATCAGCAAAGAGACGCTCCACTGCTCCATCATCAGTCTGGGATGTTCAATAGTTATTTTGTGATGAACGGTTGTAATTGACTTTTTTGTTGTACCCACTTTCCTTCAACCTGCCTAGTGATTTCCTACCTTTCCCAGAATGCCTTTCAACAACCCCCAGAGAAGGGGCGTGAACTTGTTGCACTCAACCCAAAGTGGTTGTATGGGCACATAAATCTAGTTAGCGAGCCAACTAGTTTGCTAACATTGTGCCACATGATCACGGACACACCTCCTCGTCAAAACACATACATGTCTTGTGGCTGCATTGCATTCTGGTTAAAGTGTTTTAGGGTGGATTGTCCCTTTAAACCCCAACCTCCTCCAAGGACAGCTCCTGAAAACTTGATAACATTAACTAAATATTGATTAACAACTCAACACACACACACACACACACACACACACGCACACGCACACGCACACGCACACGCACACGCACACGCACACACACACACAGAGTACTTTGCCACTTACTCCTGCAGATGGGGGAAGGCCGTCTTCAGCAGGTTGGCGACGTACTCCTGGACGTAGACCTGGTTGGTGGCGGGGTTGGTGGTGCTCAGAGCGGTGCTGATCTTCCCCTCCTCCACCAGGTTGAACATGTAGGCCAGGATGGAGGCGTGCATGGTCAGACCTGGCAACACACAGCGAGGACAGGGCTCGTCGGTAACGGGATGGAGATCAACCGAGGGTCAAACAACGGCACCCCTACTGTCGTGGAAGTAACATGCAACTGGACCTCTGGTGTTTTTCTGTGAGTGTGTTTCATGATCCACTGAAACCTGCTAGAACCCCAATGGAGCATTTCTAACATTACAGAAGTCAATAAAAGTATTTATATAAACACACACACACACCTCATCTGAGAACAACATGCAAGTTTAACTGAAGGACTGACTGTACCTGCAGTGTGGGAGGTGTCCGTGACCACAGAGAAGATGTGCTGCAGGATGTCACAGAAGTAGGTCTGGTAGAAGCTCTGTGCTGCCGCCTCCTCCTGGGCCACGCTCTGCAGGAGGGTGTAGAGGATCTGCAGACCTACAGGACAGGTGGAAACCTCAACATGCAGACAACCACCGGTACCAACTCTAACAGGCTACAGGGCTAAGACACATATTGCACAACTGAGTCCATCGTATACGACCCATGAGGAATACTGAACTTTCAACTGCAATCTCTTTTGTGCGATTGCTGATTTGAATGTCCAAATGTCGTTTCAGTAGTCATGCTCAGTATAATCATTTAGCTGGCTGGGAAACCATGACGAGTCTTCCTCCATTACTTTTCCAAACTAGACTAGACAACTATCTAATTCCATGACCTCTCCTCTTCCCTGAATCTGACAAGGCGTTTTAAAAGGTCCATACCTGTGTCGGCCACGTTCCTCATCGTGTGCTTGAAGGCCCAGATGATGGAGTCCAGGACCAGTTTGAACTGGGCCGGGGGGATGGAGAGGAAGGCTGGGAAGCACTGGGAGTTGACCGCTTGGAGGAGGTAGAAGAAGTGGGTCCTGTGTTCGGGGTATTCCTCAAAGTCCTGACGTCACAGGAGAAACAAACGGAGTGGATGTGTGTAAGTGGATGTGAGCGAGGGCAGCGTAGAGAAAAGATGAATAAACATTAAGAAAGGAAACCTGAAGAGGTGTCACACGTTACAGAAACTATGACATACAGCCAGTCGACTACTGCCAATACAAAGGCCTCTGAAGTATCTCAGGCAGACGAGGACGTAACGCTGGTAGAAATATAGCAGCTATCAAACAGACGCTACCTTGTTGATCATGTTCAACGTGCACTCGAAGACGGCGTCAAAGATCTTGGGGATTTCGCCGGTGATGTGGGCGCCCAGCTTGTTGACGATGGTTGCCATGGTGCTGAGGACCTCGGGCTCCCTGGCTGCCGGGACGTTCCTCTGGTAGTCGATGAGCACCGCCTCCAGCAGGGGGGGCACAAAGTTCTCCCCCACCTGGACCAGACATGGGGCACTGTTACAGGCTGCCAGGACTTTAACACTACGTCTTATTTTATTAAATAATAAAGTAAAGAAACAGAGTCAAGAATACTTTAATTAGAACTGATACTAATCAACATTGTTAGATCTTTGAGAAACTGAAATCATATTTCATTCAGATATGAACACATTTGGCCTTTTAACAGCCGATACCAGATATTCACTACATTAATATGGTCCTCTAAGTGTTACTGTTGCTACTGCTAGTGTTTCACCTTTAAAAAGGTCTTCAGTTGAAAAATGTTATTAATTAAAACATTTTAACCATGTAATTTTGTTTGGGAAATATCATGTGACTAAAAATGAATAAAAGAGTTCTTGGTCATGGACTCATTTGGACCCACAGTAGATAATCCTGTGAACCCTGTTCTGGATTATTAGAGTAGACAAAGAAACCTCAATACATGCTGGAAAAAAGAAAGACGTAAGACTTATAAACATGTTAATACTTGAAGCCTTAAATTTAGAGGCTTTATTTTAAAACGTTTGAGGCCTTGTTGACTCAGGAGGGCAGGGAATGCGTCCTGGTTCTGGTCTTGGTCAGGGTTTTAGTGGAGGTTGAGGTGGTTTCTCTACGTTAGGGTAACAACAATACAGTGGTGGCGTTCCTGTTGTATTAATGCACCACTGCTGAATGAATCCCTTCAGGAAACATTGTGTGGAGCATCACTCAATAGGAGTCATCATATCACAAGCTGGTGAAAGAGGCCATGCTCACCATCTGAGGGTCGTTGGAGCGACTGACCCAGCCGGAGATCAACTTCAGAGTCTCTCTCTTCACCGTCCTCATGCTCCTGATCAGGGGCTGCTTGGTCACCATCTCCCCTGTAGGCAGGTAGCATAAATGAGTCCAGTCTTGGAGCAGGCCTTGTGCCTTCAGACCACGGGTAGTTTCCTCTAGTTTAACATCAGATTTATTAAGACTACTTGTGCAGATCAAGTCAGCCACAATGCTCTACCACCTAAGGCTCAACCAGTCCCACAGCACTGCTGTCAAACCAACAGACTGCAGGGGTGAGCAGACTGACCTGAGGCCAGCAGTTTAAACTTAGGATTTAAACACTTTTCCACCCTGACAAGAATCTAATTCTGTATTGTATTTTTTGGCATGAAAATGTCAATTATTATATTTAAACAGGCTTCTATGGTTCTTGGTCTGACAAGTTCATCTTGACTAGACTAATCTAGACTAACACCACCAGTCAAATAAACAGCGAGTGGCCGGAGGCTGACCGTTGGTCTGGATGGCCGAGGAGATGTTTTCACTCAGACACTTGTAGACGTTGAGCATGTCCAGGTAGATGCGTCCCAGCTGCACCACGAAGGGGTGACCCACGGCTTTACAGGCTCGGACGTTGGTCTTCAGGATGCTTCCCAGCTGACGCACCGTCTCCGCGTCCTTCAGGATGTCCACGTTCTACAGCAGAGAGCCAGCACACCTCAGGTTCATGGACAGAACAAGAGTCTGAACTATCTATCTATCTAATATCGACTAAGACGACAAAATGAGCATTACAGGTGAGAGAAAAATGCTTAAAAATATAAAAATCTTTAAAGTGGAAAACTCTAAAGGTATGAGGCCGTGCTGTTACCTTGGTGGCCTGCTGGATGATGCTGTCCCACACTTGGTTGGGCAGCAGCATGTACTTCTCTATCAGATGCTCCTGGACCGCCTGGTCTGTCTGAGCCCCGATCATGTAGCCCACCGCCTCGTAGAACGTGTGGACCTGAGAGGACGGACGCCAGAGGAACACAAACATTCACCATTTGAAAAAACTGACACCCGCTGTTCAGAAAAGAATGCTGGCATGAAAGTAAAGCACATCATGGGTTACTCTTGAAGACCTTTGCTTCCTAAATAGTTCTGTTTTTGAGCCGTTACTGAAATATCAACTTGGGTAGTGAAAGTTTTCCGAACCGGTCAGTGTTTCAGAATGAAATCCTTCAGTGTGAGCCTAAACCAGGCTCCCACTGAGGCATGCTGGGAACAGAGTGGTGCTGTGGCATCGTGTGTACTCGGGGCTGACCTGCTGAGGCTGCAGGTCACAGATGATGGTATTGATGTTGTTGAGGATCTCGTCGATGAAGGGCATCACCTCGCCCACCTGAACCTGGACAAAATGGCGACGGCACTTCTGGGCGATCTTGATGAAGGTGTCACATGCCATGTCCTGCACGCCGTCATGGGTCTCTGTTCAGGAAGAGAGGCTCTGTAAGTCATGATGACCCTCATTCAACGTGGCAGGGGTGCTTGTGGGTAATATTTGTGTCTCTCTTACGGTCCTAGTTCATTCTCAGGTTATTTGGCTCTACAACTACAAGAGCTGAAATTAGGCTTCATAAAACATTTTCAACTTTTCTTCAACAGTGATTGTAGTGGACTGTGGAGGAAACACTGCATACACATAACCAGACAATCTGATAGGTATTGATTTATCATCACAGTTCTTAACAGAGAAATGGATTCAATCATTTAATACAACTTCACATTGAAGTATTACAAACCCCAAATGGCAGATAACTTCTGCATCAATACAGCAGAATGAGGCAAAACCTCTTTAAGTTTGTAGTGGAGGATCTCCACCCTCCAGCTCCTCACCGTGCATGAACTCAAAGAGCTTGTTGACAACCGTCTTGAGGAACTTCCAGTGGGCTCGGAGGAACCGAGGATACTGGCCCACGATGTACATGATGTTGGAGGCTATGATGGCCTTGTTGTCCTTGCCTCTCTTCTGCTCACACAACCCCAGTAGGTCCTGGATGAGGAGGACATCCAGTCAGTTAGTAGTAGCCATAGTTCAACACATCGCAAGCTAAATTAATCTGTGGCATGGAAGAACATTTTCAGGTGCTTGGGACAAAGGGGAGGAGCCTGAATTTAAGATGAGGGTTGCAGAAATGCCACTAAAAAAAAAGATCATAGACAACAGGAAAGAAACTGAGCCAATAGTGTACCAGCACCAAGTCATAATATTCAGCTGAAAACAGTTTGCATGCACCCCATTGGACTACCTTGATGACGGTGACCAGGAACCTCTTCTCGTCCTCCTCGTGCATGGCCCCGCTGATGGAGCCGATGGCCCAGCAGAGTGTGTTGAGGTTCCTCCAGGACCACTCGGTGCCGTTCACCTGGTTGTGCAGCTTCTCCGTCATGATGCGCTCGGTGTCGGCGTAGTCCAGATGGGTCAGGTACACTGCAGACAGAGAAGCAGGGATGAGCCGGTAGAAATCCTTCTCCAGACTTTCTCAGACTCCCCACAGGAACGGTGCAGATACTAACCCAGAGTCTCCCTCATGTTCTTGTAGAGGTTGATGGAGTCGGTGTCCTTCATGAACTCCCTGACCACCTCCCCCTGGTCGTTCTCCACCACCAGCACCTCCTCTGGCTTGGCCATGCGGCTCACCATCAGCAGACGCACCTACAGGGAGGAGGAGGATGTATGGGAGCTGATGGTACAGTCTGGTAGAGCGTCTCCGTTTACCGATTGTGTCTCAGTATCAAACTATAACAATGATAACTACATCAGGAGGGCTTGGTTCGGTTGATCTACATCTGTCGGGACCAGTACACCTCTACCACCCATGTGTTGTATTTGTGTGACTCGGTCCTACCTTGGAGAGTACAGGCAGGTAGAGGTGTCGGCGTGGCGGGACGTCCGACAGCAGCGGGGAGGTGGAGGTGGAGAAGGGGCTCTCTCGGTACAGCTCTGACGCCAGGTGGTTCCAGTACTCCAGACAGATCTTGAAGATCTCCGTCTCCTCCACCTCCGACACCAGCAGCATGTAGTGAAGGGCCTGGGGGTACAGAGGGCAATAACTCCTTTACTGTCATGTTGGCACTTTATTTGAGGGGGCGGGGGACTACGGATCGTCTGCTGCTGATTGGATGGCAAAACCTGGAGAAATGATGCATCTCACCGTTGTGTTACAACATTTTAAGTTACTCTCTAGCTGTGTTTTTATGGTTAGGGCGCTCGCTCGCTCTCTCAGCAGCTCACCTTCCCCCCCACCTCGCACCAACACCAGGGAGTTAGCGGTGCTGCTACTGAACCTAGCGCACCATCCCACCCGATATTAAAATAATTTCCGAAACATATTTTTAGCCAAACGCTCATTTAATCTAAGCCGGTATCGGTCACGGCCGTGGCTGGAATACTTGACAAGACTAGACGCGTGCTTCTGCTTCCCCTGTTGCAAGTTTTCCGGCACGAATGACAGAGATATGGTTTTTACCAAGACATTACCATGAATAGAGTATTCGTCTGTCTACTACTCTAAGGGGACAAACACAGTGTCATAATGTCATGGCTGTAATCAGGAGAGAGAGAGGAGGGAACGATGGCAGAGATGCAGGAAAGCAGTAATTGGAAACGAGGGGGAGTGGTCTGGCCAAAAGAGAAGAGCTGCAGTCGGTATGTTTGTTTCCTGTACCAGACATTTCGGCAGGGTGGTGTTCCACCCCGTCTGGACTTCCTACCTCCATGAGGGTCTCCCGGAGGTTGGGCCTCTTCTCGATGAGCTGCCCATGCTCTTTGAGGAAGGTGCAGAGGAACAGGCTGAGGTTCTGGATGAAGTTCTGCTCGTCGTCCTTCCCGTTGGCGTACGCCAGACGGATGTTGGTGTTCAGCGGCAGCATCTGACCAGAGGAAGAGGAGAAAGAAAACAATACATGTTGAAATGATTTTCACTCAACTGCTTTGTCATCTGTGTCAAGAGACACAGGAAATACCCAATTACTCTTGACTGACTTCAAACAAAAGTTCCTTTATTACAGGGGAGCTGGGAATTTACAAGGTGCAATAATCTAATTTCTCCATGATAATCTCATTTCTCCATGATAATCTCATTTCTCCATGATAATCTCATTTCTATCTCATTTCTCCATGATAATCTCATTTCTATCTCATTTCTCCATGATAATCTCATTTCTCCATGATAATCTCATTTCTATCTCATTTCTCCATGATAATCTCATTTCTCCATGATAATCTCTGGCTCTGTGGACTAAAACTATTGCACTGGATCTTTAAGTTCTTGGCTGGCTGAAGGATGACCCTCTAGAGTTGAGATATTATGGTCATGTGTGGCTCCTCCTGCCTGAGTGGACAGCCTCTTGAGAAAACAGATTCATTGTGATTCACTGGAGTCAAACTATAAACCACAAAGGATCTATGGTTTGACTTTTGCTCTGGAAATGCGACCTTGTTTAAAAGAACTTCACTGTCTGCCTACTCAGCTCTTATTTCATTACTCAGCACTTTATCATACATCACATCTGTCTGGGTGCTTTCACCAACGTGCTCCTTACTATTGGTTACACATAATGTTGGTCAAGGAATTTAAAGGAAAGTGGATTTGAAAAGCCTTTATCCCCCACCCCCTTTTTACCCATCCACCCAGGTTTCAGAGACCAGAAAGACCATTTCCTGATGTAAACACTGATTTACAGTGTCCTCTGCTCTATTTCAGGATGGGGTGGGTAAAAAACAAGCCCAGATGCTGCTCAGTCCCACGGTCACAACATCAGCTGACATCTGGATACTACCTAGGATCTCATTGTGTATTGTCAAGAAGCACATTAGCCAGTGTTGTTGCAAAATGTCACACTACAATAGAAAAAGGTTTCTGACTATGATTGCAACACGGCTGCCAACAGCCTTACAGCCCGCTAGACTAGAATACCTGTTCAAACTCAGATGACATCATCATGCCAGCAGGGGGAGCTGTGGCTTTTTCAGATGGTTGCATGTAGGTGTGTTTGTGTGCAAATGTTTATACTGCACACGAGTGAGTTGCATGTGTCACTCTGTAATAACAGTGTGCACACAGACGACTGCTTACACTACCTACAATTTAGTCTGTTTGTGTGTCTAAGAGCAGCTTGTGAACACATGCAATCCTTTATGAGTGTGTGCATGTGTGTGTGTGCGTGTGTGCGTGTGTTCTACCTGTTTGAGCTGGCACATGGTGAGGGTGAACAGGTTGACAAACTGCTCCTCGTACTGATTGACGCTCACGCCAGCGATCTCCGTCAGGCACTTGAGCGTCACGTTGCGAAACATCGGCACGTTCAAGAACTGCAACATACAAACGCACGTGAAGGAAATGAGTTGGGTTAGTGTTGAGTTAGTCATGCTCCCGGTCTACTCGGTCCCTACAGGTTGAGATGACAGGAGAGTAACATCACTGATAGCGAGGCTTACAGTCTCTCTCAAAGCTCCTCTGGTTGTCAGGGTCTTGCAAGAGGGCGTCTCTATATTGTTGGGAATTGTATATTTGGCCAAGGTAAGATTGTCTTGCTCTGGCCAGACACTAAATTACAATATACTAAGGCCGTCTGAGGCCTCTTATACAACACAATACAGGCCCTTTTGGTTGCCATTGATCAATTGGAAATTAGCACAGGAGACGGTGTTCCCAGGTCTAGAGGAAAGAGGGGACAGAGCTACACCCACTTTACTCAATTAGCACACAGATAACAGACAAAAGGTTGAGGGGGGATGTAAGGGACAATGCTAATTATCACATGGTCAAACTGTATAAATGAACTATATCATTGTAATGTTCTTCAGAATATCTTCACAGGCAGAGATGCTGCCCGATATTTCTCCCTTTCAGCGCTGAATTGTATTAAATACTCATTCAATCCTCGGACGTAGTTTGTTGCTGCTTTCTTCTTACGTTCATCACCATGACCAAGAAATAATTCCTAACAATATTCAGCGTCACACACACACAAATTATTATAGCAAATGTTTGTGTCACAGAACGAGACGAAATAGGCCAACCAGACTGATAGTTGCTGGTATTATGATCATATTTTCATAATCAAGTGCTGAATCCACATTAGCCGATTTACCTTGTAGACCAGAGTGCTGATGAGCTTGGTCTCAAAGATGTAACCCAGAGGAATCCAGTTCAGGAAGCGAAGGAGGGTCTCCAGCGTGGCATGGACCAGAGGGGCATTCTGGGAGTTTTCCTACCAAACCAGGGAGGTATGTATGAGGTCAGACAGCGGTACGTGTAAGAGAGCAGAGGCAGATGGTTGTGAATGTTTTGGCTTACCATGACAAACTGGCAGAGCTGGAATATTTGGGAGAACTCGTTGCACATGCTGAAAGAGAAAGATGAGGTGAGGTTAGTCGGGTATCTCTCACACACACACACACACACACACACACACACACACACACACACACACACACACACACACACACACACACACACACACACACACACACACACACACACACACACACACACACACACACACACACACACACACACACACACACACACACACACACACACACACACACACACACGATTGCTTCTCTGACTACAATATTAAGCCTGTAGCAAGAAAAATCGCCATCATTTTTATTCCAATTTGAGCGTTGATGTACAGGTTGAGTGACACCTGATAGTGATCTACGAACTCATCCATGCTTTCATTTCCTCTCGGCTAGACTATTGCAACTCTTCTTCACAAGCTGGTACAACCTGTATTTTAGTATCTTCACACTGGTTAGCTGCTAGTTTTACAATTGATTTTAAGATTTTACTGATCACTATAAGGCATGACTGGGCGTGGCTCCAAGCTATACCACAGACGTTTAGTATTCTACTGGCCAAACCATCATCTGGCTGGTGGTTCTTCCCACTCTGAAGCCATCCAACACTAGTCACACCGTCCTTGATCCATTACCTGTCTTTGAGGTGCTTGGCCTTGACCTGGGTCATCTGGCCACTGGAGAAGTCAAAGACCTCTTCGCTGAGCAGTTTGAGTATGATCATGTTGTTCTGACAGAGGCTCTCGCTGGTCCGGCTCGCACCCACGATGTCACTGATGAAGGTGGGCCAGTGTTTGGGCCATTCCTGCTTCAGGATCTAGACCAGAGAGGAAGAGCGATCAGCCGGATCAGTTGGCTCTCTGTGTGGCGTTTGATTGAGGGATGGGTAAACTATGAACACCAGTTGATCACTGGAGACCAACAACCACTAATTAAACACATCAATTATTGCAACATTGTCAGAATAAAAATGTAGATTTTATATTCTTGGAGTGAAAATTTTAATCTAACTTGCATCAGCCAATTACCAACATCTACTATGAATTTCTACCGTAACTTTGTCATCTTAAGGCTTGAGGGGATAAACCAGTATTTGACGGTTTTGTGAAGTAGACGTGACGTTTATTTACCTGAACAAGGATCATGTTGAGTTTTGCGATGTACACTCCCTCCTTCTGCAAGACGCATCACAGAAAAACATTGACATTTCTATAGAATAGCACAAAGGTCATACAGATCACGTGAGCTTGTCAGGAGTGTAGTATCTCGCATGAAGGTCACCTCACCTCTACATTTGCAGGATCAGAGGAGGTCTTGATTATCAGGCCGACAACATACTTCTTGATTCCTGAAAATATGTGGAGGTGTTTGTATTACAGAATGCAGATATCATTTCCCTGAGTAGCAACAGCAAAACGTAATTTTTATCATCTCTGCTTAAGAAAGGGACTCGGTTCAATCTCACTGGGCAGCCATTACCTTCACATTGATTTCTGGGGAGGATCTTCCAGCGGGTTTTGATGACTGTCTCCAGAATCTGCAGTGCGTAGTACTGGAAGGAAGATGAGAGTATTAAGACTGTGCACATGGAAAGCCATCAGAAATCCTCCTCTGGTAAAGAGCTGAAGGACTTGGGACCTATAATAAAGTAAAACATGAGGGATCCGCTTCGGTCTGCCTGATGTCATGTCAGATTTCCACAAGCAACCATTAATGCTCTTCTAGTCAAAATCAAAGGGAAAACAAAGACTAGAAAACAAAAGAAATACTACCCAAGTGATTCCTGAGAAAACAACAGAGCACTATAGCTGGGTGAAAAACAAATGTCTTCTCTTAAGGAAGTAAAACTGTTTTAAGGTTGGCGAGTTCTGAAACTTTTGAAAAGGGTTTCATAAACTCAAGTCATCATTTTTCCTTTAAACTCTGTACATGGAGTATAGAGTTTGAGCACAACTGTCAACAACCAGCTAATGTGAGCTCATAGCTTTAGTCTTAAGTCTGCGTGTGTCGGAGGTCAGCGGTTCATACTTTCGTTTTCATATTCTGAGAGAACTCCAGGATGGTGTCCACCCTCGTCCATGCGTCTGGATGGTCCTTCAGGTTGGTCAGCACTTCCTGGGCCAGACGTTGCTACAAGACAACAACAGCAGGCGCTTTTATTAGCTGAATTCTCCATGTAGGGATGAAAATGTTTGCTCCAAATTCAATATCTTCTATTCTGTCACACCTACTCTAACAAAATAATAAACAGCACAAAATAGAAAAATTAGGCTTGATCATTTTGCCAAACAAGGACTTACCAATCTACTCCCCTTTAAAAATGACAATGTTTTACTGACTGAATGCTTTAGGTTTGAGAGACATTGAGTGATCAACTTCAGGGACTTTTTTCTCCCCAAACGTTTGAATAGAAGTTGACCTAATAACTGCTGATGTTTCACAGTGAGGTGCACTACTGGTTGACAAGTCTTTAATTTAGCGTATAGGCACAGCTTTCCATGACTTGCAAAAAATAAATGCAATCCTGGCACACGAACAAGAACGCCACAGTGGAACGGAGTAGTCCTCACCTGGGATCCAATATCATAGTACATGGAGTTGACAACATTGTCCAGCAGGTTGATGTCCAGCTTCTGACTGAAGTCCAGCAGCTGCCTGGCTGCATGATCCGCCAACATCGTCATTTCTGCTGGCATAGAGCTTTGCGGGGTGGGGATATAATGAACTTGGTTAGTTTTCCTTTAGCCTAAGTAGAAGCTAACAATAGTAACAATTCTATTAGCTAAAAGCACACATACAATACATGTATCTAAGAGCAGAGTTTCCAAAGTAACAGTGGTTAAACATAAGTACACAAGAAACGAGATTAACAGTGGGCAAGATCAAAGCTATTACATGAAATAAGTCTATAAAATGTGTTTAAAGAGGTGATTCAAAAGGGTAAATTTGCTCGCCATAGTATCTGAGTTTGGTTAGTTTTCCTTTCACGTTACTAGTCGCTAACAAGAAGTCCAGTGAGAGGTTCATCTTGTTCAGCAAAAAGATGTGGAGGATCTAGTCATCCCACATGGTGCATTCATGACATTGATAGAAAACCATGACCCAATAATGGGGGAAACGGCGCCCCCACCTGGCTGACTGCAGGAGTGACGCAGCACTCGGCTAATTCCTCCCTCATGTAACGAATTAGCTTCTCGTCCGAATTACCCTTCTCCTCGTCGACTATAAACGATCAGTAAGATTAGTGTAAGCAAATAAAATGCTTAAACAACAGTAGAAGCAAGCAAAAGTCTTGGACAGGTTACTCTGCTGACCAACAAACGTTTTAGTTCCCGTTTGAGTAGTTAATCCCCCTGTCAAAACATCACAATTTCTAAAATAGACCCGATGCAAACTGCTAGCTAACATTAGGTGGGTTCAAGTTGACTAAACTTACCTGGTATTTCCTGTCTGTCCGTTGAATAGAAAGATGAAAAACCAAACTTTATTTTTTGTCGAAAACAAAAATATGTTGTTTTCTGAAAGCGTTCACTGACTGGAAACTCACAAAACTATCTCACTATCTATCTCATGGCACACGTTCTGAACCCCACTGTAGTTAGCCAAGTTAGCTCCAGGATATTGATGCAGCGCTGGATCCTTAATATCGATGCTCAGTTTGCGATGTGATAAAGCTTTCCGCAGTTTACCACAGCCAAATGTTTCTTGTCCTGAAACAATCTAAAGCACCCTTTTCTCCAGCAACGGTTAAGTCCGATTGTCACTAGGCTAATAGCAAGTTAGCGTGCTAATGGACAAATCAATGATGACTCGGGTCCTCTGGCTAATGTAAGCTAAGCTAACAACACAGATTTTCGGAATCACACTTGGAGCGGTTTTCCGGGTCATATCACGAAATAAATGAGTCTCGTTTTTTATTTTTGGTTCTATTCGCATATACTGTTAGATAGCAGATATGTTTTAATGCGTGCAAGTGTGCTCTTCCTCTCATCTCATGCTTCAAACCCAGGACCGGTTGAAACCGGTTGAGACCGGGATATTCCATCTCGGTGTTTCGGCCCGTGGCGCGCCGCGTAAAATTTGGACCATGTACACGCCCTAGCAGTATCTGATTGGTGCGTCAGTACACACGTCCTGCTCTGTCATAGGCTGAATGGCGCTGTCAATCTGACTCAACCTCCCTCTGAGCCCATGTGGTTGTGTTTGCCCTTGGTTGAGGGGTTATGGCGACGTGCCCCCCCCAGCGAAAATCATCTTCATAAAAAAATAAAATAAGCATTGTGATTTTTGTGTCATCAGGTTTATTGTGGATAGTTCGAGCCGGTGGCAAAAACAGGTGGCAAAAACAAACAGCAGCATATTGGTCTTTTCTTGTGATGCCACTTGGTGGATGCGTGTTTCTACAGTGCCTTACATTACCACAGGTGCACATGTTTAGAAAGCAGTATCTCACATTCAGCTGCAGCTTGTGTATTGAAACATCAACACTCAGTTGATGCAGACAACAAACTGCACTGTGTCATTACAGGACAGAAGAAACACTGTACACTTCTCTTCTACAACTGTTACATCATAACAATATATTTACCTCATCTTTAAGTTCTTATAGGCTATACTATCATACCTTTTCCATGCTTGGATTTTCTATTTATTTGTACATCATTTACAATATAATGTGGTTGTGAGGCCGTCAGTGCACCAAGTTCTGAAGACATTCCTATTATATAATCTTGTTTCAAGACACTTTGACAGGAAAAGAGGTATCCCTTTCAGTCTTCCTCATCACTTGTCTCCGTTTTCCCTGTCAGAGCTTTCATTGTTGTGGCCATGCTGGCTACTTCTATCACTGTGGCTGCCGTGGCGCCGTTTGATGATGTCACCCTCCTGCATGCTGTCCTCGCGAGTCAGGTCACGCTCACTGTCGTCTGAGTAATTCTCATTATCGTCTGAGTAGTGGTAACTGTCATCCAAATAGTGGTGTTCATCGCCATCATCATAATGTCCAACACCTTCTCCATCATGGATGCTTAATGAAGCTCCGTCACCCTCTTCTTCCTCCATGCCTCTCTCCCTCTCTCCTGAGTCTGCTTCAAGGTCTTCGTCATCCAGGTAGACCTGTCTGTAGCCAACAGGTTCATATCCCACATCTGGCTCCTCCTCGTCACTGACAAAGCATCAACAAAAGAATAAATTCAGCATAATACTTATCTGATTGCAAAGCCAATTATAGGGATTTAAACATTTTACCATGAATCAGCTGTATTATTTTCTATAATATAAACTTTCTTTTTTTTGTTCTTTTAAAAAAAAAGTGTTAAAAAGTGCTTTACAGAAAATGAAACAGTAATTCTCATTAGTAAGGGGTGATGGGATGTCATTCTACATGTACATGTATTTCAGAGGGTATGTAAGATACAGTAGGCAAAATGTATATGGAGCAATGCAGCGGTCCAAAAGTGGGGCAGCAACAGAGAACAGCGTCTGATCTGACTGAGGCATGGTGGGGCGACACAGTGGCTCAGTGGTTAACACCTCCCCTCAGCCAGAAGGTCCCGGCGCTGGTCCTTTCATCTCCCAGGGTTCATGTGGGTTTCCTCCGGGTGCTCCAAGTCAGATTTAACGTTGCCTAGTGCAGCTTTAAAAGACTAGAATGCACTGGATGTGAGGCTGTTTATAATGCACTGGATGTGAGGTTGTTTATAATGCACTGGATGTGAGGCTGTTTATAATGCACTGGATGTGAGGCTGTTTATAATGCACTGGATGTGAGGTTGTTTATAATGCACTGGATGTGAGGCTGTTTATAATGCACTGGATGTGAGGCTGTTTATAATGCACTGGATGTGAGGCTGTTTATAATGCACTGGATGTGAGGCTGTTTATAATGCACTGGATGTGAGGCTGTTTATAATGCACTGGATGTGAGGCTGTTTATAATGCACTGGATGTGAGGTTGTTTATAATGCACTGGATGTGAGGTTGTTTATAATGCACTGGATGTGAGGCTGTTTATAATGCACTGGATGTGAGGCTGTTTATAATGCACTGGATGTGAGTGGTGCACTGGGTCTACCTTTGCTTGTAGTCGCTGGAGAGGGAGGTTTTGCGTGCGGACCCTTTGACCACCTTGCTGCTGACGAAGTCCTCCGTCAGCTCACATCCACGCAGGGCGTCGGCGTAGCGCTTCTCTGCTGCCCGTTTGGCGTTCCTCTGTCACCAAGACACGTTACGTTAGGATGTTAGGATCCATGTTAGTCAGAGCAACCACGCAGTTTAAAGGACCATTCTATTCTGTCCTTAGTTAGAATGTCTTTATTCACCCTCACTACACAAACGCTCCAATAAACTCTAATAGTATAGTATAGTATAGTATAGTATAGTATAGTATAGTATAGGATAGTACTTTTCCACCTGGGTTTCTGAGTGTGGGACAACTCATATTCAGTTCAGTCTTAATTAGTTACAGGTGCAAGTAAAGTTTTTACCGTCCCATAATACACAATGACCATAATATATCTGTGGGGGGTTGATGAGTTTTGGTATTGATCAATAACCTAACGATTACTTTGTCAGGTGCTGAGATTTCTTCCTTTCAACTGACTTTCCAGTCGGTATTTGCTGTTTTGGAACAAAGATAGATTTCTTACTACGTTTTAGTGAACTGATTATTTAGCTAATCAATTAATCAGTCTTTATTTCAATTCTCTGAAATGTCTGTATCGATTATGTATCTTATATAAACTCTGACTAGGCTTTATAGATGGATTTGGTACAGCAGTATACCAATACAAAGTAAGGTGAGTGGATGTTGTGATGAGTGAGAGTCCCTGGGCTTATCAAATGGACGCCCCCCAATCACAGATGATCATTGAACATCCCCTGCAGTGATCAGACTCCTGGTTCACCTGGGCAACCTGCTCCAACAGCAGCGGCCTCCCCTTCACCCTCTCCTGGATCTCTTTAATCTCCTGCTGGTACTCCCTCCTGCGCTGGAGGTCTTGTTTCCTGTACACCAGACAGGTTTATGGATCCCCGACAACACAAATTCAACGGCACACAAAGCAACAGTCAGTTACATATCGCTACCGCCACGTTGCTGCAAATTTGGAAAGCTTTTTGAATTGAAAGCTTACATGGTCGTTTATGTCACGTTTTATGATCCAGGTATGATCATATATCAGTGGTGTCCTATCATGTGCCGTGGAGGGCTGAGAGGCTGCAGGTTTTCACTCCAACCAAAGACTGCAGCAGGTGATTTTACTGGTTAGTCCCTCTCTGGTTGAAGGTGTGAGTCAGTGAAATCACCTGTTGTAGCCACTGTCATATATCATATTTTCTTAACTGTCAAACATTTTTGTCCAACAACAACAATGTATAATTGAATTTGACAGTTTTATGCTTAATTTGTAGTCATCAGGATTGCTACTGTAATCGAGGTATGTGTATTGAGATATTCTTTACACCTCAAAATGAAGATGAAAGGCAATGTAATTAGGAGAATACACAATGGTTGACATGGTTGACATGAAAGGAGAACATTCAGATGTTTCCCAGACCGGAGCAACTGGTCCAGGAATCAGGCTCAACTGGAATATGTGGTTTCATTCCTAGGCAACTATCATACAAGCATCAGCAAAATGAGCCACTACAAATGAACATGTTTCACAATCCTTGGGCAAATTACTTCAACAGTGTGTTGAGTACCAAATCTGGATCATTTTGCTCAACATTTTGCTCCCAGTCACCCGTATGACTCCCATTCACTTTGAATTAGCAGTGGCTACATCCATCTATCATCTACTTTCAGACAAACAGACCGGCATAAGTAGAAGTGACTATTCATAATGACTTCCTTGTAAGTGAACAGAGCAAAGATTAATTAAAAAAAACAAATAAAAGAAAGATGCTTCTCAAAACAACATTCCAACCACAGGAACTATTCAGGAACTATTGGTACTTAGTTCCAGGAACTTGGACCTTTCCAACCAAAGGTCGTAGCTGAAACCAAGCAGTCGCACTTTTGTCGTGTCACACATTCCTTATTTACATCATCTCCCCAGTACTTTGGTGCGGTGGAAAAGAAACCTCAAACTCTTTTGGGGAACTAAAAAGGTTCCTGCTCAAAAAAGTACCCAAACATTTCAGGTTCCTGCAGTTCCTACGGCTATGATCAAACAAGGAGTCTTTAGTAATCTGAGTATGAGGGAAATATATCGTTATGTTCTGGTGTGAAAACAGTTACAAATGATGTGCTATTAATTGAAATTTCAAGTTGTGTTTTCAGACGACAAGTAAGAATAGTAACGGGCTGAGGGGCGACATGGTCCTCAACATGTTGTCTGGGTACCTGAACTCGTTGAGTTTGGTCTGGTTGGTCTGCGACAGCGCCAGGTGGGAGTCGTTGGCCTGGGCGCGCTTCAACACCACCTTCTGCAGCTTCTTCTCCCTCTGCTTCTGTCTCTCTCTCCACCTCTCCTCCTCTTCCTCTGCCTTCTTCCTCTGTTCAAGTACCTTTCTACTCAAGGAGACAATCTGGTCACGGATGAGGACTTTGGTACAATGAGGTACAAACAGTGTTTTGGAGGTGGTCTAGGAAACTGGGGGAAAGGAGGGGCAAGGAGGTCCGTAAGAACTCATCCATCGGGGAGTCAAAACAAGGAGGTAGGACTCTGACTGTCGCTATGTCAAAAACAGGGCATCTGAGTTCTGCAGCTCTCTCTACTTTATCTATGTATGAGCCCTTGGTATTCTATGATGGTACCTTACAGCCTCTTGGCGCTTTTTGGTGGCATCTGTGACTTTAGCAGGCAGGAGCTCCAGGCTGCCTGAGAGGGAGGAGCAGAGGCTGGAGTTGGGCGTCCGGACAGACCCGGAGCTGACGTAAGGCCAGCGCATCGCCCGAGGACTGGTCTGCTCCTTCTCAATGTCTGCCAGGATGCGTTCGCGGTGCGAGGAGATCTGCGACGTCCTTAAACGGAAGGGTTCACAAGCAGTGATGGGCTTCACCTCCTTTCGGTTCTCCAAGTGTCTCTGGAAGCGTCGGTAACGGGCATTAAAATCAGGTACCTCTTTGTTTATCTTGGGACTGTGGGAGAAGCCGTCATCCCCGTCAGCTGCAGTCACGGCATCTTTGGTCTTCTTGTGGTCGTTGAGTCGCCGCGCTAGCATGCTGGGGGGCATGGAGGCGCTGTAGAGCATCTCCTTTGCTCTCATCTGCATCTTGATGGACCGATACAGCTGCTCCTCCTTCATCTGTTCCCCTGACGCTGCCAGGTATACTGCCTTGGGCACAGGCTTGGCCTTGAAGGGTTTCACCCCGTCCTGGGCGGAGGGCTGCAGGAGGCGGAGATGCTCCTCTCTTTGCTCTTTCTTCAGCCGCTCTCGCTCCAGGAAGCTGAAGGGCTTCTGGACGTCACGCAGATTCTGCTCTTCCCGCTCTCCCATGGTGCACCGCCGCTCCTCCTCCTGCTCCTGCAGCGCTCCAGAGAGGGGGAGGTGAAGGTGCGCTGGTGCAGGGCTGGCGCGGAACTTGCGCCGGCACTCCGTCAGTTCCTGCAGCTGCCGTCGCAGCGCTGCGTTCTCCAGTTCGACCTCTGAACGCGTCTTGATGCCGCGTCTCCGTCTGTCCGCCTCACGCCGAGTCATGTGGAACGGTTTTGGGACGGTCACTCGGTGTTTCCAAGACTCCTGGTCTGCGTCTTTACGCCCCTGCCTCTTTTTGCCCTTTCGCTTTGGGTGCTTGGGCCTCCTCTGGTCTCCTGGCAGGCTCTGGAGTGAGGAGGACGATGGGTGGCGATTGCGGGGGGACAGCTTGAAGTCCTGCCACATGTTCTTGATGTGTTCTTTGGGAGAGGAAAGCAGGCCTTTCTCCACATCGTTGTTGGCAGCTCCTTCCTCATCTGATGTGTCCGACTGTCCAGAGCCTCTCCTGAGTTCAACAGCAGAATGGGACTTCCTTAAACAGCATGAAGCTGCTGGGCCGCTCTTCGCCCTTGGGATCCTATTGAGAAATACACAAACACACACAAACAGACATGAGAGACACAACACAATAAATCTCTTTGGACCCAGAATGTAATCACAAAGGAAAAAAGCCACCCACAGGTGCCCCGCCTCCAGCGTCGCATCCAGGGGTGCCATGCATTTGAGCTGCAGCTTTGTGCGGTACATGCTGTCCAGCTCGGCCATAGTGTGGAGGTGGGCCTTCTTCAGCTCCTCCAGCTTGCTGTAATACTCCTTGTTGGAGAAGAAGATTTCCCTCAGGTTGATGCGGTCTCCTGCCATCCTGTAATCCTTGATCGTCAGAGGGCTGCCCTCCCCCGAAGAATCCTCATCTCCGAACTCAGGACCTGAGTCTTCGTACTCCATCTGAAGAGGTCAAATGTTATTATGCAACTTGGTGGACATTTCTATCCAAAGCTTACAGAAATATTGGAGCACAGATTTTTAATGAGTGGGAATTGAACCACTAACACCACCTTTGTCAGTGTTACTGCAATATGGGTTTTTGAAAGCCGATACCAAAACGATACTGTTGTACTGAAGCTGCCCAATACCCTATATTTTGTGCCAAAATTCAATATCTTACGAATTTTCCATGTTCATGCCAAAAACAGCATTTAGACCATGGGACACTAAAACTCTCCATTGAAATGCTCTTTAAAAAGGCAGGATGACCCCCCACCAATTCAATACTAGGGAAACTGAGACATTACTGACTTTAAATGAGGGATTGATTTTCAAAAAACATCAATGGATATGATGATAAGTACAAACTGAATTTGACATTTTACAGACAGTTTCCCTGTAGCTGTGGTCAGGGAAGATCCTCCATCATGTCGTCACACTGGTCAATATTCAATATTTAATAAAAGGCAGATATCTATATCAATATATCAAATCGATGTATCAGTCTAACTAGAATGATGTTAGTCTCTACATTTCAGTGTCAGTCGAACATGACAGATAAAGCTCATGGAGAGTTTAATAAGTGATGGGAGAACATCAGAACATTGATTGGTTCCTGAGGGGGAATTCATGTTTCCGGCTGTGAGCCTCCATATGGAGGTCAGAGGTCAAGGTCAGACAGAAAGCAGTGACCCTGCAGGCTCAAACGTACAGATACAGTGACTTGCTCAAGGACACTTCAGCGTGGTTTACATTCGGGGTCATGGGGGATCGAACCTGGGACAGACCAGTCCTGCTATGAGGCACAGACAAATACCAAGTGCCTCCTGCAGGCCTAAGCCTATTACACCCTGCTAGGGCGGTTAGACCGGCCATATGGCGGCTGTGTAACAAGGCATGAGGGCTCAACAGACAGACCTCCTGCTGTCTGCCTCTACCTCTGCTCACATTATCGTCAGGTGTTTGACAGACGGGTCAAGACTTCGACCTCGTCCTGTAAATAGGATCCTGCTTAAGGAGGGGAGGGTTTACTTGAAGTAACGTTCTAGTCCAGAGGAAAACGAAGCGTTTGGGATTATGAACTGACTGTGACGTCCAGTAATCTAGTCACGGCGAGAAGCCAAAAATAGTCAGGCCAACAAAGTATGCAGGTCAAATCCCTTCCAACACACACAGAAGTGTGAATGGACTGTTAGCTGGAAAACATCAGAGATTGTGTCTGCTTCCTTCAACGTGACGTCATTATCCACTCAGCGACTCACACCAAACATAGTATATAGTATATATTACAATTCTATTCGGCTCAAGGGTTCTTCATTTGTACCCGAGGGTAAATTTGTTTAAAAAAATTTAAAAAAAACACATTCAATTACAACAATAACAATGTAAAACGTTAACACATGTAGTCAGGAAAAAGTAAAAAGGTAGAGAGACAAAAAGTCAAGACAAGTCAGGAAAAAGTGCTTTCACATAACAGTGAACAGTAAAGAACGGTGTAAACAGGAACAGGACTTGAAGTTGAAGTTACATGAAAACAGATGTCGAAAAATAAAACCTCTACTGCTTTGTGGTGATGACTGACTCGAGTTTTATTTCACCAAGTCAGCCAACAGAACTGACGAAGGGATTTTAAAAACATGGAATTCTAGTGGACACAAATTATCACTAGAGATGAAAATAAAATAAAATAAGAAATAACATCATAAATACATAAAAACAATAATTTAATTTCTGTCTTAACAGTTACCTCCTTTTCGTAGTGACGGTTGTCCATCTGCTCTGCAGGTGTGTACGGGAGGACTCTCTCGCGCTCGTATAAAGCTAACGGGGCTTTGGTGTGCGGGTCTACCGGCGTCTTCAAACACGATGTAACCAGGACGTTTGTCCGGTGGGCATTCGCCATAGTTTTGTTCCCGTTTTTAGAAACCTCCAAACAGCTATTAAATGAATTAGTTTGGACGCTGCAAAAGAAGTTGCTGTCTGTGCCGACAGACGTTAAGGTGAGGCAGCAGGTCAGGGTTGCCAGGTCAGGGTTGCCAGATCTGTCTGAAGAAGACCAGCCCAGTGGACCAAAACCAGCCGGACACCAGAACTCAAAATAAGACGAAGCCAAACCTTAAACACTGCTTTTAAAATCCAACAGCATCGCTACCATTATGAAATGTATTTCAAAACTGTAAATTAGTCGAATATCATAAAAACGTCCCCATGTCTGGAAAAAATACATTGAAAATACATAGGCCTGTGTATATTGAGTAGTTTTACAGATTGTGTTGTATGATATATTATCATACAATGAAAATATAGTCCAATTCACTTCCGACACTGTAGCCTGATATAGCCTGGCTGTGTCCCAGCCAATCACTGGTGCCATCTAGTAGGACTCCATAAATGACCTCATACATTTTGCCTTGTTGAAGATATTGATCAGTGTTACTAGATATGACGCATTGCCTCTTTCTCTGGACAATATGAATGAACTTCAATACTTCAACTTGAATTATTACTTCATAATTAATTTCTTGAACGCTATTTCATTGTCACTCACATGAAACCGTTGGCAGGTGTAAATTATTTCGTTTTAATTAATTTTAAAAAAATAGTAATTAATACAAACACAAAAGCACAACTCGCGGACCCAAAAATCAACCTGCGACATTTCAAAAGTAGCTCACATCCGCGGGAAAACGGTGGACCTGGCAACAGTACAGCAGGTGCGTTCCTTAGCAACGGCGAGGCGCGTGGTTGTGAGGAAGTGACGTCTCGTGTCCGGAAGTAAACCTTTGCGGGCTTCGGTCGTCAAAATGCCATAGACATACTACATAGACGCATAGATATACATAGACGCCTCATTGACTGCTTGTGCGCATTGCTACGATAAGTAAACGTCGCCGCCATATTGGTCCGGCCAAGACTGTCCTGTAAACACATGCAAGTAAACGGGGAGCTGCAGGTTTTCTGGATGAAAAGCTCTATAACGTTTACATTTCTCAACCGATTTCAATGAGACGTTTTATATTCAAGGGTTTATGATCTACGTGGAGTAGAACAAAAGTTTTGTCTCCAGTTACTTAGTCAGGCTGTAATCGCTGCTAGACGCCCAAGAGAGCAGCGTCAACGTTAGGCTCACATCAACTGAATTACTGACGTGGTGGAAAATAATTCATTGTCATAAGGCATTGTAAAAACTCAGGTTTGTCAAGCATGGGTTTGGATTATTTTCCTTGGTTTATACTTCCACGTCCAGATATAATACAATTTAATGTACATGAAATGTGTAAAAAGTTATTTTTCTGTCCATGTTCACATCACTTTAGCTTTTCTTGTGCTCCAGGTCAGAACAGCTCATTCACTTTGAAATACTTGGGGGGGGGGGGATCTAAATAGCGCATTTTTAAGTACAAATAATTGACCATCATTGAGAAAAATGGAACAAAATCGGCAAACACAAATTACAATAGTGAGACACTGTTTTCACCTCCCCTGTCTGTCACTGTCTGTCTATGTTTCACGGATCCATCCCAGCTCCATCCAGCCCAGCCTCTGCACCCCCTCCTTCCCTTCACCAGCTTCATCATTAAAACCACTTATTTTCTACTCCGTCGTCCTGGTCTGCATTTCTGGGTCCTATCTCTGACACAGAGGGCAAATAAGTCTAGTTCACCCCGACATCCCCAACAACTACCGGCCCATCTCCAACCTCCCCTACCTGTCCAAAGTCCTTGAGAGAACTGTTGCTTCACAACTCAAGTCCCACCTAGACCTCCACAACCTCTACGAACCCTTCCAATCCGGCTTCCCTTCAAAACACAGCACAGAAACCGCCCTACTGAAAATCACAAATGACAATCTCTCTGCTGACTCTGGCTTCCTCACCATCCTCATCCTCCTTGACCTCAGCGCCGCTTTCGACACCATCAACCACTCCATCCTCCTCTCACGTCTCCAGCACTCCCTTGGCATAACTGGCACCGCCCTCTCCTGGTTCACCTCATATCTCTCAGACCGACATCAACTGACATCCTTCCCCCTTGGACAAATCATCCGTCGACCCCACCCTCTCTTTCCTACCCCACGCCAACCACATCACCAAAACTGCCTTCTTTCACCTCAGGAACATCGCAGGCCTCCGGCCCTCCCTGTCCTCTGCCACCACTGAAATTCTTATCCATGCCCTCCTAACCTCCAGACTGGACAACTGCAACAGCGTCTTCAACGGTCACCCAACAAAATCCTCAATAAACTCCAATACGTCCAGAACTCTGCCGCTCGACTTCTCACCTCCACCCGCCGCCGTGACCACATCACCCCGGTCCTCCACAACCTCCACTGGCTCCCGGTCAAATACAGGATTGACTTCAAATTATTACTCACCACCTGCAAAGCCCTGAATAACCTGGCCCCTCCCTACCTCCCAGACCTCCTCCCCCGCCACGCCCCGACCCGTTGCCTCAGGTCCGCCGACGCAAACACTCTCAAGACCATCAGGACCGAGCTCCGGACCTGGGGTGACCTGGGGTGACCTGGGGTGACAGGGCCTTTCCAGTTGCTGCACCCTCCCTCTGGAACGCCTCCCCATCCGCATCCGCCAGGTTCCCACCCGACCATCGTTCAAACAAGCCCTCAAAACCCATCTCTTCAAACTCGCTTTCACCTGCTCACCCCTGTTCCCTTTCTCTCCCTTCCCTCCACTCCATGACTTGTTCTGTACAGCTTCTCTAGTTTTCTTTTTTACTAAAATGTTCTGTTTATTTTGTTTTGTTTGCTCATGTTTTTTGTTTTGTTTGTTCTGCCCTCCATGTAAAGCGTCTTTGGGTATTTAGAAAAGCGCTATATAAGTCCAATGTATTATTATTATTATTATTATTATTATATTATTAAATAAAGAGGACAATTCAAATGGCCTATCGAGATTTTCATCTATATTTCAATATCTATATTTCTCCAAACCGATTTTTATGACAAGCTACTTGTTTCTGCTAAGCGGCTGATGATGAATCTGACTAGTTAGCTGGCTAGCTAAACTTTCTCACACTTTGAAGGTTTCCCAAAGAGAAAGAGTTGATACAGATTACAGCATAACGATCGAGATTCTACGTAACTGGAGTCAAAAGTTATTTTTTCTACTCCACGTAGATCATAAACCCTTGAATATAAAACGACTCACTAAAATCGGTTGAGAAATGTAAACGTTATAGAGCTTTTCATCCAGAAAAACTGCAGCTCCCCGTTTACTTGTATTTGTTTACAGGCCAATGCGGCGTCTGTGTGTATCTGTCCATGTCCAAAACGACCGTTTACGGGACACGTATCAGAGGCATACAAAGGACATTTATTGTGTTGTTTTTACCCAGGCGACGCGGGTTCAAATCCCGGTATGGGAACTACCCTTTTACCCTGAACACCGGTAATTGATCACTTTCCATCATTTTGGGGATTTTCGTGTCGCGGCGACCATACACATCTTCTGATCTAGTAAAGACACCCCCCCTGCTGAGTAGCTGTAGCCCGAAGCAATCAATTGATAAACTGAGGAAAGCTGGAAAAGAACAAGCTTGACTAGACCAGTGTCAAAAAGAACAGAATAGAAAATAACTGGAAAAATTGGGTGTCTTTATTCCGTGTGTGTGTGTGTGTGTGTGTGTGTTGGATGTGCATGCATGTTTGATATGGAAGCGTATAATTAACTTAATCCAAAGGTTAGTGCAGATTGGAAAATGAAAATGAAAGGAAGATGAAAATAAAATGTGAATGAAAAAGCCATTTGCCAGCATTTTCAATGACATGTCCCGCTTTGTTTTCATGTCCCATGGTTAACAAATTTCAAATAATAATAATAATTCAAATATGAAAAGTGAGAAGCAACGCCCCCTTGTGCATAACATTTCCATGGTCTACCAACCTGTCAGTCATTCTCTTAATGAATATTGACTCATTGACTCAAATGATGCATGCAAAAGTGGAAAATTAAAATGCTATTGGATTGCATCTTCATGTTCCACTTTGCATTAACATTTGGATGAAGTTAACTATACGCTTCCATAGTTTGATGGTGAGAGAGTCTGTCTCCATATCTGCTGTTGGAAAGAAACATTCCACTTATACTAACTACATCTGAATAAAAGCTAAAATGAAAGTGAATATATACTACTGCTAAAACACACAACTGACAACAGTGAATTTGTTTTTAAGTGACTGGGTTTATTTAGTGAAAGACCCTGGACAGGTCGCCAATCCATCACAAGGCCAACACAGATCGACTGTCAATCACTTTCAGGGCAATTTAGAGTTTCCAATCCACCTGACCTGCATGTCTTTGGACTGTGGGAGGAAACCAGAGGACCCGGAGGAAACCCACGCCAACACGGGGAGAACATGCAGACTCCACACAGAGAGGAACCGTGTCCTTCTTGCTGTGAGGCCACAGTGCTAACCACTGAGCCACCGTGTCGCCCACAGGGAGACCTATGAAGGATCCTGCTAGCCAAACACCTGAGAACTTGATGATGGCTTTTACACTCGGAAAATATTCACCCACCCGTTAATCTGAAGTCAGAGAAGCAGCTGCACACTTGAAATATATTTGCTCAGATTTAATCACTTGGGCATCGAATTCTCTGCAACAATTTTACGTGCAGATTGAACATTTGCGATGCCCATCTGAGAAGTTGCAGTGGCAGATTCAATTTGTTCTGCCAAGTGCAAGTTTCAAGTGCGGCTGCTACCACATTCATTCAGATGTTCACTTTTACATCTGTAAATGTTTTCTGTCTTCAATCACGCGTGGGTGGATATTTTCTGAGAGTCGTTCTCAGGTGTTTGGCGAGAAAACCTCCATAGGGAACTTCACTCCACATCTTTGGCTTTGGTCGCACAGCAGCAGAATGTCCTCATCCACCTTCTTCTAGGGCTTGCTGACCTCTAAAAATCAAAAGAGGACAGTCAAGCGACCTTGTTGGAATCAACGACAGTGTGGAAGGACTTGACAATTCAGACAGAAGTGGAGGTGAATGTCCTACCAGATGTGGAGTGGATCAGGTCATTGTTCAAGGGAGGACCTGCAGGGCTGCTCAGGGGAACCGAAGGGGTGACCACAACAGCAGAGTCCACAGTGGGGCTTGCTGCTGGAGCTCCAACCTGTGAGGAGACCATTAGTACAATTAACAAGAATCACATTCATTCCTGGTTGATTCCTACCTCTGTGGTGTCCAGTGATGGAGTCCCCTCAGTTATCACAGCCAGGTGTTTTTATCCAGGAGTCCAGAACAGCCTGGGGATAAACACGCACACACACACACACACACAAACACACACACTATTTTAAGTTCAAGTTTCTAAGAGCAGTATTTGTATCTCCATAGTTTTTGATGTCATTTGGCAGAGACCAATATGTGCTCAAAGTGAACAAGTCTGTCCTGATATTGGTGCCTAATGCCTTTTATCATCAAATCTTGCAAATTTCACATATGGATGCACAAGGTCCCTGATCTGCTCATATTATGGCCTAACTGGACCATTTCCCTCCTCTTCCACCCTCATCTGAGGGGAGAGTGGAGCTCCGGGGGAAATAATCTTACCTAATTTGGGGTCAGTTCCTGTCCTGTTCAGGTTCCCCATCACTCAGATTGTGGGCCATGTCTGAGTTAGGGTGAACTAAGATGGCACCTGGCTGCGCTTCAGTGGAAGTTCCCCGAGCGCTGGTGAATGAGGACACATGCAGTTAAGATATACTGATACCTCAGATTTGTTGTAGGTGAGTGAATGAATAGGTGAATATTTTCTGAGCGTAGTTCTCAGGTGTTCTGCTAGAAAAAAAACCTACATAGAGACCACAGGTCTCACTCCCCAGGTGAGGCCACAGGTCTCACTCCCCAGGTGAGGCCGTGGCCGCACCACAGCAGCAAAATGCCTTCCTCAACCAGGAGAAGAAGCGTCTGACTCCCTTCTTCTTCTTCTTCTTCGGCTTGCTGACCTCTAAAAAACCGAAAGAGGACAGTCGATGCCTCAAGTGACCTTGATGGAATCAACTACAGTGTGGAAGGACTTGACAATTCAAACACAAGTGGAGGTGAATGTCTTACCAGATGTGGTGTGAGCAGCGTTTGTGTCAACCAGGTTGGTGTTATCCATGACAACCTGGTTCACAGCAAGGGCGGGGTCAGCAACAGAGCTGCCCAGGGGAACTGAAGGGGTGGCCACAACCGGCAGAGTCCACAGTGGGGTCTGCTCAGGGGTAGGGCCACAACGGCAGAGTCCACAGTGGGGCTGCTCAGGGAACCGAAGGGGTGGCCACAACGGCAGAGTCCACAGTGGGGCTGCTCAGGGGAACCGAAGGGGTGGCCACAACGGCAGAGTCCACAGTGGGGCTGCTCAGGGGAACCGAAGGGGTGGCCACAACGGCAGAGTCCACAGTGGGGCTGCTCAGGGGAACCGAAGGGGTGGCCACAACAGCAGAGTCCACAGTGGGGCTTGCTGCTGGAGCTCCATCCTGTGAGGAGACCATTAGTACTATTAACAATAATCACATTAATTCCTGGTTGAGTGAATTTTCAACTGTATATTATTGCTAATATATAATTGACACTGAGCAAGCAGTGACTCCTACCTCTGAGGTGTCCAGCGATGGAGTCTCCTCAGGTGTCACAGCCGGCTGCGCCAGTTCATTGATGGACTGGGAGCTGGAGACCAGAATAGCCTGGGGGCTGGACACTGGGGGCATTGGCTGAACCAAGATGACACCTGGAGTGGAAGTTCCCCTAGCACTGCTGAATGAGGACACATGCAGATAACATATACTATTAGCTCAAATTTGTTGTACAGGTACATTCAGGTACCTTCCAAAAGGACAAACTCACAGTTATGGTCATAGCCAGGAAGCAAGACTTCCCACTGGGCAAGCATGACAATCAATCAATAAGTTGATCGATTGATGAATCATCCACCTACAGCGCCTACCCTTGTCTGATAACTGATGTGCAAAGCAGTAATATAAGGACTCGCACCACACATCCAAACACACACACTTACTGAGAGCTGTGGTGGGAGCTGCTGGCGAGGTCGCTCATTGTGATGAATGGATGCTCGAGGATTTCACTTGGTGTGATCCTCTCACTGGCATCCATCTGGAGCATTCCTTTCAGGAGGTCAACAAACTGCCTCCTGAGCTCAGCCCTGTCCTCTTCCTTCAGGTTCAACTAAATTACCAAATGATGAGAAACGTCCAACAGGAAATCAGTGGAATCATCTTCCTGACTCACAAAAAGGTTGATGGAAGTCATGAATTCAACCAATTCCATGTCTTCAGCAGTTACCACCTACTGGACTACCTACCTCTGTCAGCTCATCCAGAGATCTGAATGAGTACTCCCTGTAGTCTGCGGGAAAGCAGTCATACTCCTCTGGTGTCTAAAAGAAGGTAACGTGTATTTGAAACTTATCACTTTAGATGAATTACTGATTGATACTGACAATAAATAACCTCAAATAGAGAAGAAAATGTTCAAAAGAAAATTATATTTGGTCAATAAAGCGGTGTTGTGGTACCTTGAGCCTCCAGCCTCCAGCCCTCCTGAAGACAAATAACTCCTGTGTTCTACGCCCAGCATTCAGGAGGTGGTCCGCTGGCTGACCCAGGAGGTCAATGATGAATCGCATCTGGAGGCAAAACACAGGATCACATCAGTCTAGACTATCAGGACTCCATATGGTTTTATTACTTGTCTGCTGTGATCATCATCTGCTGGTCTTAGAGTAGCTACTGCTATCAATAATTAAGGGCTCGTGTAGAAAGGGAGCAGAGTCCAGCTATAGTAAGGTACTGACCACGTCATATTCACTCCCCCCAGGGAAGAGTAGTCTGCAGATGAACAAGACCGACATCATGCAGCCCAGCGACCACATGTCCACGGCCTCAGAAAATGGAAGCCCCAAAAGGATTTCTGGAGACCTGAGTGTGGAAGAACAGCAGCACAGCAAATCAGAAACATTGTCGTGCTTTGAGGAATAATAATACAACATGGGGAAACATGGTAGAAATGAAACAAGGAGGTGTCAGTAGCAGAATGTCACAACAGCTGAGACTTATGTAGCCCTGAAGTCAACATTTGTCCTCACCGGTATGGACAGGAAACACACACCCTGCTATGTATTTACAGTAGAAGTGAGAAACTGAAAACCCTGTCCAGTAGATCTCACCTGACGCAAAGGGGCTGAAGTATAGAGCCTTGCTTGGCTTTAGTCCTCAGAAGGGCCGCGCCAAAGTCTATCAGCTTCACCCTGAAGGGCTCTCTCAGACGATCCACCAGCATGATGTTGCTCATCTTCAGATCTGCGTGGATCACTCCGATGCTCTTCAGGGCCTTGAATGCTGTGGCCATCTGCAGGGACAAAGTCGGTCATAGAATATAGAGCATGAACTACAGTGGAACATTCTGCAGCTTTGAATTTACTTCCTGTCTGATGGCATCTGTACCTGTTGGATGATGGACCTGATGACATTTAGTGGCAGAGGGTTGAACTTCCTCTGCGTCATGTACCCGGATAAGGAGATGTCCAACATCTCAAACACCAGACAGGTTTGACCATTCATCTCGACGTCCTGATAGAACTTTACGATGTTGGTCTCATCCGCATCCAGACATCTGAGACGCTTCAACATGGACAACTAGGGATACATAACAAGTGTGACATGGTGATGTTATCAACATGTAGTTTATGTGATACACAGACTAAATCTGACCAACAGAGCAGATGTAACACAATCTTTTGCATGACAGTAAAATCACCCACCTCCTTTTTGGCCTGACGGTTAGATTCACCACCGTTTGGTACCTTTATGGCCAGAATCTCCCCGGTGTCCAGTTTCTCACATCGGGCTACAGTACCAAAGCACCCCTGTCCAAGGTAGTCCAGTACCTTAAAGTTACTGGACTCCCTGGGTGGACAGAGACAGAGGAGACAGCTTGCCATGTTTGCTATGGAGGAAAACATAAAGAGAAAATAGTTACTTAAATCCCTTTAAATATCCAATTAACACAACAGTTAACCTCTCAATGTTAACTTGTCATTCAACATTGAGCGTATTCCTATCTGGTGTCAATGTTTAACATCAAGTTGGTAAATGTATTCTGCACTTTTACTGCTACACATATTAATTTACTTTCCCAATATTTACCGTGCAGAGTAGAAATGGCTGAAACACTGGAGACGATGTAACACATGAAGGTCATGTTAGTGTGAACACAGTACATTACAGGAGACGGCGACTTTTACTTGAGTCAAATCATTTTTCTGACCTTTCCTCAAGTCAGAGTTTGAAGAGAGAATATACTTGTCTAGAAACCTGCTCAAGTCAAATCAAAGTGCTACCTGACTAAACACATCTTTCACTCCTCTTTCCACCTCTGGTTGGAAGTTCCAGCATCACTGGACCTCAAACACTTAAACATTAAAGAGGAAAACCACTGACTTACCTAAATCACGTCGTTCTTCTTCCAGTCGCATTAGTGCAATGACCAAAATCCACATCTAGCACCTTTATGAAGCTCAACACGAGTTCCAGGACCTTTATGATGTCATAATCCACCAAGCACTGTTGTTTTGATTTGAAAATCCAACCAGACAGCATCCTCACACCAACATCACATTAAGTCCAATAATAATGGAGTGATCTATGTACTCTCTGATAAATTAAGAAAAATCAATCAATCAATAGAATTGAACTGTGCGAACAATGCGATTTGCCACTAGAGGGGGCCACTGAGTCAAAACAAAGTTGAGGCTTAGAACACCCCACCTCCATCTGCCCTTACCCACGCCTAGTAGGTGCCAGCATAGACATATATACATAGACGCCTCATTGACTGCTTGTGCGCATTGCTACGATAAGTAAACGTCGCCGCCATATTGGTCCGGCCAAGACTGTCCTGTAAACACATGCAAGTAAACGGGGAGCTGCAGGTTTTCTGGATGAAAAGCTCTATAACGTTTACATTTCTCAACTGATTTCAATGAGACGTTTTATATTCAAGGGTTTATAATCTACGTGGAGTAGAAAAAAAAGTTTTGTCTCCAGTTACTTAGTCAGGCTGTAATCGCTGCTAGACGCCCAAGAGAGCAGCGTCAACGTTAGGCTCACATCAACTGAATTACTGACGTGGTGGAAAATAATTAATTGTCATAAGGCATTGTAAAAACTCAGGTTTGTCAAGCATGGGTTTGGATTATTTTCCTTGGTTTATACTTGTGCAGACGTCCATATACAATAAACTGCTCAAAGAAATTAAGGGAACACTTGAATCACACATCGCGGATCTCGATGAACGAAATATTCAAATGAAAATCTTTATTGATTACATTGTGTAATTCGTCGAGAACAAAATGACGTAAGAACAGTCAATGGAAACCAAAATCATTAACCCATTGAGGGCTGAATTCAAAATCACACCGAAAATCAAAGTGAAAAATTGAGATCACAGGCTGATCCAACTTGTGTGAATTTCATCACGACGACTCATAATGTGGCTCAGTAGTGTGTATGGCCCCCACGCGCCTGTATGCACTCCCAACAACGTCTGGGCATGCTCCCGATGAGACGGCGGATGGTGTCCTGGGGGATCTCCTGCCAGACCTGGATCAGGGCATCAGTGAGCTCCTGGACAGTCTGTGGCGCTACTTGGAGGCGGCGGATGCACCGAGACGTAACGTCCCAGATGTGCTCACATGTATTCAGGTCTGAGGAACGTGAGGGCCAGGCAATGGCAGCAGTGCCATCGTCATCCAGGAACTGCCTACACACTCATTGCCCTGCACCAGGAGGAACCCAGGGCCCACTGTACCCAACAGCAGTCAGGGTACCGTTGGCTAGCACGTGGAGGTTTGTGCGAGCCTCCGAGGACATGCCTCCCCACACCATCACTGACCCACCGCCAAACCGGTCATGCTGGATGATGTGCAGGCAGCATAACGTTCACCACGGCGCCTCCAGACTCTTTCACGTCTGTCACATGAGCTCAGTGTGAACCTGCTCTCATCTGGGACGAGAACAGGGCGCAATGGAGAACCTGACAATTCTGGTGTTTTCTGGCAAATGCCAATGGAGCTGCGCGGTGCTGGTCTGTGCTGGTCTGTGCTGGTCTGTGAGCACAGGTCCCAGTACAGTTCTGTTTGTGACAGTTGGGTCAGAAACATGCACACCAGTAGCCCGCTGCAGGTCATGTTGCTCCGCAGTGCTCCTCCTGTTCCTCCTCGGTCCTGCCGCGGGGTTGTTGCCCTTCTACGGCCCAGTAGTGAGACACTGGCAGCCAGTCTGCTTTCTATATTTGTATAGCAGTGAAAAGATAGATATACTCCAACACAGACAATTACAAAGAAAATTATAAGATAAGATACGCCTTTATTGATCCCCAGAGGACAAATAAAGAGGGAAATTTCAAATGGCCTATCGAGATTTTCATCTATATTTCAATATCTATATTTCTCCAAACCGATTTTTATGACAAGCTACTCGTTTCTGCTAAGCGGCTGATGATGAATCTGACTAGTTAGCTGGCTAGCTAAACTTTCTCACACTTTGAAGGTTTCCCAAAGAGAAAGAGTTGATACAGATTACAGCATAACGATCGAGATTCTACGTAACTGGAGTCAAAAACTTTTTTTTCTACTCCACGTAGATCATAAACCCTTGAATATAAAACGTCTCATTGAAATCGTTTGAGAAATGTAAACGTTATAGAGCTTTTCATCCAGAAAAACTGCAGCTCCCCGTTTACTTGTATTTGTTTACAGGACAATATGGCGGTGATGTTTACATGTACGATCCACAGGCCAATGCGGCGTCTGTGTATTATGTCTGATCAACTGCCACCAACTTGGAACATATTTTTAATTAATTTCCTGTCATCAGTAGATTGGAAACATCACTTCATATACTTTAGCTGGTACTTCCAGTCTTGACATTTTCCTTACTTGGACCTTCTTCATGCCAAAAAGTATTAAACTATTCAGTGTTTGGCCCAGAATGTTATCTTGTCAGAAAAGCCTCTGAAATAGTGACAGTGATCATGGACACTAAAACTCTCCACTGAAACCAGACTGATGAAATTATTTCAGTGCAGCAGCAGGTTGACCCGCCCCAATTAAATGAATGGCTCGCTATTAAAAACGTTTTTAATGTAGCTACGGTCATGGAAGAAGCTCATCTATCAGAGGTGGACACACCGATGGGGCCATGTGTTATATTTAATAAAAAGTACTGATATATTGATCTAACCTTATTTAACATGAATTGGTTGGTTGAAGCCAAAAGGCTGCAATGATTTATTCTGGGGAAAAAAAAGAAAAGAAAAAGCAGCAAAGATGAAATGATCATTTTTGCATCAGTGACCCATCTCCTCCACGTTCCACAGATGATCTCTTGTGACCCCCTGGAGGGCCGTGACCTTCAGGTTGAGAACCACTGGTTTAGCCCCTGGTGTGACAAGAACAGAATCACTCGGGACAGAGGTGGAGTGTCAAAAAAAAACAAGACATTTTATTAAATTAAGCAACGTAACGACTACAGAGGACATGAACAGACAGTCCTGCGATCCTCGTGGTACGAGCTTCGGTCTCGCTGGACGGACGGCCTCCTACCGGGTGTTCACCTGCAGCAGGACACAAGCTGGTCACAACACACTCCAGACCCACTTCAACAGGAAATGAAACAGGAAATGCACCGGCCACATTCTACACAGGAAGTGAAACTACTGTTCCATTCAAAAAAAAGCACAACTCAACCTTCAGTGATCGAAAGGATCGATTGCACTTTAATGAATGTGTTCTGGTCCACGAGATCACCTACATTTGTTTTGTTGATCTACTCGATCATGTTCTTATGTTGTGTATTGATCATTTAACTATGGGCCCAGTTTAGTTGGTGAGTACAGACGTGTCTTCCTGAGGTCCACTTCCTGGTTTGAGTGCAGTGACATCATGACATTTCTGCCAACCCAGTGTCCATCAGTGAAACCAGCAGTGGACCAGATGGGTTCTGGTGGATTTCGTTGTATCTAGATTAACACTTTGATATCTGTAATGTGATGTGGACTGGATTCCTTGAGTCTGTTTCTTTGGGATTATTTGTAAAAAGTTCCTTCCCCATTTCAGGTTTCAAGTTTAGCGGTGTGTTGACGTTCAGTTTAGCGGTGTGTTGACATTCAGTTTAGCGGTGTGTTGACGTTCAGTTTAGCGGTGTGTTGACGTTCAGTTTAGCGGTGTGTTGACGTTCAGTTCAGCGGTGTGTTGACGTTCAGTTTAGCGGTGTGTTGACGTTCAGTTTAGCGGTGTGTTGACATTCAGTTTAGCGGTGTGTTGACGTTCAGTTCAGCGGTGTGTTGACGTTCAGTTTAGCGGTGTGTTGACGTTCAGTTCAGCGGTGTGTTGACGTTCAGTTTAGCGGTGTGTTGACGTTCAGTTTAGCGGTGTGTTGACATTCAGTTTAGCGGTGTGTTGACGTTCAGTTCAGCGGTGTGTTGACGTTCAGTTTAGCGGTGTGTTGACATTCAGTTTAGCGGTGTGTTGACGTTCAGTTTAGCGGTGTGTTGATGTTCAGTTTAGCGGTGTGTTGACGTTCAGTTTAGCGGTGTGTTGACGTTCAGTTTAGCGCTGTGTTGACGTTCAGTTCATCGGTGTGTTGACGTTCAGTTTAGCGGTGTTAACGTTCAGTTCAGCGGTGTGTTGACGTTCAGTTTAGCGGTGTGTTGATGTTCAGTTTAGCGGTGTGTTGACGTTCAGTTAAGTGGTGTGTTAGCGTTCAGCGGTGTGTTCAGTTCAGCGGTGTGTTAGCGTTCAGTTCAGCGGTGTGTTAGCGTTCAGTTCAGCGGTGTGTTGACGTTCAGTTTAGCGGTGTGTTGATGTTCAGTTTAGCGGTGTGTTAACGTTCAGTTTAGCGGTGTGTTAGCGTTCAGTTTAGCGGTGTGTTGATGTTCAGTTTAGCGGTGTGTTAACGTTCAGTTTAGCGGTGTGTTAGCGTTCAGCGGTGTGTTAGCGTTCAGCGGTGTGTTCAGTTTAGTGGTGTGTTAGCGTTCAGCGGTGTGTTCAGTTCAGCGGTGGCGTCTCTCTTACCACGTCGTCGATCTTCAGGATGCTGCGCACCGTCTCGGTGGCCAGGGTCACAGCGCTGATGGAGACCAGCAGAGGCTGGACCACCAGCTCCTCCAGGATGTTGGAGATCCCCCCCTGAGGGAGACACCAGCAGGACACATGAAGAAGAGAAGCTTTCTTTCTTTCTGCACGTTGAGATGTTCAGTACAGGATCGACTCACAAACGGCCCGAGTACCAGAGTGAAAAGACTCCACCCACCTTGCGGACGTTGATGCCGGCGGTCTTCTCTCCCTGGGCGTGCCGGTTGCGGAGCTCGGTGACGGTGGAGATCGGGTTCAGACCGGCGTTCTCGGCCAGCGTGGAGGGGATCACCTCCAGGGCGTCGGCGTAGGCCCGGACGCAGTAGGCCTCCATGCCGGCCAGGGTGCGCGAGTACTCCGCCAGCCGCAGGGCCAGCTCGATCTCCGGAGCGCCACCGCCGGCTATCAGAGCCCTGAGAGGAGGAGGAGGAGGAGGAGGAGGAGGAGGAGGAGTAAACTAGAGACTGAACGATGAAGAGAAACTCAGGATGGAAGCAGGTCAGTGACTGCAGACTTTTCTTACTAGGCTGAGATCGTTTAAAACCCCTTGAGATACTTTCTGAAGGGAGGAGACCATCAGGAACGACCACGTCATGAGACACTCTTGCAGGAGGATACTTTAATACTTCATGTGTAGAACGTTATTGACCCGTCTTCACCCAGAGGAGGAAGGGTGCACCATGTGACCTACCTCTTCTTCACCAGGCAGCGGATGACACACAGGGCGTCGTGGATGGAGCGCTCCGCCTCCTCGATCACCAGCTTGTTGGAGCCGCGGACCACGATGCTCACCGTCTTCCCAGGACTGGCACAACCGGTGATCTGCAGAGGAACGCTGCAGGTTTACTGGGGCAGAACCCGGACAGAACCCGGACAGAACCCGGACAGGACATCTACAGGAAGGCTTTGGGCCGACCTGACGAGGAACGCTACTGTCGCTTGAACGCTGTGCAGGCCAACAGGGAGGTTCAATACAAGACTTAAAAAGCAGAATAAAAAGCCTTGGATCAACTGGCTACTGTGTCAAGAAATATGAAAGATTGAAATAACGCCTCAACACAGTTAAGAAAAGTCCAAAAGCCTTGGAGTTTAGTTTTTTCTACTTCCCTTTTATGGTTTCCTGTCCATCCTTTCCCTTTTCTTAAAATGGATCAACAATTTTGCCTCCAGTTGCTTTTTCCATGTTGTTGTTGTTGTTTTCAGTTTGAATCAGTCGTGAACTTGGACAGAATCAGCTTGATACAAAGGACAACATCACTGTCACCTTTCATTGATCACCACACCACCCCCTCACTACTCAACGTTCCTTCCTGCTGACCTAGGCCCAGTGATTGAACCGATCCGGCCTCGGCGTACCTTGACCAGCTTTCCAGACCCGTCCAGGCTGACCTCCTCCGCCAGCTCCGCGGTGCCCAGCATCTCCGGGATGAACTGGTCGATGTGGGCGATGGGCTTGGTGCCGATGGTCTGGAGGAGAGGAGCGTTCGATGAGACAGGAAATGAACAGCATCTTGCCTTCGGTGGCATTTTGTATTGTAGGAATTTAGGGCAGATCTTATTCAGAGTAACTGAAGAGGCACTGACAGTGTCACAGTTGGGGAATTTATCTTTTATCGCGATAGAAACACTCAAGATAATTTCATCGTGGTGAATTTTCATTATCGGAATAATCGTGATAATTGTTTTTTTTTTTGCATTCATTCTGCTGTCCTTGCTGTACCCGTCTGTGTGATCTGTTATTCTAGTTATTCTAGATACGTGTCCTATGATGCAATACAAATATTTGTTTCTTAACAAAATGTAAGGTAAAGTGATTCCAGTATATTCCAGTCCATCATATTTTGATAATTATATAGATAATATAGTGAATCGCAATTATTTTGGCCAGGATAATCGTGACATGAAATGTTCATATCATCGCGTGCCTAATCACAGTACATACTGGGTCATCAAACGCAAATATCTGTTCAAATATCTGTTCAAATATCTGCAAGCCAAGAAGACGGAGCTCGCCGAACTTGCAGGCAAACTCCTTGGAAGTGTGAAGAAGACGAACTGAGAATCTCTGCCAACGGGATTACTGAAGAGATGCAACCGATCAGAACGGCGAGGAGCATAATCAATATGGTTTCTGTGGAGACGAGGACCTCACCTTGCAGATGAACTCAATGTCCTCCCTCTCGATGTCCTTCACCACCATGATCTTCATCTTGTTGAGGAAGTGCATCGCCAGGTCGCTCAGAGCATCTCTGTCAGAGGAGGTTTGGTATCACTATCAATTAACGTTCAATAAATAACGCAGGTTAACCTGGTTACCCTGGTTACCAGTCTAACCGATATCATCATTAGATATGGGGAAAAGTGTTGTGGGAACCATCCAGCTACTTTCTCTGAAAGACTGCAGGAATAAACGTCTCAAAACGATATTTGATCCATTGTTGGTCGATTAATTATTTTCAATTAATGCTACCCACCAGCACTCGGTAGCCATGCCAACGAGTTAAAATGATGTAACTTCATGAAAGGCAACACCAAAGGATTTACAGACTTCATGTAGCTGTGGTAGAGAATATATCAGCCAATCGGCCGTCTGGTACCTGAGGATGGACTTCTGGATGAGCAGGACGTTGCAGCCGGCCTTCTTAATCTGTTTGATCAGGTTGAGGATGTAGGCGCGCTCCTCCCTCAACACGCGGTCCATCTGGGCGTAGTCCGACACCACGATCTGGTTGTCCATCTGGACGCCAGAACACACAGGAGGTCAGGGAGAGGAATCAATCAGCTCCAATCAAGAGACGAGTTTTAGATGGGGCTTGGGCTGGGTATCAATACTTCTTTGGGGTACTTTGTGGTACATTTTGGGGTACTTTGGGATACTTGACATTTATAGACAGTTTCTGAATAAAATGAGACCAGAGAATTAATGTCCTCGGTAAAAAAGTACCATCAGAAGAAGAAACACAATTGGCAATTTGATTCCTCATTCAGCATTTTTTAAAAAATCTCTGCAAAGGAAGTGATGATTGATCCGCCAGAGACTCACGTCTGTTTTGGGAGGGGACAGGCAGAACTGGATCAGGCCGATCTTGGCCTTCTCAACGCGGGTCACGCCGGTGCTCGCCACCTTCTGGGTCAGCACCAGGCCTTCCACCATCTCACAGTCATCGATGGTCCCTCTGAACACACACACACTGTTAGCACTGGGGAAATCCTGATCAATACAAACAATTGACTAATAATGTGATGTTACATTCTTCATGAAGTTAATACGTTAACAGGTTTTATTACGTGTTCAACCATTCAGGACATTTTTATTTAATTAATGACATCATCAGTTGCTTCAAAACTAAAGTCTGAGCCTGTTGTTTCCTCGCCGCCGACCTGCTGAGTTTGTTTCCTTCTCTACCCATCAGTCTCTCCTCTCTCCTCCAGGATGAATGTGGCTGGTGAAATAGTGAATGTGACGGTGACGGGTGAATTTTGGAATCCACCAGCCCATGAAAAGCGGTTTCCTCCTCCTCACCCGTGCTTCTTGACAATTTTGATGTCGTGCAGGTCGACGCTGGTGGCGGTGGCCGGGTCTATGACGCGCATGACGGCGTCCACGCTCATGGGCGCCAGCAGGCTGGAGTACTGCGACACCACCTTGGAGCACAGTGACGTGGTGGCGCTGTTGAGCAGCGTCTCCCGGTCGCTCAGCTGCACCGGCGTGCTCATGGCCGTCAGCACCACCACGGCCTTGTCCACGGCCTTCTGGAACGACTCCGAGATGGTGGTGGGGTGGATACCTGGCCGGCGGGAAACACAGTGTACAGTTTAATTTAACCTTTATTTACCCAGAAACCCGCAGACACGGCCAATTGTGTCTGTAGGGACGCGTTGGTAGGCAGTTGCTTAGTCCACTACCCGGCGTTTTGTTATGATCGCTCCTCCAACCTCGAGGCTGCAGCCGGCACAAAACAGGGTTTCTACACTTTTGCTAATCAAATTCATCGAATTCAAACCTTTACCAATCCGACTCAGTGACATGAAGCTCAATACTTGTCAGCATTTATGTTAAAATGATATTTTTCATTCAACTGATCCCTGCAGCTCTTACCCTTCTGCAGCAGTTTGGAGCAGGCGTCCAGCAGGGCTCCGGCAATCACGACCACGGAGGTTGTGCCGTCACCGGCCTCGATGTCCTGGGCCTTAGACAGCTCCACCAGCTGAAACACATCACAACTTTTCCATCACCAGCATTACACTGTGGGACAGAATACAGGAAGCGGTCACACGGCGGGGGAACATACCATTTTGGCTGCGGGGTGGAGCACCTGCATCTGTTTCAGGATGGTGGCCCCGTCATTTGTAATGGTCACGTCACCTTTACCGTCCTGGATCTGAAACAAACATCTCCTCGTTAGAAACAAAGTGACCTGGGGGAGAAGAAGCTTGAAGTCAAAGGATGTTTACTGACCATCTTATCCATGCCCTTGGGCCCCAGGCTTGTTCTGATGGCATCTGCAACAGCTGTCAAACAAAAGCTCTGTCAGTACCATTACAGCTGACCTCCACATTCAACATGGGCATCCAAGTGAAGGCACGAGGACTCCAAATCACAGCGACCATGTGCACAGATCGTATTTATTGGTTGCCACTAGCTAATAAAAGCTTTTGATTTTCACACAAATGTCTGCTAACAAAGAATGGCCTTGTTCTCCTTTCATGTGTTGAAGTCCTTTTACATCCAGGGAATCTGCAGACGTAGATTCAAAATATCCAAGACATTTTTAATAGCAGTAACATGAAAAACATGCATGAGCAATTTTAAGATGGGGGGGGGGGGGGGGCAGTGGAGCAGGAGGGTATCAGAGCTAGCTAATGCTACGATTATGTTGAGTCATGAGCATCTCGCAGAGCAGCCGGTCCTTGTAAGGAGTTAAAATCTGTTAGAAATCATTAATGTTGCCGTGCACATCCGCAAACGTGCACACCAGGTAGAACATAATATAGGAACTTAAGGTGTTTTCATTGTGGACAGAACCAATACTAAAGGTTGAAATAAGTTCTGCCTGGTGCATTATGGATACATGCCCAATGAAATGGTGGATCCTAACAAACTTCAAGTCTCATACCTGTTATACGAGGTGTGTGCGTCTGCCTAGGAGCACGGACACATTCAAACCCAGTTTAGAGAATTGGATTTCGGAGCGTTTCGGGGCCTGTACTTCTTAAGTACCGTTAGCCCCGCCCTGCGCAGACCACAGCTACTAGCATCATTCAGATGGGTGGTAATAACGTATGGTGTTATGGCAACTGAACCGGGCCAGGACTGGCGGATATTTGACAATACATTTTAAGTACGTTATAAGGATTTTACCTTTTCCTGCAGAGATATTACTGAACCGAATCTGGGCCGGCTTGTCACGATCCACATACGCCCCTCCTTTGTATCTCCCTCCGCCGATGGCTTTGGATGCCGCGCTCACTTCAGGCATCGCTACTTATATTCGTCGAAAAATATTACTAAAGGTGTTGTGAGGGGGGCAGATTAACCCCGGAGTACAAGCGGTCCTGTCCGGCTTCGGATGGGTACAGATTCGGATGAGTCTCCTGTCTCGACCAGAACCTTCCAGAGCCACCGGCTGCGACTCTCAGAGGAAAAGGACCCAACTGTCAAGTTGCCTGGCGCTTGGCGATGACGTATATAGTAGTCTGGAAATGTGCCATGTGGAATACATGCGCGAGCAAGACAGTACAAACTGATTACTGATGTGATAGAATTCATTCAATTTCACTTATACATTAAACATATTTAGTTAATTATCCAAAGTTACAGAAACGTTGTTGTTTAACAACGGTTGAGTAACATGGTGGCGAAAACCAAACTTTTCTGGACATTATTTTAAGATAAACTGATCTGAGTTGATTATCTTCGTCTACTTCGGCTGAGACAGCAGGAAGAGTGTTTGGTGGGTGACCATGCTATCGAGTAACTGAACACTGTTTTCATTGCCCGATATCTTCGCAACTCAACTACTTCTACGCCTGGTAGGTTTATTGCAGGCGTGTTGTGGTATGTAACTGTTCTGTTGGCTTTCACAACTCTCACAATGCTCGCAAATGCTCAACGTTAGCTAGCTTAGCGGTCAACATGGCCAGGACGGGCATGCTTTAGTGGCTGTTGATTACCAGGGTTACTACCAGGGTTATGGTATTTTCACTGGAGCCATCCTGCTGCTGTATGGTGGCATATTTGTCATTTGCAGGATGGATAATTCTCGAAGCAGATTTTCCGGAATCATCATTACAGTTTCATCTTATGTATGTTGTTGACATTCAGAACAGAAATGATGAAATGGTGAAATTCCACTAACATCCAAGGCCGGTGTCTCACCCCGAGTAGCACCACGGATAGTTCCATTAGATCCTCTGTACTGGGAAATGCAATCACATAAACAATGATACACCTTTCATTTTCATTTTCAGATTCAGTTGTACATCATGAGGACTTGATAAAACAATGTAAAGCTTCTCTTCTCTGATCTGTCCAGCCTGCCACCATGCTGCCCCTGAAGGAGAAGGACAAGCCTATCGTCCAGAAGCTGTTGTCAGCTGGATGCTGCGCTCGCTGCGTCCTCAGGTTCTGCTGCGTGGGGGTGCAGGCAGCCTACCGACAACCCTATCAGGTAGGAATGAATGCTCTTTAGTGGGATGGTTTGTCAACAAACAAAGTAACATGAACTCCATGAAGCCCACGTAGGATATAGAGTGCAAATACCATGTGGTTCTGACTCCCAGACAGCTGATGTGACATATTTCTGAGTCTGGAATTATCACCCACGCCAGAGCGGGCGTGGGCCACTCGAATGTGAGTTATTTGGTGATTCATCATGCACCATCTTCTTCTGACTCAGGATACGGTGAAGGAACTTGAAGCGTTCATCAGCAATGCAGAAAACGGCAAATCCCAAGATTCAGCAGCACCAGAGCCTGCAGGAGACATAAACACATCCCAAGATGCAACGGTACCAGATGGTACGGAAGAAAATGACAAATCCCAAGATGCAGCGGTAGCAGAAGTGGCCGAAGACCCACCAAGTAAAAGAATGAAACTGGAGACGGACATTCAGTCAGAGGGAGACGCCGCCACCACCGCCACCACAGAGGAAGTCGACCCGAAGGCCGAGCAGTCGCACGTGTGTGTGTTGTGTCTGGGAATCCTACAGGAACTCTGTGACAAGACCCACGCTGTGAAGGTGTGTTGCACTGTTCAGTGTTTCTATCATATTTAGCATTTCACAATCCCCGCGGTCAGATTGTTGTTTTTACGATCACTGAAATGGAAGTTTTCTGTTTCTCCAGATAGCCGAGGCGGTGAAGGCAGAGAACTATGAGTTTGACACCATGGTGCTGTCGGTGTCTCTCCCTGCTCAGCTGTGTGTCAGAGAGGTGGGGGTGTGTGTGTGTGTGTGTGTGTGTGTGTGTGTGTGTGTGTGTGTGTGTGTGTGTGTGTGGTGTGTGTGCGCACTCTGAACGCCTACATGGCTTTATTATGTATTTTATGTCATTTCTTCATCCTGCAGCATTCCTGCTGGCTCCATGTGAAGAAGGAAGTGAGGTAAATGCACCTTGTTCCGGTAAAACCCATTTGACCTCCACGTTTCTCCCACAATGCATTTGCAGTTGAGCATCAGATGGTTTAATGATGGGTTGGTTTCTTGGTCCAGAGAGAAGAGCATGGCCCTCGACAAGGACGACGTCATCCTGGTGAAGGAGGCCTTCAAGTGGATCATGCAGGGCCTCGTCGCCAAGGAGCTGGGGGGCGTTGCCGTGGTTACAAAGGTACGTGACCCCATGACCTGGAAGAAATTCAATAAGAGCCAATTCTAATATTATTACTTTATATTTTCATACTTTATACTTTGCTGTTCTCTCAGAGTGCGTTCGAGGTCGGCGTGGAGTTCAGACACCCAGAGACAGACGCCGACTGCCATTTCCTGTGAGTCCCGTAAAACGTGTCTGCTGCTGTTCTGCTTCTTTGGGGTCTTTTACATTGAAGACATTAAACAGAAGCAACAGGCCAAACGTCAGAACCACGATAAATGTGATGAATATTTGTGTGTCCCTCGAATGTTCACGTATGTGGAGAAGTGTGAGCCAGGCGTAGCGAGGCGGGATGTTGTGAGCAGGATGTGACGTGTTAGTTGAAGAGATGAAGCTGAACCGTTTAACTTGAATGTCCTGATCCCTCCTGCAGCTCCGGAGCCTGTCCAGACTGTTTCAAACCCACCAAGAACAAACTGGTGAGGAAACAAACAAGTTCAAATATGTTTTTGATGCCTTTCAAAATGGTGTCACATAGCAGCGCTTCATAAGTGCCTTTTTTAGAGTTCATTTCCAAAATGTTGCATCGGACACACCGTTTGATTGACAGGTGATCTCTGGGAAGGAGATGGAGACTGGATTTTAAAAAAGTAGGATCTCCAGGATTCCACTTTAAGTGTCCATGTGATCTCTCCTCTAGTCGGTGTTCACCAGAATGGCGGTGGTCAAAGCCCTGGAGAAGATTCACGACAACAAGTTTCTGAAGTAAGAGTTTTCCTTTAGGTCTCAGTTCTTGATGTTGAGTAAAATGTGGCATAAAATGATTATTATTGATTTTTCTTCAGGCTCTACTCTTGTCCGCCTACACGTCCGGCCACCAGTTGCAGCTCTCAGGACGTCCAGTGTCTTCGTGGATCTGTCTTTGTGGCGGGTAGGATTATTACAACATTATAACATGTACACTTCCTTTATCTGTACTAGGGACAGATTTTCCACAGGTATACCTTCATGTACTGTAGTGTCAGTTTCATATTTACACATTTATTTATTAACTACCCAGTTCTTCTTCTGTTGAACCGTAAAACGCATCACTTCCTGTCTCCAGAGGGTTTCTCCCAGGAAAGACCTACCTGACACCAGGTGTTGAGAACAGCAGATGGAGAAGCTTCATGACCTGGTAGAGGTTGATCCCTGTTGAGGTCCAGAGGTCATGACCTGGTAGAGGTTGATCCCTGTTGAGGTCCAGAGGTCATGACCTGGTAGAGGTTGATCCCTGTTGAGGTCCAGAGATCATGACCTGGTAGAGGTTGATCACTGTTGAGGTCCAGAGGTCATGACCTGGTAGAGGTTGATCCCTGTTGAGGTCCAGAGATCATGACCTGGTAGAGGTTGATCCCTGTTGAGGTCCAGAGGTCATGACCTGGTAGAGGTTGATCCCTGTTGAGGTCCAGAGGTCATGACCTGGTAGAGGTTGATCCCTCTTGAGGTCCAGAGATCATGACCTGGTAGAGGTTGATCACTGTTGAGGTCCGGAGATCAGAGAGAGGAGAGGACAAATGGACATTTACAACCCTGAAGTGACTAGAGCACCTTAAACGATCTCTTCTCACACCCCGGAGAAGCTTTCACCTCCCCCTCCATGTCTTCTCACCTCCAGTCTCTCTGTCTTTGGTGTTCAGGGAGGTACAACAAGTTCTGCCGCAGCCTGCCTCAGACTCCCTGGGTGATTGATGGCGAGAGGAGGATGGAGTCCTCGGTGGAGGAGCTGATCGCTGCTCCCATCATCTCGTCTTTCAGGGCCGACGGTGAGTTCAAACAGCCGGGCCTGGAGAAGAGTCAGCTCAGTTAGCCTGAACAAACTGGTAGCTAGCTAACTAGCCAGCAGGCTACTAGCGACTGCTAACGCTAGCTGCTACTAGCTACGTTCCGCTTTAGTCTGTGAAATTGTTGCTCTTCTTCACCTCATCATTTCTTTCTGAAACTAAAATAACAGTGTACATGTATTTATGGTGAATTGTGGGCGTGGCCACGATCAAATAAAGTTAAACTGTTTCTACAGGATTTAACTTCTCCTCCTCTGGAAGAGAGGATGTGGACGTGCGGACTCTGGGAAACGGTGAGACACATTCTAAACTTCCACAGTATTTAGTTTGAAGTGGAACAAAGTATTTGACCTCGTATTTGGCCTCGTATAAGTATTTGGCTTGTTGGACAGGTCGGCCCTTTGCCATGGAGCTGCTGAATCCTCATCGATCTCGGTTCAACAGAGCAGAGATGAGGCAGCTACAGGAGGTGCTGTCTGTCTGTCAACTCAACTCACTCTCTCACTATCTCACTCTCTCACTGGCACATTGACACGTTCTCATAGAAGCCCAAGCAGATTTCCACACATGCTTGTTCATCTACAAACACCCATAGTGTGTATACTCTCACATCCGCTCACATCCATAGTGTGTATACTCTCACATCTATAGTGTGTATACTCTCACATCTATAGTGTGTATACGCTCACATCTATAGTGTGTATACTCTCACATCTATAGTGTGTATACTCTCACATCCATAGTGTGTATACTCTCACATCTATAGTGTGTATACGCTCACATCTATAGTGTGTATACTCTCACATCTATAGTGTGTATACTCACATCCATAGTGTGTATACTCTCACATCCATAGTGTGTATACGCTCACATCTATAGTGTGTATACTCTCACATCTATAGTGTGTATACTCTCACATCCATAGTGTGTATACTCTCACATCCATAGTGTGTATACGCTCACATCAATAGTGTGTATACTCTCACACCCATAGTGTGTATACTCTCACGTGCACTGGAACTACCAACCATCTTGTTTGTACTTGTAGACCATCAACGAGTCCTCCGACCTGATCCGAGTCAGAGACCTGCAGATTGTATCCAGGTGAGAAATTCACCTTATCAGTATTATTACTATACTGTAATATACACTATTAATATATTGATCACTATTTAATGTGTTAATTATAGATTAATTGCTGATTATTTAATTAACATTTAATTTGTACAAATACTGCTTATTTCCAATACTACTCATTTCACTCAGTTAATTTCTGTTGTACTTTCTTAAATGAATATTTATTAAGTAGTATTAATATTTAAGTATTTAAAAGTACAACATAAATTAATGATTTAAGTACACTAGTTTAATAAATATATCATGCAATACTACATCCTGTATTATACTGTATTATATTACAGTTCCAACAGGATGTAGAACTGCACCGTTATTACCCAATACTTCTGTATATTATACAATACTACACAGTATTCTATGGTCCTATACTATATAATATTACACAACATGCAGTACTGATGCAGTACTGATGCAGTACTTGTCTCCAGAGAGGCCATGGGCCGTATGAAGGAGGGGGAGGAGGAGAAGACCAAGTCGTACACGGCGCTGATCTGGACGCTGAACGCCATCCAGGAGGAAGACCTGACCTTCCTGGACCAGATCACAGTAAACACACGCACACGCACACGCACACGCACACGCACACGCACACGCACACGCACACGCACACGCACACGCACACGCACACGCACGCGCACACATATACACACACACACACACAGCTTTATCATCATGTTCATTATTCTGTCTGCTCAGAACATGAAGTCCAGGATAAACTGTATTTATGCTTTATTTTATTGTATTGATTAATTGGGGGCTTGTATTGATTCTGTTCCTTTATTGGTCATTGATCTTCCAGGTTATTGGACTGGTTTGTGTGTATGGGTGTTGGTATGGTTCCTGTTAATGGGAAGTTTCCCTGAACGAATGAAAGTGAGCCTCACGCCGAGCCAGTCTCTGGTCTGGACAGGAAGTGAAGGTGACCTTGTGTTCCCTCAGGATCTGACCATCGACCAGAAGACTCCTCTGCGGGTGCTGCACCGCCGGGCGCTGGCCGTCCGGCAGCGCGTCATCCACACCATGAACGCCCGCTTCCTGGACCCGCATCACTTCTACCTGGGCCTCAAGACCCAGGCTGGGACGTATCCTCCCTCCGTCTGTACTTACAACTGTGATTAGACGTTCAGTCAGAAGTAGTCCGGCTTCGTTGAGTCTCTGAATGTGTCTTTCTGAACCGGTGTGTTACCGGCTGGTTCTGTAGCGCTGTTGAAGTCACCGAAACCGAAGCGCTCCTCAACAGTCCTCAGGTACATTAAGGAGTTTGTCCACGGAGACTTCGGCCGAACCAAACCCAACCTGTGTCAGCTGCTGAAGACGGACTCGGACATCCTGGAGCTGGACGTGGAGGTGGGCCGGGTTCCACACGGAACCGCCGTCGGTGTCAGTTGAGCGTGACCATGTTTAAATGCACGCTTTGATATTAAATTTAATTTCAAGATTGTCCGATATGTTTGATCACCTAAAAGACTGGAAACAAATCAAAGAGTAGAAGTCTGGACCTGGTCACCGAGGTAGTAAAGAGTATCACCTGTTGAAGGACCACCGGGAGGTTGTCCTCACCTTCAACTGCTTATTTGTGTTCTGTTGTTTCCTCCCCCAGTCTGTGGATGTGGACTGGCCTCCCGCCATCCCAGAGTGAGCGCTGCCCCGCCTCCAGAGAGACCGCACCGTAACCCAAAAGCCACAGGTTCGATCTCAGCAGCAGCCGTGCGTCCCGCCGAGGCGCCTTGGACCGGTCAGGAGTGTCGAAGAGAACCTCCCACATCCTCCCTGTTCAGGATCCCTGTTTGCTGATATGTTCATCCTCCTGGATTTGGGTTTCTGGCCAAGCTGCAAAAAAAAAAAAGAGGAAGCAACGGGGCTGATGGGAAATGTAGTCTCAATGTGGAGAAACACTAGTAACAACACCACTGGTGAGATGGAGGCTACACCGTGGTCTCACTGGTTTACGGTCATGGTACAGAGCTTCCACATGGACCTTCAGGGTTCGGTTCGGTCATCCTGCCTTCAGACGCTCCAACAGTTGAAGGCTCAGTGTTGTACCGCCTCCTCTCGGACCGCTCTCCTTTGGTGAATGTTAAAACCTCCCAGCAGGTTTTGGTGTTACTCCTACTGGAACTTTCCTTTTGAGTTTTATGATCCTTGAAACAAGTTAAACTTCATTTTATAGCTTCAAAGAAAACGATTACTTTTTGTGCCCGAGGAGGAAATGTGTTTTGTAGATGTTCTGTACATCCATCCATTCTGTACAACCATTTGAAAAGTTATACCTCTATAATAAACATTAATCAATACCAGTGACTCCTTGATTTGTCTTTCAACTCTCTCTGTCATGTCTCTGTTTTGGAGTCCTGAAGTACCTTTACCTCCTCGATGGAAGACGGAGCTGCAACACATTTCACTTTCTGAAAGCGAAACAGATCCCAGAGCAGCGAGTGTTCTTCATGGTGTTTTACCTCTTGGACCTCAGCTCTCATCAGCTGCTCCACTCCGCCACACAGGGACCGGTCAATGTTGTTGCACTTCCTACTGACGGCCACTAGAGGTCGGTAGAGGTCATAGAGTACAAAGTGAGCATGGACATACTGGAGCGTCTATACTGTACTAAGTAATGAACCTAATGAACTCAACATTACAAATCTGGTTTGGCAAAATAAATGAAATAAAGATTGACGACACCAAAAACCCTGAAATGTATTCTTTTAATTTAATTCAAAATAAATACTACCACGGCAACGCAAGTCCACTATTGGGTTCTTGCCCTAATGTTTTGGTAAGAAAACAAACAAGCAAACGATCAAAAAAAAAACGTTTGGATAAAAGAGACTTCAGTTAATGCATCCATCATCATCATCATCATCATCATCATCATCATCATCATCATCATCATCATCATCATCATCATCATCATCCTTCAGCGACTTTCAAGAGGTGCCTTTTTATGACTGAACGACATACTGGGTAACACTGCCTAGAATGACACAAACATATAAATAAAACAAGTACTATGGTACAAAAAGGGAGGAAGAGGAAGAGGGACTGGAACAACCTGATGATGAAACCAGCACTGCAAAAAATTGACCATGGTCCCACTTTTTTTAACAGGGTGAAAAAAACAACAACAACCCATTACAGTGCGAACTCCAGACTTCAGTCACGTCCTCTCACACAAACTTGGCTGGGAGTCCATCCACTGGACCACGGTGATGGGAGGGAGGGCAGGGTTCGTCTCCATGGAAACATCCTCCCTGAACATACAAGTCGAGGCGGCGTCAACCCAAAAACAAAGAACGATGGAAGGGTCCAGTCTTTGACACGGTTGTTCAATTTTTCTTTTTTTCCATATATATTTATTTTAATTTTATTAAATGCAGTTCGGAGTCGTTGGTTGTAGTTTTTTTGTTTTGTTTGTTTTCGGTCACTATTCTTGTCAGCAAGCTTGAAGTACAGTCACACAGAAAAATGTTCATGTCTCGCCAAGATGCCACTAAAGAACAAAAACAAAAAAAAAAGGCATTGCATATTTACATCACGAAGGGGCGACGTCGTTCCCGTTTTCCTCTCGTACGTGAACGTCTCACGGCTCAGTTTTCACGTGATCTGTGACATGACTAGTGATTTATTGATACCGTCAATAGAGATTAAACGTGTGTGTGTGTGTGTGTGTGTTCCGGAGCCGAGCGTCCTTCGCGTCCATCAGCCTCGGTGGGTTTACATGCATGTGTGAGACTTCATTTTCCTTTGTGGCCGAACTGATTCAGTTTCTTGGTGTCCAATATGATTTCTGCTGATGGTCGCGTGACTCCGCCCCCATCATGTTCTCACGATGATTCCTTCCTGTCAGCTGACGGGGCGTCTCGTTTTTTTTTAACCAGAATTTTCCAAACTATTTTTGCACTTTTCAGGACCTGGGAATTATTTTTCTGTACATTTCCAAACGAGTGCAGAAACCCTGTTGAGTGTGATGATGTCTGCGTGTGTGTGTGTGTGCGTGTGCGTGTGTGTGTGTGTGTGTGTGATGACAGCATAAGGTTGACCCACATGTCCCACATACATTAAGCCACATTTCCTCGTGTAAACATCCATACCACTAGAGCTACAGCTACGATGAGGAAACAGAAAAGGTCGACAAGAAGCGAACGGCTGTGGAAAACGATGCAGAAAAGGCCTGTGGGAGCGAGGGAGCGGCGGCGCCCCCTGCTGGCTGTGTAAAGCTAGAGCGGTAGCTGAGTTGAATGCGGTTGTGCTCTGTGGCGCCTGAGTGAACCGTGCAGTTTCTGGCAGTTTAGTGTTTCTGTTTCGAAAATTAAAAGTACAACTAAAAAGAGAAAAAATAAAATGGGTTAAAAAAAAAAAAAAAACTAAAACAAAGAGAGCAAAGTAAATAACACTGCAACAATGAAAGGATACAAACGGATCTCGTTTCTCTTTTGTTCGTTTTGTTTTTTGTAGTTTTTTTTTTTTTACCTGTTGACTGGTTTTCGTCGCCATGGGGTCGGGGGATGTGCGCTACCATGGCAGATGTATGAGAAAGAAAAGAAGTTGTTTTTTTTGAGTGAACCACGAGCCATGCACTTATTCTCAACAAGAATGCCCCCCCCCCCCCCCACGCCCACCCCCCAAAAAACACCCTGTCGGTATGATACGAAACGTCTGCACACATAAGGCAACATTTTTGGTTTTTGTTCCCTAAAACGGCTCTTCCAAACCAAGTGCAAAAAAAGACAAAAGAAGAGGGGGAAAAAAACGACAACAAAGAAGAACGCAACCCAGGTCGACACCCAAATACTGACGAGAGAAAAAATAAATAACAAAAACATTGCCTTCTGCAGTAAATAGCGCTGAAAATGTAGGAGACTTATTTTTTAGTGTGGGGAGACGGTTTGAGTCGAGCCCACTGTGCAAAACCTCTTTTAAAGTCCCTAAAAAGACTTCTCCCCTTCTGCTGAGGCAGAGAAGGAGAAAAAGAGGGGAGACTTTTTTTTTTTTTTTTTTTCCTAAAATGGCTACGTGTTTTCCTCAAAATGGCCACGAATGGGGGCGATACTGGCTGGCGGGCCGGAGCGCTCACTCCCGCCCGCTGGCTGAGTAGGAGAACTGTGGGAAATGAGGCCTTCGCTCGCTGTCCGCCGCATCCATCCCGTCTTCATCGACTGGGGAGGAAGAGAGGAACACACACAGGTTAGACATCAGACCAGGACTCACACTGACCCCAGCTAGTGGACTGGGTAACGGAGCCCTATGTTTGAGCCTAGTTGTTGTGAAGGAAAACATCATAATATACATGTTCTGGGGCGCCGACGGGGTCCGCTTCACCCCACAGAGGAAAACACTGGCAAGACTCTCAACTAGTCTGGTGGCATTTATAACGGACGAAAGCAAAACAACAAAAAAAACATCCTGGACGCATCAGACTGACGGGAACCTCACGGCCAATCAGAGCCGCTGTGTCTTAACTCATCAGCATCAGGGACCTGGTTTGACCTGGTTTGACCTGGTCCAGGAGGTTCTGCGTGTTATCCATCATCTCAGGTATCTGGGTATTTGTCCCCAACTGAAACACATCTCAACCCACAGTAAAAGCAGAAAGCTGTCGGAGGGCTCACATTTCTCCGGGGGGGTGATGGTGATGGTCTGTGCCGTGAACTCCTCGTCGAAGTAGCGGGTGTCCGTCTCCGAGCTGACCTGGGGCATGAAGGGCGGGACCAGCTGGACGGGACAGGAGACAACATGAGGACTGAAATGAAGCGTTGTTAAGACCCTTCAAGGCTTCAGAGAAACTGATTTCAGAACCACTTCACTTCCCAGCACAGTGAGAGAACAGGGATTTGTCAAAGTGACATCGGTGCAGGAAGACACTGACAACCCATCAGTCAGACTCGTGGGCCGGGCAGCAGGACCTCACATTCAGGTCTTCAAGGACCCGTCAACCTGCTGGAGGCTCCTAGTGGGTCAACACTATTGAGACGTGTCCCTCATTGTAAAACGTCACATGTGTTATTACTACCCAAGGTGTGTTACGACACGATGACATCATCACACTGCGCGACTTTAACGTCCATGTGACGCATTTCAAAAACAATGAAATTAAAGGTTTAATAAGAGCAGTAATGTAAAACACTGATGCAGAAAAATAAACATCTAAGACCAAATGTAGAAAAATAAATCCAGGGTATCCTCACATGACCCCTCGGTTGTTTCTATTCTATCCTATTCCTTTTGTTTTTATTGTTTTATTATTTATAGTTTTTTATCCTATTGCTTTTGTTTTTATTGTTTTATTATTTCTACTGTTTTTTATCCTATTCCTGTTGTTTTTATTGTTTTATTATTTCGACTGTTTTTTATCCTATTACTTTTGTTTTAATTTTTTTATTTCTACTGTTTTTTATCCTCTTGCTTGTTTTTATTGTTTTATTATTTCTACTGTTTTTTTTAATCCTATTACGTTTGTTTTTATTGTTTTATTATTTCGACTGTTTTTTATCCTATTACTTTTGTTTTAATTTTTTTATTTCTACTGTTTTTTATCCTCTTGCTTTTGTTTTTATTGTTTTATTATTTCTACTGTTTTTTTTAATCCTATTACGTTTGTTTTTATTGTTTTATTATTTCTACTGTTTTTTATCCTATTACTTTTGCTGCTGCAACAACTTAATAAAGTTTCATCTCATCTTTCCATGCATGAATGGAGCATCTCACTGGATCCTGTTTGAACCGGATTAACCAGGAAGCTGAAACAAGGTGAACCCGAGCGAGCCGCCGGGTTGGCCGGCTGCTGAAATCCTATCAGTGCTGTTAGCTAGTAACACACAGCGCTGGATGCTGCTGGATATTCAGTGTGTCTAGTAGGGGGAAGGGAGCGAGCATTAGATGTGTATTTATTATCTAGATTTACTTTGGGTTCAGACAGTCTTGGGGTTCAAGCTCTGGCGAGACCATGAACTGATCTGATCTCAGCTCTGAATCAAGGTCATCATTTCTTAATCAGGTACGTCTACTGTCGACGGTCACCGAACCCACTGGTTGTAGCTGAAACAAACCCCCCCTGGCATCTACAAGAGTCTTTACTTCCTGTTGCCTGTATCCTCATAGCCAATGAGGTAATTTCTTCTGTTTCTATTCCGGTCCTCAGCCGGCCCCGGGTAACCCCGATACCAGAACACCACAGGACAGACGGACGCCGTTCGGCAGCTAATTCCTGCTCTCACCTTCTTGTCGTAGACGTCCTGCCAGTCGACGGCGGTGAAGAAACTGTGACGCATGATCTCCTTAGCATCATCCGGCCCGCCGCCCAGCCTGTCAGCGAGACACGGGGAGGACAAAGACGTGGAAGTCAGACATCACACGCTGCGCTTCCAAGTTCCATCAATGGAACGAGAATATCCACCTGCTACTGATCCTAAAATAACTGGGCAGGGTGAAGGAGTTCGCTCTCGTAGCTGCGTAGCTCCAGAAAGTAGAAAGTCTCATAATCAGGTTGTTGTTCTACAAGCCTGGTTGGCTGCTCAGAACGTGACAGGAAGTGGTAAAAACTGGATAAATGAGTTTCCTGTCCCGGTGATGAACAGACAGGATCCCATCAGGGCAGGAAGTTAACTTATCTGTTCGTTTTAATCTGACGTTTCACTGTTTTACTGGTCAAATCTTGACCGGGTGGTTTTCCATTATAAGGCCCAGTCATGGACCACATGGGCTCCTGAAACGGGTCCAAAACAAATAATGACATTTAGAAAACCCATCGGTGCCAATCAGAAAATAATGGAAAGAATTTACATTGAATTTACAATAAAATGGACTTGATGAAACTCGTTCACCAAGTGGGGAAGATAAGACTCGATCCCTGGCTGAGGGGAGGAGCCAGGCACAGTGCCACGTGGTTTGTGGTTGGCTAGGAGAGGAGTGGGGCGGGGCCACTGAGCCAGCCGCCTTCCAGTCGACGCTCAGGGAGTAAAAGACTCAGGAAGCTGAATGTGAATTGGGAAAACGGAACTGGAAGTTATAGCTGAAACCTCAACTCAATAATAATCATTATTCAATATGAGCAGTGACACATTCAGATCCAAGGTGTGTGTGTGTGTGTGTGTGTGTGTGTGTGTGTGCACCGTTTGTTGGGGTCCTTGATCAGCAGGCCTGACAGCAGGGACTTGGCGTCGGACGACAGGGTTCGTGGGAACTTGATCTCCTCCATGAGGATGAGCTCGAACAGCTTCTCGTGGTCCTGGTTGTAGAAGGGCAGGCGGCCGCACATCATCTCGTACGTCACCACGCCCAGACCCCACCAGTCCACCGCCCGGCCGTAGTCGTTGTCCTCCAGCACCTGGCCACGCAGAACACACCGATGATGCATCTTATCATACAGCACGTATTAAATGTGAGGTTGTTGGGACTGAGAGCCAATCAAAAAGAGCAAAACATTGGCTCCGTATCAAACTGGCCCCTGATTGGCTGCCTGTTACGCTGCATCTTAACTTCTGCAAACTTTCCAATATTTCTATAAAAGGTGCAGGGTGTGACCTCTGACCTCAGGAGCCAGGTACTCCGGTGTTCCACAGAAGGTCTTCATGGTGGCAGCGTCAGTGATGCCTTCTTTGCAGAGGCCAAAGTCAGTGATCTTGATGTGGCCGTCTTTGTCCAACATCAGGTTCTCCAGCTGATGGGATGTCAAGAGAAGAAAACAACTTAGATCCTCTCAACCACACAGCCAAACAGATCAGCTCTATCTGGTGTGTCCTGCTGTGACCTCTGACCCTTGGATTAGAGCGTCCGCCGAATGTCTCAAATATAACATCAAGATTTAAGCTGTCCATTTTTAAAGCTGTAATATGAAACTTTTACATTAAAATAACAATAAATACATATAATATACATTATCAGTCTGTGTTCAGGCCTAAATCCTCCTGTTTGCATGAAATTGGCTTTTCAATTAATGGGGGCGTATACCATTTGCTGGGGGAGGGTCAAGTGGGCGTGGCCAGCATGCACAATGTCCTGTCGTTTTTCCTCATTAATAAGGGATTTTGTTTTGAATGTCTCGTCAGATCAAGGCGAGTGCCAGTGTCGGCGCTGCAGCGTGTTTTTCCGGGTGTAGCTTACCTTCAGATCGCGGTAGACGATCTTGGCAGAATGTAGGTAGTCCAGAGCCGAGACGATCTCAGCCCCGTAGAAACGGGTGCGGTCCTCTGAAAACACTCGCTCTCTTGACAAGTGGAAAAACAGCTGCAGAAAACAGAAGCACAAACACGTCAACCCTCCATATTTCACCTTGTAATGGCTGGTAATAAACACCAAGTGCCTGTGGGATCTTTCTTGCAGTGGATCTCTAGCGGCTGTGTCAGCATGGTGTCATATCTGTGCTCTCCAGTTAACCTTCATTTAAAGGGGAATTCCGGTATTTTTAAACCTGGCCTCTATTTGTACAAATTCTTTATTTATACCGCAAAATAGGTACAAAAAGTTTTGAATTGCTCCGGTAGATCGCCTCAGTCAGCAGTCGTGAAACAGGCTGCTGTGGCTGCAACGTAATCTGTAGGGGCAAGTGGGACGATCAAAGTACATCCACTAAAAGTTGTTTTTGCCACTGACAGGATCAGATTGTTATTGGATGTCTGACAACATTAGGAAAGGATCCTACAGAGATAGACCTTTGTTTTAGTGGATGTACTTTGATCGTCCCACTTGCCCCTACAGATTACGTTGCAGCCATAGCAGCCTGTTTCACGACTGCCGACTGAGCCGATCTACCGGAGCAATTCAAAACTTTTTGTACCTATTTTGCGGTCAATACAGATACCGCGTCAGATACCTGAACACCAATACTGGCTCTAAAACAAAAACCTCTCTCTATTCTTTTCATTGGTTGATGAAAGAACATGTCATCATGAGAAACAGCAGCTTCTCTAAATAGACTCACCAGACCACTAAAAAAGAATCACAGAAAAGAAAATGTTGAGTTATTTTGGTGCCTTTAAATCAACACAAACACCAAAACTCACTCTGTTGAATTAAGCAACAATCAACTAAGACCAGTTCACTAGCATCAGCACTGTTAATATATGTAAAGAAAACACTACAACAGTATATATATATATAACTGTATATAACAGTATATATAACAGTACACTATAACAGGACCAGATGCACATCAGAGTTGGTATTCACGAGTCTCGTAGGATCGGGTGTCCCTCGGGTGAGTCTGAGCTCCAGATACCTGGACCTCCTCACAGCTATATGTTTTACTAGCGGGTTTCCTTTTTAATTTGTTGTATTTTATGTGTACATTCGGCACCTGCTGTGTTTAAATAGAGTTTAAATAAAACAAAATACACAAATAACAAATAGAAGTAATGCTGTGACCTCTCACCTCTCCTCCGTTGACGTACTCCATGACAAAGCACAGCCGGTCTTTAGTCTGGAACGAGTACTTCAGGGACTGAAAGCAACATGTTTTAACTTAACAGTGCTCAGGAAGGCTTACATTTATACTATATACTATATATATTATATAGTATATACTATATATGATTTACTATATATATACATTATACATTATATATGATGTTTGTAAACAGTCTGAATTCAGTGTTTATTTGATGAAGTCTTCATGTACTCACAGTTAGGAATGGATGCCGGGTGTTTTTTAATACTCTGCTTTCTGTGAGTGTGTGAGCAACTTCATCCTGCATAAAAAGGAATAAGAACAAAGACAGAAATGGGAGTGATAAGGAGACAAAAGCAGCATGGCTGCTGACTACTTTGTGCATATTTTGGAAACAATGGATTATATCTATATTATTATAACCACAGAAATGCAATAACTATTGATCAGTATGAGTTCAAACTTAGAAGAGGCATCAGATATGAAAACGTTGTATTAACGCACGCCTGTCATAGAGGGAAATGATATGAAACATTACTAGTATTATTAACTACTATAATATATAACAACAACAACAATAATAACAATAATAATAACAACAATAATAATAACCATAACAATAACAACAACAATAATAATAAGTATTATAGCTATAATAGCTATTTGCATAGCACCTTTCCAAACAGAGTTTGTTTTGAAAACGACACAACAACAATAAATAAAAGCCGGTAGTCATAGAAACCTTGGCTATGATGACTTCCTTCTTCAAGATCTTCATGGCGTAGTAGGTGCCGCTCGCCTTCTCCTTCACCAGAATGACTTTCCCAAACGTTCCTTTGCCCAGAAGCTTCAGATAGTCAAAGTCATTCATTGTCTGGGAAGAGAAACAGAAACACTTTTTGCTAGATGTTGTTTCTCCAACAGCTAGGAACCTCACATCCTCCAAACACATGGAGAGCATGGTGGGGGGTCAGGTCACCTGAGACTGCCTGCTACTGTTTTCAGGTGCTTTTGTTCTGATCATATTCTTTAAACATCTTAATTGATTGATAATTGATAACTGATTGCCTACCAGCCCGACCTGTAAAGTCCTTTGAGGCTTGTTGGTGATAAAGGGCTGTAGAAATAAACTGGACTTGTGATGAGAACATCTTGACAGCTGTCATGATGTGGAGAATTCATTTTTCATTTCAGTGTGACTTGAGACAAAAACCTCGGCTGCTTCTCCTCTGCTTCACGGTGCCAGCTACCTCAGCCTCAGATGACAGGCGTTGGGGCGGGACTAACAATACACTTCCTGTCTCAAGGAGAAACGCTGCACACTGTTCATCTACTCTACCAACCACGTTGCCCTGTACGTGACTCTCTTAACCCCCAGCGGCTTCAGTCTTCGCTAACAGTGGTTGTGCTAGCTAGTGTACTACTAGTAGTGATAGTAATGAAACCGGTCAACCTCACCGGGAGAAACACGTCAACCGAGATGCCAACTAGTCCATCCAGCGCCAGCCAGGCTCGTGTACCTTTCGTTTGTGGTGGCTGATGGAAGTGTCCATCTCCTCCTCGTTGACGTTCTCGATCTGCGAGGTCGGGCTGCAGAGGATCCCCTCCTCCTCCTGCTTGGCCAGGGAGTCGGCTACCATCTGGATGGCCTCGGCCCACTCGTCCCTACAGGAGCAAACACTGGGCTGAGTACCGGTGGGCGGGACTCGGCCTGTCTGCAGGACTGTACCGTACTCCGTAGTTCCCCCAGGCTACAACAATGGGGTCACCCATCAGGTCATGGAGTCTTCAGGCACTTACAGCTCCATCATCCATTTATCATAGAACAGCCATTCTTAAAAGGGGCTTTAAGTGAGATTTTTACTGCCCCACAAAATGACCATGATGCATCTGCAGGGGTTTGATAGGTTGTGGATCAATCAGAAATCTATCTCAGCAATTCATATTCTTTCATTAACAACTGTGAAGACATGAGGGCGGGGCTTCATTGACCGTGACCCACCATCTGGTTGTCGTCTTGACCGTCGGGTGGCCAGTCAGAGTGTGTATGTGTACATTGTGTTTTGGAGTCGCCCCCGTCTCGGCCCGTGCTCCCGCCCCCCCCCCCCCCCCCGTTTCCTGTCTTTCTTCTCCCGGTGTTGACTGACAGCTACTCTGTCCAATAAGGGCAACGCAGACCCGAGGTAGAAAGAACAGGAAGACGGGCCTTGGTGTCCAAGCGGGCTGAGGTACGTACCGTGTACCAGTGATGCCGTGGGTTTGAATCCAACGGTTGACCTTTGACCCACATCACCCGCTGTCTGTCTCTCTATACTGTTTAAACAACAATGAGCTGACTTGCATTTTCTGTGTCCAAATCCCCAAAATATCAAAGAAACATGTAAAAGCCCGGAGTCCAAAACTACATGGAGAACAAAACTTGCTATTCTGAATCAAATAGTTACATTCAATCTAGACACTAAAACCAACGGTGGTTTACAGTTGGAACATCTGAAGACCAGAAATCTGATTCAAAAATGAATTAATGCCATTATTTTTTTCTTTTTACCTTAAAAAATAAACTTAAAAAGAGTGGGTGTGGTCAACTTTCCTTCGTCATTTTGATTGATTTATTTTTAAATCGTGTTTCAACCAATTGGAAAGTCTGGACTGAAGACCATCCTGTCTAGTAAACACTCCCTCCCTCCCTCCCTTCCTTCCTCCCTCCCTTCCTCCCTACCTTCCTCCCTACCTTCCTCCCTTCCTTCCTCCCTTCCTTCCTCCAGAGCGACGGGGCCTCACCTCTCATCCGGCGAGTCGACGTGGAAGGTCCTCTCGATGACGGTGGTCCACTGGAGGCAGCGGATGATGAAGGTGTTTGGCTTCGGCCGCTCCGTCTTCATCAGCTGACACTCTGAGGACGAGACAGAAACACCGCAGGTTAGATACCTCGCCGTCTACCGCGTCCTGACCACAAAGCCTGCTGGGAAAACGAGCGCCTACTTGCTACAGAGAAGTTGTTGAGGGGGTAGGCCAGGTCGGCGTCCTGCGGCTTGTCCTTGTAGCCGATGAACGAGCCGTCGGTCTTCAACAGGAAGTAGCGCGGCCGCCAGTTCTTGATGTATTCACCTGGAGAGGAAGAGACGGAGACAGTTGGATATGGAGCGGTGACATTTCCTCCCTTCCTCCTTTCCTCCTTCCTTCCTTCCACCCTTCCTCCCTTCCTCCCTCCTTTCCTCCCTTGCTCCCTCCCTTCCTCCCTTCCTCCCTTCCTGCCATGTTTGATTCTGGGTCTAACAGTCTGCTGCTCTCTTCTGGTCTTTTATAAAACAGATTGAGAGTTTCTGATCAGTTTCTACAATATCAATATCAATATCAATATCAATATCATAATATAAGAGTCTCATGGACATGGTTTGTTCCATCTATCGCATCACGACCCTGAAGACACTTTGTTCAGAAACACCGATCTCATTCTCCCCGTCTGGTCTGACTCAGGTTCAGGTGGTTCATCTGAGACCATCTTCAGTCGTGTGGCTGCTCAGGTGCCTCAGAGCAGCAGAGTGACGAGGACGCCAGAGGCTTTCACAAACAGACAGAGGTGGGATGAGACGACTCAGACGGCGGCTGGGCGTCTTCACCGGTAGACGAGCAAAACCCCTCACCAGTCAAACGTCTCAGCAACAGACCGACGCGCTCTCAGGGTGACGAGGGCGTCTGAACCGTGACGAGCCCAACCGGCCCACAATCATTAACCAGAAACTTGATTGTCCTGATGGAATCTAAGAAATAATATTCAATCAGTTCATCAAAATGAATCCCCAAGACTGATCATATATTAGTTAGTATTAGATTCCATCAGGACGATAACTACCAAAGGTTCATGGTTTAACTTCATCATCAAACTGCAGCAGGTATTGCTAGCTTTTCGTGAGCAGAGTTCATTTGTATTTGTGTGAATATAACGGATCATTTTTACCGACATCAGATCCCCTGTCATGTTAACCGCTCGTGTTGATCCACCCAGCGGGAGACATCAGATCCCACAGTAATCACCACTAGGAGGTTTGTTAAACAGGCTTTCCCAGTCGGGAGCTCATATTTACGGTAAACCTGACAGGACTTGAATGTGGCTTTGTGTACTTGAACTTTCTACTTGCATTATACTCTTAAATACTGCAATATATAAGTTCCAGGCCACAGATCATGGGAGGACCGGATGTAGACACGTCTCACTGGTCCTGTGGGTGTGTCCTGGAGAGCAGCGCTCCAGTGCAGTGAAGTAATTGACAACATTTTCATGATGATGTCATGATGACGCCATGATGATACCATGATGATGTCATGATGATGTCATGATGGCAAAAACTAGAAAAATATGTCCCAGATTGAAAATGACCAGAGTTCTCCTTTACAGTTGCTGCTAGATCAACACAAATATCCACCCTATCTTTTCCTCAGGATGTTGATCCTGGGATGGAGAATGTGCTGGTATACTTAATACTTTAATACTTATACTTATACTTTAATACAATAAATCAAGCTCTTTCAGGGCCATCCATTCATTCACTAAGATTTTAAGGTCCTTATTTTATTTTTCTCAAATGCACAAACATTCAAGGATTTTCAAGGAACTGTGGAAAGCCTGTCAATATGAAGTATGTTTCATTCCTGCACTATTACTGGCATCAGCATGTGGAAGCCATGTGGTCGCCTGTATCCGGACTGAACAACCGTGTGTTTCTATACGCTCCACAATGATGTGTCATTCCCAAACTTCCCGAGACCTGGGAATCATCCAACTGATTTTCAACATGTTTCCAGACTTTCCTGAACTGCGTGGGAACTGGAGTGTAGATCCATCTTGTCCCGAGAGCCATTGAGTTTCTCTGAGGGCTGCTGGGTTTCTATTGTAAGAGCAGCGAGGTGCAACAATTCAGGGGCTTGTGGGCCGGAGAGGAAGGAACCAGGGTGTTAGGTCATCCTCTGTCTGCTCAGAGTGCCACAGTAGAAACTTCCCCCCGCCTGCCAAGCCAGCAGACAAACACACCTCCAGCACTCGCAGTAAAGCCCGTGTGGGAAACGAACAGCGGCCACCGAGCGCTGGTCAGGCTGGCGGGGGGAAACCTGGCAAGGACCATGTTTGGAGGTTCTCTTCCAAAACTGGCTGGTTAGACACTTAGACAGTTAGAGAGCCTGCCCTGTAACATCGTGTTCACAGGTTCAATCCCTGCATCCTGCGTCACCAAGCTGAACCCCTCCCTGCTCACTCGTTGTACGCTGGAATTTTAAAAAAATCTAAATTTGAGTTTTCGATCTGTGGCTCGGGAACGCATTTTCTCCCGTCCTGCATTAACAAACATGAAGCCAAGACCTGCAGAGCATGAGACACACCTCACACACAAGCTACGTCTTCTAGCTATATCGCTATCCTCCAGACAACCTCCTCCAGGATTTAGCTGAATACATCCGCTTCTTCAGAAAACACAAAGTTTCGATAAACAATCAGTGTTGGGAAGTTGTTCTTTACTGTCGGCTAACGCTGGAATATTTCACACTTGTAAGATAGAAACACAGTAAGATCCTGGCTGTACGATCACACAACTATCAGAACAAAATTGTTCTTTTGCATCTCCAACATCTCCAACATCCCCAACATCTCCAACATCTCCAACATCTCCAACATCTGGTAAGTTACAGCATCATATTTTCCGTTGCCAACTGAACATCCAGGATGAACAACGAGAAGACATCAAGCAGGTATCAGATGTTACCGATGAACCTGCTGCCCCAGAACCTCCTGGTATCTGGTCCAGGGTGTCGATCGTGCTTCTAAAACCTTCATGCTCGGTGTTTATCGGAGGTCGTCTGCCGTGGAGAGCCTGCTGGCCACCGGGCGGCGCTAGAGATGAACCAGTGACGGTCGCCTAACGTCACCGAGGCCGGTTACAACTCACCTGCTGTGTCGAGTTTGAACCAGCGGGAGGATCACAAGGATGACCGTATCGCCTTACATCGACCCGCATTATGACCTCACACCAATCAGACCAATCAGACCAATCAATAGGTCAGCTGATAAACAATGTTACGTAGCTCATCCACAGCAATCCCCATCAGATTGTATTGATACTGCATAGATTATCATCATTCAGCCACCAGGAGGAGTCGGTGTTATCGTATTGGTTTTCCAGAGCTAGCTGATCGAACCGTTACCAAAGAAGAAGAACGAAAACATCTCCAACAAAAATCAGTGAAGTTATTTGTTCTTTTAAACCTGAACAAGGTTTATCGACGCGGCCAAACTCCGTTGCCGCCATTGTTGTTTACGATTCTGCTGTGTTGCATCTGACTCTCTTAAGCCCCGCCCCCAGCCCCAGCCTCCAAAACTGTGATTGGTCCATCCACGCCTCATCGCTAGCCTCCTACCGGGGAAGAATGACGGATCAACACTCACCTCGTTTCTGGACCCAGCCCTCCTTCACGACGTTCTGGTCGCTCATGGTGGCTTCACCTCGTCACCAGATCTCCCAGTTCTCCCAGTGTGGTGACCTGGAGGGGTGGGGGGGAGCTGGGGGGGAGGTGGGGTGATGTTGGGTCGGCTCTCTCTCTCTCTCTCTCTCTCCCCTTCTTCTTCTTCTTCTTCTTCTTCTTCTTCTTCTTCTTCTGTGTTCAGGCGCTCCAGCAGTGAGTCAGCCTGGAAGGAAACAGGGAGAAAGGAGAGAAAGAAGTAAAACCTAAACAGGTCTGAGAGTCGTTTCCTCTCACATGGATCAGGAGTCATTGTTCAGACCCACTGCACTTCCCGTCCCCTTCCCTGCCTCCTTCACTCCATACCTCCTTCCCTCCTACCTTCACTCCTTCCCTAACATCCTTCTCTCGTTCCCTCCCTCTTTCCTCCTTCCATGACCCCTTCCTTTAACTCCTTTTCTCCTCTTTCCTTCACTCGTTCCCGCCTTTTCTCCTTCCCTCTCCACCTCCCTTACCTCCTTTTCTCCCCTCCCTCCTTCGCTACTTCCTTCTCTCCCTCCTTTTTTTCTTCTTTGTCCTTCCCTCCCTCCTTCCTTCTCTGCTTCACTCTGTCCTTCCCTCATTCCCTCCTGCATACCCTTGCCACCTTTTCTCATCTCCTTCCTTCCCTCATTCCCTCCGTCACTCCCCCTTTCCCATACCTCCTTCCCTCCTTTTCAAGTTCCATCATTCCTTCCATCTCTCTTTCCTTCTCTCCTTAAATCAGTCCTTCCCTTGTTCCCTCCTTCACTCCTCCCTTCATTCACTCCCTCTTCCCCATACCTCCTTCTCTCTTCCCTCCCTCCTTTCCAGTTGCACCATTAGATCCATGCCTGTGTTTAGAGAACAACATAGTAGAGCTTGATCAACCTATTGATCATCTATTGATCACATCTCATGTGATCTTAATCATAACCATATTGATATGTTACATTTCCAGATATGTAACCTTTGTTCAACCGCAGCAGTCAGACAGGACAGAACCATTTAACAAATATAACTAATATAAAATAGAACAGTTTAAAATAGTGAACAGAAGAGAGAGAGAGAGAGAGAGAGAGAGAGAGAGAGAGAGAGAGAGAGAGAGAAGTGGTGGAGTACAATTAACAGGCATGTGCAGCATCTTAATATAAAGCATTGACAATTACAGATTCCTGATAGATCCCTGATAGATTCCTGATAGATCCCTGATAGATCCCTGATAGATCCATCTCCCCTTATCTGACAACTGCTTCCAACTCATTAAGAGCCACGCGGAGCCTGCACGCGGAGCTGCAGCAACAATACAAGATGTGCACGTCTGGGTGGCAGGAGCGAGACTGACCCTGTTCTCTCGATGCACAGCGCGCGCAGCACAACAGGGACCTGCGGGGTCGGCAAACAAATGGGAGCCGTCCAATGACAACAAAAACAATGGCTGACATGAGCTGGCGTTATATGTCTCGCAGGCGGGCACGCCGGTCCGGAGCGGTGCCCCCGGTGCCCCCGGTGCCCCAGACATCCTCGCCTCTCATGTATCGGACGTGATTGGGCCCCGCAATGCATACAAACAAACAAACACTGAAACAACAGCTTTTGTTTCAAGGGCGTGTGGTGTCATCATGTTACATAACAACATCCGCTCGGCGTGCTATATTATGTTCAATGGGTGAGACGTTCAAATGGGTGTTTTGCGTGACTCTCGTGCTGATTGTTCGCTACTGTCCGTGCAAAAGGTGCCAAGGTGCCAAAAGGGTCCGGGGAAAGCTGGTCTAAGGCGAGCTGGCCTGTGATGGCTTGGGGATGTGAGCTAGCCAGGGATGCTAGCGGGTGATGCTAACGTTAGCTGGCTGGCTAGCTAGCATAGCAGGCTAACTGACAGGCGGTGTGCCTTTGACGTGATGTTATTTTCATCCCCGTGATGAAATGACTCCTGAGTGTTTTCTGTGCCGTTTTTCCGTGGTGCCTCCCGTCACTGCGAGACGCGACGCCGTTTCTTGAACGGATGGGGATGGAGGAGAGGGGTGTGGAGGGGGGGGGGGGTGTCGTTCAGGACGGAGATGGGCCGAGGCCAGACGGTACCGTTAGCCCTCCCTCTGCAGCAGCATCCCGGCGCCGCATCCCAGACTGGCGAATGACGAAGCAGCAGCCCGCTAGCATGCTAACCTCCGCTCCCACCCGCTCGGTGCTCGGAACAACCCGCTCACATCCCCTGAAATAACGGCCCCGACCCCCTCCGCCTCTCCCAGACCGTGCGTGTAACGTTACACTATTTCAGCTTTCATTACCGACATGTTAAAGCTTATTATTTTTTTACCTGGTAGACGAAGAATGATAGGGACGCCCCCCTCCTCCTCCTCTATGGGCACTGGAGCATCCAACGGAATATTTTCCGGACGGAGCGGTCAGTGGTAAAAATAGAAGGAGGACAGCGATGCATCCATTGCTGCTGATGCTGTGTCCAAACTGTGGTACCCGAAAAACGAGGGTTTTGTTTTCCAGACAGACAGAGACTGCAGCGACAGACAGACCCACTCCGGCTCCCTCCACAGGCTCAGCCAGGAAACCTCGGCACGTCACGTTCAGCCAGGTCTGGGAGGACTCCTGCTGCCTTTGAGTGCTGTCGGAAATATTGGAACTCACGACTGGGCTCGACCCAACGAGGTGGTAAATAGGACTGAAAGTGTGAACTTTCTGATGTGTGTGATGCCAAGGTGTGATGTTTATTAGGGGGCGTGTCTTGAAGGAGAGCGTGGAAGCTACGTCAAAGACCATCAATATTTTAGAAGATAAACCTGTCAATATTGAAAACTGGCCCACTTTACGGTCTGTCACTATTTAATTAAACATCGTGTAGGCCTGCGGAAGTGAAACAAAGTTGTTTTTCTCTAAAACTCCTTATCACCCTGAATGTTAACAGTACTATCTGCAGCAGTAGGTCATGTCTCACTACTTTTACATTAATGTCAATTTAATGAGAGCAGACTCTAGTCTGCAATCATTTTTGTGCCATGGTGGCACAGTGCTTGCACTGCTGCCTCACAGCAAGAAGGTCCTGTTGACACTGGGGGGAATCTGCATGTTCTCCCCAGGCCTGTCGGCAGTCAGGTGGGGTATCTCCCGATTGAGGCCTCTCTGTGTGGAGTTTGCATGTTCTCCCCGTGCTCACATGGGTCTCCTCCTATAAAGAACCCATCTAAAAACATGCAACATCCTGTCCTGTCCCTGACCACGACGAGGATCTACATCTGGAATTGGTGCCCGGGCGCCGAAGGAAAAAAGGGCTGCCTGCTGCTCCTGGCTGCCCCTGGAGGAAGGATGGCAAGGATGGGAAAAATGCAGAGGACAAATTCATTCGGACACCCTCCCTGCATGTGCGTGTTGTGTTCGGCAGTCACAACCTTGCATGCGTGTGTTGTGTGTGTTAGTGCATGTGTGCACCCGTAATGTCAATATCTTAATCTTAATCTTAATTTTTCCCATCGCCCTCTGATGCCAGTGCCTTTGTCATGCTACCCACAAATAGGGGCTGAGTGAAAACTCTGCTTCTTCGCCTGAGAGTGTGTCAACAAAAGTGGTAAAAATTATGTATATTACAACTTTTGGCTAATCAATTAATTGAAACTTCAACTACATGCCTGATGCACATTTCCCTCTTCATTCTGCACAAAGTAGTTCTGTGCCACTTGATTTCTAAAATAAAACAACAAAGGTATCAGTTGAGTACAGTGAGGCATGACAGTTTGATCTTGTTCCTACAGTTTTCATCATTGTAATGGAGACCAAAAATTGTCAAAAATGTAACTGGAAGTCATATCTAAAAGAAATTGATCCCCCCGCCCTACGCTATTAGTTTGGTGTCTAGTAATGCATCACATTATCCAAATTGTCCCCAGACATTTAGTCAATATAAGCAGGTTTCAAAGATATGGTGGCAAAAGATGGAGGGACTTTGTTCGTTCCAGGATCCATTTGGTTACAAGTAATGACCAAAAGCACATGAATGCACAGACAGGTCATATTTATGTACTTTCCAACTGGGAAGTAGGAGTTTACGAGGAGCACCGAAAGGCAGCATTCCCTCTCCTCATGGCATCCAGGCGCTTTTGTTGCTCCCCGGCTTTTGTTGCTCTCTCTCTCTCTCTACCCGCCCCCCTCCCCTCCCCTCCCCCACCTCCCCTTGTCATTATGCACCGGATTTATGTGCCAGATTCAATTATAATTCACTTGTCTGTGACCAACATCAGATATCGGACCTTCTGACCGGTCCGGGGTGGAGGTCTTGCACCATGTGGGATTTTCCGTGCTGAAAATGTCCTTCCTGAGACTTTATGCTACTATTAATTTACTTGAAGCTCACCAAAATGTAAAGCACCCCCCCACCCCCCCCACCCCACACACAGCCTGCCAGTGAATGGGTGCTTTGTTTGAGGATCCTGGTCCCAGTCTACCTCCTCAGAGCCTGGCTGCAGGCCTGTGGGACTGCTGCCGTGCACATACATCAAGAATTCAAACTCGGTTAAAATCTATCTATCAGGTATCTGATCAGTTCTATCAGGTCTATCAGGTCTATCAGGTCTATCAGATATCTATTATTGAGTAACACAGAAATCTAGGTTGTGTTTGAATGGAATTCACCTCCAGGTTTGATCGCACAAGAAAATAAAGTAACTCTTTAAAACTGAAACTACATTTTAACAGAAGTGGACTCTGTCTAGAGAGGTTTTGTATTTGGTAGAGACAGTAAGCATGTTGCTTTACTGGCTGTTTCAAATACATCTGGCTACTATTGATATAACATGGATAGACTTTTATGATCATTACTATGTTTTTATTTGCTCAATGTTTCATTTTCTGTATTTCTCTTCCTGATTTATCTTATTGGAGCTTGTCTTGTATGTGGTCATGTATCTTTGTAGTTGTGGTTCTGGTTCAAATCGCTGTGAGCTGGAATGAGCTAAAACCATGAAACTTGGCCCAATAACCGGAAATGATGTGCAAATGCTTCCCAAGAAACATGAGCCCAATCAGCCAGATGGTGGCGCTGTAATTAAGGCCCAAAAACGCAATTTTGGAAAGGCCACACCCATCACACTGTTACTCTGATTGACTTGACACACCGGACCACTGGACAGAAGTCCAGCTCAAGGTGCTCTACAAAAAAGCCTCAAGAACCACTAAAGTCCACCTGACTACATTTTTTGAAAAACACATTTTTGACATCTCCTAGACCGTTGGTCCGATTGCTACCAAATTTCCTGTGGATCATTATTGGACCAAGCTTATCAAAAGTTGTATGAAGCTTGCTGATATCTTATTTAGTTTTCTAGATATTGACCAATGAACGTGGCTCAGCACATAATTAGACCAAAGATTTTAGACCATAGATTTTGAAATCGCTCAATAGGGGGCGCCACCAGTTCCAAACATGTGCATGGGCCTGGCACAAATTGTGCCATAAATCAATGAGTTTGTCCAATCATCACAAAACTTGGTAGATATTTATGTTGAACTAAGTTTGTAAAATTATCTTTAAAATGGCCAATAGGGGGCGCCACAAATCTTTTCCATATGGGCTTACAGTATAGTTTTTTTCTGGGGCTTTTATTTTGAAACTGGGCTTTGTTGTTTGAGAATGGAAGCCTCTGTCCTAGTGGCCTTGCTTACTTAAACATACAGTAAACTGCATATATTTGTTTGTGGACTTTATCTTCGTCTGTCACTCTGCATGCAGTTTGTAGTAACAAAACGGTTTGAACCCACAAATTGCTGCTTGCGGCTATATTATTGTATTGTTGTTGCATGTACTGTTATTCAGTGATGGCGTAGTTTCTGATATGATGCATGTATTTTCTGTGTGGACCCCAGGAAGAATAGAGATGTTAATTATCAATAAGCTGCGGTTTAGGAGACACTTTTGGATTTCACTCTTTAATTTTAATTTGTCACTTCCTGTATGGAGAATATTTCCCATCAGAACTGACACCAGGATTTAATTTGGGCAAATAATGTAAATCTATGGCGTCTCAATTCTATGTTAAACGCTTAAAGCTTTACACTTTCTAATTGTAATTAATGGAAAAAAAATTCAATATTAATTAAATTATTTTTGATAAATATTATTTGACTGACTTTTTGATAAATGATGAAGCAAGAGTTCTTGGTAGACCCACTGTATCTCTAATGTAATCAATCCTGTCAGTCCCTCTGTACACGGAATGTAATGTTCTTCATATTTGGTTTTGTTGATGGAATTTTGCAATAAAGATTGTTTAAAAAGTTCACGTATCATCTAGGCGTGATGACGTTCCGATCCAATAGCCTGAACGTAACCTGGCCCGGAGCAGGTTAGCGGTGCGGCCCCTGTTACCATGGTGATCTACTCTGCTAGTGACCCAGCGTCGTGAGACAGAAAAGCCTCGGAGTTAAACCCGAAGTTAGCTCGCTAACTAACACTAATCTCGCTTCGGGAGACGAAACAGACGGAACCACCACTACCGAGGTCAGTGTACTTGAATCAACCAACAATACACTTTTAGTTCTGGAAATACTGCACGCGAACATCAAAGACAGAAAGATAGAAAGGCCAGTCACAGGTCGAAACACTAACAGTCAGTACTCTCTCCGCCTACAACACCATTAAAACAAAATGAATGAAGGAAACCATCCTAGATCTCCAAAGAAACCATCCTAGATCTCCAAAGAAACCATCCTAGATCTCCAAAGAAACCATCCTAGATCTCCAAAGAAACAGCATGCGCGATAATCTGATTTGGTCGAGACAAAACAGAAAAACGCCAGCAAAGAGTTGCTGCAGTCAGTCAGTCAGTCAGTCAGTCAGTCAGTCAGTCAGCCCTGAAACTGCAACAAGACACCGCCAACAACACAGACGACACCAGTAACGGACATTTAGACACCAAATTCGAACATTTCAAACAAAAAGCTTGTGAAAGTCCAATGGGTCTTTCCGGTTCTGTGTGGACTACTGCAGGGTCAATGATGCCTGCGAGCCCCTAGACAGGTGTCGTGCCGAAAATCGAGTGACTGCCGAAAATGACGTAACAATCTGCATCAATTTTCGGCAAGCAGGATGTTTGTATTTCCATAAGTATCTGTGCCTCCTTAACTCAAATCACATTTATCTGTACAGCCCTTCATCACACTCCAGTCTGTAAGGCTTCACAGTGTCCAACATGTGAAACAGGAAATGGTTAGTACATGACATCCCCAGCTTTGGACCCCCACTGAGGACAAGGAAAAACTACAAAACCTTTTAGGAAAAAAATGGGAGAAACCTCTGGAGGGGCTACTCAGAGAGGGAGGGGCTACCCAGAGAGTGTGTACACTGGCAAAATTGTTCAAATTGTTTACAAACAACAGAGTAGGGGGCCAACATCAGTTAATAATAGTTGATTTGAGGTGGACGAGACCTTTAAGTGTACAGAAAGATAGATATCATTGTTATTATTGAAGAAGCTTTATGATTAAGGGCATTAAGGGCCACAATTTGTATTATATAAATATTATATACATTTATACATTTTCAGATTATTAAGGAAGCAGGATTCAATATTTAGCAGTTACTCGATTTTTGTCACAACACCTGCTTGTTTCATCACGACACCGAATTTGACCACGAGCTGCTGGCAGGTTCCTTATCTGCAGTTTGTAGTCAACAGCCACTGCCTATCGAAGAGTTGCCTATCGAGTTGAACTTCATTGGGCACGTTCCTCATGCTGCACCTATGACAACCATAATACTCCATAGTACTCCCCTACAGTGAGATCAGAGGGCTGGTGATGGCAGGACCTGGTGTAGCTCTGAGGCTGCATGAGTTCAGACAGACGCAGGACTCCAGCCAGCCTGACGGACGGTCAACACCCAAGTGAGTGGAGAACAGAATCAATCTACCTGATCTGACATCAGAGGATTTTCTCCCAAAATGATGTCACTCCGTCCTTAGAAAACACTGGCTGATGCAGTCCGTTATCAATAGGTCTAAGGACTGTGCAACAGCTTCAGCAATATTAGTGAGTTTTACTTTCATACTCATATTTTATCGTTGAAGAATCACTTTTTCCAAATGGTGGTTCTCTCATTTTGGAATGAAATGCTTCTGTTACACATCATTCCAGTTTATCTATTATAATATCCAGTTTATAACACTTGATTTGGCAATTATACAAAGTATAATTAGGAATTAGTTGAATTTTCTTGTTTGTACATGTAATTAGGAATTAGTTTGTACACATTCAGTTTGTACACATTCACCCCTAAAGAGGTCAGAGGTCAGGGGGGTTGTTCAGAGTCACACTGGCTGAGAGGGAGAGACCACCACTTGTAATGTGTGTCCTGTACCACTAGGTGGCGGCTGACACCATTATTTACACATTTAGGGTTTTTTTCTACAGTTGTACTTGTAGCCTCGTCCGTAGCCTAGCCAGCTAACGGCTAACTGATGAGTCCAAACTGAAGGTCCGTGTCGACCTGCAGGATGTATGGAGGCGTAATGGCCACCACGACGTGCTGCACCAGATTGACAGTGACAGTAGAGGACATGTGACTGCTTGTTTTTCCAGAGTGTCCCGCCAGGGGAGGGATGTACGTGGTTTATACCCAGGACAGCTGGGTAGAGTCCATATTGTCCACTCAAAGGATTGTGGGTAAGGAGAAAACATATGATTCCCTGTCCAGCCTGCTAGATGTTGGTGTGGCGCATGCTCACAGCAGCAGGATGGTCCTGTGCACGCTGTATTTCATTGTATTTTCTGCATGTGCATGAGAACCATACTACCTAGGACAGTGATCTGAGCTTGGACCTCAAATCTGCTGTTTTATTACAGCACAAGAAAAAAAAACACAACATTGTCTTAAGCAATTTAGAAATTGCCAAAGCCTGCAGGTCTTTCATCAGTGCCTGTTTGCTGTGGAGAATCCAAGGCTGGAAAGCAAGATGTCTTTACTCTACATGGCATATGACAGCATTAGTTATAGACTCATATGGTTCATATTACAATCACAATCTTCTGAGAAAACGTTCTGGACATCTCCACAGTTTAAGGTTTCCACCCCTCGACCAGACGCTTGGATCTCCCAGCCAGTGTGAAGACTACCAAAGGGGTTTTGACCTCCGCACCTTGCAGGCCCTGAGTGTCCTCCATCACAGGCCTGCTGTCCGGGAGCAGCGCCCCCCCGAGACGGCCTACCAACAGGAATTTGGTCTGCAGCCACGTCTCTTTCACCAGTAACCTCTGAAGGATCTGTTGACGGAGACGTTCTAGGGGTTCGTGAAAGAACCAGTGAGTGTTCAGATGTTTCCAGTAGAGCTCGAGTCCTTTCAGCTGGTCAGACTCACCCTTCAACTGTCCAGCACCCTTAGGAGGTTTTTGGTCTTTGGTTTGGTTGAATATTGCATTACTGTCTTGATGCTTGTTTTTGGTGTCATCCTATCAGTGAAGCATTCTGCATCTTGAGATGACATGAAGAACATTGCAGTACTTCAGCCCTGCTTATAGACGTCAGACACTTTGGACATTGCTTTTCAGTGATTCCGAAGAAATGTTGCATTGTTGTCAATGAAGGCATGTTCACCACTTACTCTGAACATCCATGAAGATAGAGGCTGACTCTGAATGTTCTTTAATGGTCTTGATTGGGTTCAGCCGATATATGGGGCTGATATTGGTCTTTTATTAAATATCAGATATCGATTAGTCAGGTTGTCCCCTGATATGATGGAGGTTCCTCCTGACCACCGCTACAGTCTGGAGAACCTGACATGAAATGTTATTTTCCTTAATAAAGGTCTAATGTATCCCCGAGTTCCCCTTAATACTGAATGGATGCTGTGGGTCACCCTGCCTTAAAGCTGCTATAAAGCCACTGAAGTCAGTGCATGGGGCATAGTGAGTATAGTAGTAGTACAGTGTGATTGGAGGTCTGAAAGAACATGCCCATATTCAATTGGTAGAACTTGAGAAACAAACCCTGTTTCTAACTAGCATAGTTCCCTCCTTAAGGCCAGCAGGTCACCAGGTATAGATGCTCCTCCAGGCTCAACACTGAACTGAGCAGCTCCCAGGTGGGAATGTATTGATATTTTCGACCTGTACTGATACACTTTATGTATACTTTTTGATATAATTATTTCTACTCTGCCGTGTGTTATTCTACTTCTAAATTTGATCTTAATGTTTTTTGGCATTTCACTGTATGGAACACACCTGCTGTATCTACTACATGTGACAAATAAACCTGACTTGAATCTGAAAGGGTGTTGCTGGACCCTCCTTCGGTCTCAGAGTTATTCTTTTCTTCTGACAGTGCTGAAGGAAGGAAGGTTAAAATAGAAAGCAACTGCGCTGACTATGCAGGACGGAATCTGCCAAAATCAAAAATAAGTAAATGACCTATAAATAATTAATATGCCATTAAATGTACCAAAAATAATATTAAAAATAAAAGTAGGCATTCATTAATTGATCAAATGTGATATAAATTGATATTTCGGTTTAATTTGCCTCTGTATTTATTTACCTTTGTATTAATTTCCCTATTTATTTACTTTCCTATTTCATTTTCCCTTTTATTTATGTATTTATTTCTTCATTTATTTCTCTATTATTTCCCCCCCCATATTTCTTTCTCCAAACTTATTTATTCCTGTATTATTGTCTCTTTTTACATAGCTGACAACCTGACCGACCTCCTGCCAACATCACATGGACTTTTAGCTTTTGGCATGTTGATCTCCGACAAGCATCTGAAGGTGGAGCTGGCTGAATGTACACATGGATATGTTCCTGTCCCTCCTGGTTGTACCTGTCCAGAGCCTTCTCACTTTAACTTCAGACTCTTGCAGTATATATTTCCCATCTGCTAACATAAGAGCTTCTGTAATTGGATGGAGGAGGTTTCTTCAGGAAACAATAACAAATATAACAAACGTACAGCTCTGCTTATCTGCCAAGGTCACAGCACAGCAGAGTCTTTGATTCCTGCCCATTATTTTGAACTCCTGTATCAGATACTGACCTCCATAGTTACTCCTCGGTTCCTTTCGCATCATTTCATTGTATAAAACACTGCATGTAAAGCATTGGAGTCGATGTCTCAGCATCAACTACTTGACTGTATTTCTTACTTTCACCAAAGAAAATAAAAACCTTGTGGTTCCTTCATGTCTTCTCGTGTTTCAATGCTGTGTTGTCATCACGGGTTCGTATAAAGGAGGCGTGGTTTTGTCTGAGCGCATGGACAGTAATGCTGCAAGCTACAATTAGAATAAGATGGCTTTTATTATTGATACGTTTATTTACCTTTTAATCTACAAGATCTTCATCAGACACAACCTTGGTAAATAGTAAATTGCATGGATCGAGTTGTGCAGAAGATCTTTTTCACTGTGGATTCAACTGGCACTGCAGAACTTTACCAAAGACTCTCAGCCGAGTGAGTGGTAGACACATGGCACGCCAGCAGAACATGCAATAAAGTGACTTGAAAAACGTAGACAGCGGCATCCTGGAGGCCAGGTGGGTCAGCTGTGAGCCACATAACCATGATGTCATCCCTCAACCCCCCCTGGCCCTCCCTCCTACCAACTATCCAATGAAGGCAAAAATGGCCAGAAGATAACCTGAAAACAGAAACTCTGCCCCCCCGGCATCTTCTGTTTAATGCTCAAAGAAATGTACAGAAATATCATTGAAAAAACCCACATTGTATGAATAACGCTGAGCTATAGCAGGCTTGGCATGAGCGTTTCTATCTGTAACAGTTATTATCTAATCTATTGTCACCCATAAGTCGTTATTTTGTTTTGATGTTTGAAAAGGTTTGACAGCTTAAATGGAAGGAAAGCAGTCCAACCTGTCCCTCCAATCAACCCCATGAACTAAACTCAGTCACTGTGAAGAGGACCTGCAACATAGCACAGGACAGATGCAACATAGATGCAACATACCGGTGTAGTGTAGATGCAGTGTTGGTTTATGTGTCAGTGAGAGTTCGGATCAGTATTAGATTAGATCAGTAAAAAGACATTTCAGTCTGAGAAGACAAAACTTCTTATCGACGAGTCTTTGAAGGAAACGCTGAAATAGGCTACCTCAGATTTAAAAGGTACTTAAAATATTAGACATATGTAATATCTAATGATGGTAAATATCATTAAAGGTGGTCATTCTCCTGATGAATCAAGCTGTGTGATTATATAACCACAAAAGGCTGTGATTTCATTAAATAGAACATGTATGTGTGTGAACGTGACAACCTACTCTCTGTGTGTGTGTGCAGTCTGCTACGGCCATAATAAAGAGATGGACCAATCAGTCTCACTATCTGGTGTAGAGTCGACCAGGCGGAAAATGGATAACAGGTTGACGCTGAACTGGTGGGCAAAAACAACGTGACAGTGAAAGCCCTAACTAGTAAAGAGACAGCTGAAAGCCTGTAAGCCAAAGAAAACAAAACACAATGACAGATGTCCAGTATGTTTCAAGTATTTCACGACTCAATGGTTCAGGAGTTATAGTTTGTCTTCTCTCCCAGGAACGATGTCAGCACGAGGACCCCATGCTGCTGTCTATTGTAATGACGGGGTTATAGAGTGGTGCAGGGATGACCTGGAAGTTAGCATCGCCCTGGTTCCCTCCACAAAAAGCCAATGGGATTTTTGCATTGGATTATTGCAGAAAATAAACTCTGTGGCAAACAAAAGTTTATGATACTTACACGTTTCACAAATCTTCACAAATTAACACCACTTTATGATTTATGAAGCGTAAATGCAATCGCCAGAAGTAAAAAGCTAACGTTAGGCTAACGAACTACACCACGGTCACATGACTTCAACATCACCACCACTAAAAATACTATAAACTGATAAATCTACAAGATGGAAAGTTTGAGTTACAATAGTTTGGAAGAGTAGAAACACAACTAGAGGCAGTAAAGGAGGACTAGTGACTAGATGAGTTACCGTGTTCGGCGTGATGCGTTCAATGTCCCCGACAACCTCTATAGTCTCATTTAACCACTTGTTAGCAACCTCCATTTTTAAGACACGTAAAAGCTTCAACATTCACGAGTGGGGTAATTACTGACGTATTTTATGTAGTAGAACAAAACGTGAAAACCTCTTAAGCTCGTGTTAACCACAGACCTTATTTCAGGCATCTAACCAAAAACCTGTTCAAAAAACCTGAGGCGAGGAAACCGAAGTGGAAAATGCTAACTCATGCCCTGGTTTAGGACTCATTCCTGCACCACTCTGTTTTCTACAAATGCATCCCCTTTGCAGTAACCACGGTGTGTTCTGAACAAAGAGTACAGTGTTGTGAACTCAGTGAGGAGAGGCAGCTAAACCAGTCTGACTTGCTGGTAGACCAGGATAAAAACTGGTCACCAGCTAAACCAGCACGGTTGGTCTGTTTTTTCAGCAGGGCCTAACTCGTGTTCAGTCGTACACTGATCAATGGGTACAAATGATTTAAAATCATATACAAGTCCTGTTAAAGTTCTATCACCAGTTCTTACTATTGCTGTTGAAATATATGGGAAGAGATTTAGAACAGCGTAGCACATGGAAAGGGGGAAGTTGTGGCTGCATGACACCATGCATGAAGCTCCCCTCAGGGATTAGCATCAGACCATCTCTGCCAGCTAAGACCAGCAGATGACCAGCGGAAGACCAGTGGAAGACCAGCAGTAGACCAGCAGTAGACCATCAGGAGACCGGCTATCAAGAAGCAGCCCAGATCATCAACCAGCTTTAGCTGTTCTAGGCTGGTGCATGTATATGAAATAAATATTGAAACCATGAATGTGTTCTGAATGTTCTGTATGTTCTTTATATTCTTTATGTTCTGTATATTCTGTATGTTCTTTATGTTCCACATCTAAGGTGATGTGGTGTAACAGTAGCAGGTGGAGAGCCACTCTAGCGTCCTCCCTGTATGAAGTCACGTTCTCCATCCTGCTTGCTGAACATCACGTTGCCTCAAAAAAGGAAACCGGCTTTTCTTCTTGCATTTCATTGTGACAGCTCTGGATTTTCCTCCCTGGGGTAAGCAAGTGTGACACAGCAAAAGTAGACTAGCTAAACTAGTTCAAGTTGACCTTTAAATCCTATGCATACAATTTTATTTTTGAAACCAGACTCACCACAAGTCCAGGTGCTCTTGTGCAAGGCACCCTAGTGGTCTGAAGCTGCTCAGGAGCCGACAGTGAAGGCCTGGGCAGCAGCGAGGTACCGGTTCACCAGCGTATGACTGTGAAGCACGATGGAGAAAGCTTAGAAACAAGCATATATCCACTACAAGCATACACGTGACTTGGACCAGTGTTCACAAACACTTAGAAGTGAAAATGAAATGTAAAAGTCTTTAGCTGCCACACAGTCCTGATTAGGAGCTTGGTCATTACGTTTGTAAATAATTTAAAAACAACTGCGAATCTCATGTTCATGTCTGAGGGGCTTTTATCTCGTTGTGTGATCTGAAAGAATCATCTGATGATCTCTCCACATACTTGACATTGCATTCTCATATGTTTCAAGGTTCCTTGTTCCTTGAAGGAAATAGTTTAAACAAACCACACCTCCATAGGTTGCTCCATAGTGTTGAGTCTCTATATATACGCTGAAGTGTTCCTCTGCACACAAAGCAGCAAGCTGTCATCAGGCAACACTCAGCCAGCGAGTCTGGTAAGGAACTGATTTAGTGTCAGTGATGTTTGTTAGTGCTCTTCTATACCACAGCAAACGGTTTTGATATTTAAGATTATTATTGGCAGTAACAGTAGTATTTTAAATACTTTTACTCCTCACCTGTAATTACCACATATTATATACACACTAAGTTTGGTCTGAAAAAAATATTGATATTGCTCCGGCAATTTGTCTCAACCTTTCAATCAAATCCATTAGGTTGTGTTTGTTGTATTATTATCATCGTTTGGCCCGGACAGGGTCGTGGGTTCGATTCCCACAGTGTCAACTATCACCTTTGTAAGTCACTTTGGATGAAGGTGTTTGCTAAATGACTGTAATTTAATTATTGCGTAACAACCCGAGATATCACAGTAATATTATATTACAGTACACACTCTGTCCATTCTCAGATATGGTAGCCATCATGAAAAAAATGTTTTTGTAGTTAATACAGTTTTAAGTACAATCCATTAAAATAGTTGGTCTTTTGGCACATTTGGGACATTTTACAATTGCAAACAACTGCTTCAGCCAGAATCTCAGCTATGCTACATGTATGACCTGACATTGTACCTTATAAAGCCTTAAACCAATGTATATATAATACAGCCATAATACATGTCTGCTCCCATTCAGACACAAGAATCATCACATCTCTACAATTCCCTTACCTGTGATTCTCACAGAATCAAGGAAATGAATTATTCTTCCTAAAAGTGTGACCACGCGGTTCATTCTGTGTTGTGGTCTAGATATCATGAAGGTGTGGCTGCTGGTGGTGCTGGCCGTGGCGGTCCTGGCCCCCAGGCTGTCGGAGGGCCGGAGAGTCTCTAGATGTGAGCTGAAGACCAAACTGGACAAGGCCCTGAGCCTGCCCTACTGGTGGGAAAGGTATAGGGGTTACATCTTGAGGAAAGGTGAGGTTATGAGTGGCGGTGATTCAGAAAAGCATGTAGCACCCCAACATTTTCATTGGAGCTCTTCAGCTGTATTGAATTTGTCTCTGCTTTCAAAATGTCCCTCCATTTTTCCTACACCCAGTTTTTGTAAGTTGTAAGGTTTTCAAAATGATGCAAGGAAAATATAGTAAACTGAGTAATATTTCCCCCCTTCATCGACTGCTTGGTCTCCCCCATTGGGTTTTCCAGTCTTAAATGGGAATGTGTATAACTATAAATAATAAATTAAACTTTCAGATTACACGTTAGACAGAGAAAATATCTCTAAGTGTTGCCGACTCTATAGAGTACCTCATAAACCTGTATTTACTCTATATACTCTATATATATATATATGTATAATATATATTTATGAACCGACTTCTCTGGTCTGAGGGAACCTGAGGACTACTGGAGATGCTGCAGGCTCTCGGTGGAAACTCTTCGGTCTTCGGTCTAACTGGTCTTTCTCCTCTTGTCTCATCTGTGTGGTTTGGTGCAGTTGTCTGTGAAGTGGAGAGGAGAAGCCACCTCAACACCGCCCTGGTGAGAGTCTTCGGCAAACGCAAACCAAAGCCTACGACGACAGTGAGACCAACACTAGCACCGACTATCCAGCCAACAGCAAGGCCAACAGCAAAGCCAACAGCAAGGCCAACAGCAAAGCCAACAGCAAGGCCAACAGCAAGGCCAACAGCAAGGCCAACAGCAAGGCCAACAGCAAGGCCAACAGCAAGGCCAACAGCAAGGCCAACAGCAAGGCCAACAGCAAGGCCAACAGCAAGGCCCGGAAACGCCACTCAAGTCAGGGGAAAGAGAGAGGCGAGCGAGGAGAGCGAGGCGAGCGAGGAGAGCGAGGAGAGCAAGGAGAGCGAGGACTTCGAGGCACAAACCTGAAATGGAAGACACCATGCAGGACTTGACACAAGAGGAAGAGGACAAGACCAACGAGGCCAGGGAGGAGAGGGAGGGGCAGGGGGAGGATGAGGGGGAGAAGGAGGAGGAGGAGGGCAAGCCAGCTGATGAAGAGGAGGGTGACATTGAGACGGATGAGGGGGGTGAGGAAGACGTCGAGGAAGGTGGCAGCAGGAAGAAGAGGTGGGCCCACAGCAGTCGCAGATACAGGTACAGGTACAGGTACAGGTACAGGTACAGGTACTGGTCCCTTGGGTACTACGGTCTGTTCCAGCTGAAGGACAGCGTCCACTGTGATTCAGGATACCGCCGCTCAAGGAATTTCTGCCAGAAAGCCTGCAGCGGTGAGTCTCCAGCAGACCGGCCGTCAAATCAATAATCAATTATTACATCATGAACTCATTTAGTAACATCTTGTTTTGCATCCCCCCCTCAGCCTTCACTGATAATAACATTACGGATGACATCGACTGCTTTGTGAGGTCTCACGCCTGGTGGTAAGTACTGCACAGCAATGTTTAGTACTAAAACCATGACTAGTGTTAGTTTCCATATATCTTATATTATATAGTCTAGGCATTTAGCTGATACTCTTATCCTGAGTAACTTCCTAGATCACCAACATGTCAAGCAACCAATAGTAAGGAGGTCAGAGGTCGCAGCACCCTGACAACAGATGTCATAAATATTTCTGTTTTTATGAAAATCATGTATGATAAAAAAGTACTAGGTAAAAAAAAATAAGCCAGGAGAAAGTGACGGGACTCCTTCACTTAAACTATCTCTTATTTCCCTGGTTATCATAATATATCATGAGAGGAAATACGATAAAACGATCCTTGAGGGAAATAAGGTCTTTGCAGCAGCAAAATTAATAGGATTCAGCTGAGAAAACAACAAAGAATATAAGGATAAAAAAATATAAAATAAGTAAAAATTGTAAAACAAAAAGGGAATAAAATAGAAAAGCACAAAATAAAGACTAAATAAAAAAACACCACAGCAATGAGTGTTTAGCACCAAAATAAAACAAAAAACAAGAATACCACTTTAAATTTGGATTACCACATTTGAAATATTTGAAAGCAGTTAATGGCGCAGGTGTAGTGAACCAAACTAACGAGTGCTATGTTTTGTCTGACTCCATCAGGAAACTGCTGAGGTATGGGAGATGTAGGCCCCGCCGGAACTTCTTCGCCAACTGTGAAGTTGGCTGAAAACCCACCTCTTCAGGAGACACTACCCTGACCCTTCCTCCTAGCCAGGACTACTTGTCGTCACTTATGTGCCTGAGCTCTTGTTTACTGGCTCTTGGATACACTTGGATACACTTATTTGTCTTAGCTCTTGTTTATTGGGTTCACTTATTTGTCTTAGCTCTTGTTTATTGGGTTCACTTATTTGTCTTAGCTCTTGTTTTATTCGATTCTCTATTTGTCTCATTTGTTAAGATAAGTAGGTTGCTAACTTACTGCACTCTTACATTAACACTAGTTATGCTCTTAGTTGCTTGTTTAGGAAGGAAATGCACTTATGATTTCTGGTGACTAGTAGTTTTCTTACCTACCTTTGTTGAATGCACTTATTGTAAGTCGCTTTGGATAAAAGCGTCTGCTAAATGACTGTAATGTAATGTAATGTAATGAATAAGCAGCCGTCAGGAAACACCCAGCATCACCTCCAGACGGCGTCCGGAGAGACTTCATCCTGTCAGTGCGTCCCCTAGGCCTGTAACCGCAGGGGTTGGGTTGGGTACCTCCTAAATCTAACACTAAGTGCTTAAAATGGTTTGAATTCTGATCAATCCCTCGCTCCAGGGTTAGGGTTAGTGAAGTCAGTTACCTTCGGTTTCTTTAGGATGAATGTGAAGTAAAACTGACACACTTGTTCTTTCCTGCTTTAATCAACAATTAAACCATGATGATTGAAATAATGCTCTTACTGGCTTTTCTCTGTGATGATTTACAATAAAAATTCATTTTCCTCCAAAAAAAGTATTTATAATTTGATTACTGTTTTTTAACTGATTAAAGTTACTGTTTTGTAATCAGATTACTGTAATCCTCAAGGACACATTCTCTGGTGCATTATTTTCCAGCTCTGCCCTTCATGTAGTATCCCTGATCTTCCCTCATATTAAGCCAAGGTCTGTTTTCAGTGTCCATGATCTAATCACATTATCTATATTTTGGACACATTGACACCCAAATTGCCATCATATACCTAGATACATACTACATTCAGGGTGGGGACAGTACCACCAGCCACCAACCAAATGCTGATGAAGTTTGGCAAGAAGAAGAAAAGTGCAATACCTGATATTAAATAAAGTTTTTACTGCCCCATAGAACAAAATAACCACAATATATCTGTGGGGGGTTTATGCGGTTGCTGATCAATAGCAATGAGTCATTGATTACTATGCCAAAACTCACGTTCCAGCCTGTACTCTTATGAAACAGAAACTCCCCACCCGCTGGAGATTCCAGATCCTCCCAGTCTCCCCTCAACTGACTAGCATTTTGTTGTCCGAAGTGATGGTGATGATGATAGTGATGATGGTGGTGATGATGATGATAGTGACGATGATGATGATGGTGGTGATGGTGATGACGATACTGATGATCGTGGTGATAGTGATGATGATGATGATGATAGTGATGATGCTGGTGGTGGCTTGGCAGTAGAGAGCCAGTCATGGAGGACCAGCTGAGTGATGGCGTGGCCTGCCTCTCCAACACCAGGGCTCGGTCTGCCAGCCTCTGCAGGACGCGCTGCAGCGGTGAGCGCAAAAGACAAAAACCCCCCAAAAAGTCCAAAACATTCTCAGGATAAGAATTTTTAGATTGACCACCTTATATTGTTTAACGTCATGCTGGTCGTTGAATGGGTTCCATGGTCCCACAGCTCCTCCCAGAAAAAACCCCAAAATTGTATTGATCTTTGGTGTGGTGGCAGCAGCGATGCTAATAATTATTTTCATTCTTCTTTTTCTACCCCACAATTTCTCCATATCCCTCTCGTTACAAACTGGATATACAGTATACTGATACTTCTAACATTGACTCCATATCCTTACTTAGAATATTGATCCTGATCCTTTCTTTCACTCTATTCTTTAATATACTTGTTCTATACTAATGATACTGGCACTATGTCACTGTTAGTAAATCCAAGTCTAAGTCTGTACTCTTTCCTAACGTGTTGAAATTGTCAGCTTCATATGTTTCCAAAAGTGAAAATTGGTTCTATTCTATTTCGTATTGCTTTTTAATATTTTATTTGTATGCTTATATTCTATTTTTTTTTCTTCTCTTTTGCTTTCTGCTGCAAAGACCAAATTCCCCCACAGGAATAAATACGGTTTAATCTTAATTTAACTTCATACCCTTCCAGGCTTCACTGATGATGACATCCAGGACGACATCGACTGCTTCCTGAAGACTGAAGGCTTGGCTGTAAGTTATAAACGTCCATAAAAACAGGAAACATCCCACTTACATCCCCTACACTTGACAGAGCAGCAGTGTTTTCACCAGCAGTGGTGCTACGGCAGCGATGGCTAAGCTGTGTTTTCTTATGTGCGTTACAGGAAGGAGCCGAATGCTTTGCGTGAATGTGCAAGAGTGGATCCCAGCTTCTTTGACTGTAAATGCCTCACCACCTCCACCTCAGAAGAAGTTAACCAAGACCGCCTACTGGTGGACTAGCGGCTAGGTGATTTTCCATAGACCAAGAGGGCACACATAGTATATATCAACTAAACGAAGCAAAAGATTGTGTTGGAAATCACCTGGCAGTACTCTCCATGAGCAATCATAAGATATACACATTTCTATCACTTTTGTTGAAAGAAATTAGGTGCAATTAGGTGCAAGTGTGTACTTAGAACTGTACGATTAGAAGTTTTCTTGTACGAAGTAATCTGTAATAGATTACAATAGGCAGAAGGGACGTAAACTTCAGCTCCCTATTTAGGTCTGAGATCGCTCTAATATACTATATACTATTCCTCTAATATACCTTAAAATAGTACATTTAGTACATGTACTATGGTATCACACCAATTTATTTGATTAATGAAAGGCCTTAATTTGTAATTGCTGAGCAAACATTGGCAATATTGTTTCAATACAGACTGAATACAAAACAAAAAACAATCTACTAACACAAAACCCTAAGACATAAATTCTGAACACAGTAAGACCTAATAAAAAAAACTAAATGAAAGAAAAATAAATAAATATTCTATTACATTTGAAATACAGTACCATCAGAAAGCTACGTGACTCAAGCTCTTGGACTCTTAGATTCTCTGGCAATGTTCTTCTCTCAAAGGTTGTTTATAGTGACTTTTCTCTTTCCATGCTAGCTTGCTAGTTTACAATCCCTGTCTGTTTCAAGGCTGTTCCAACTCTACTAGCTCAACAACTCGCCTAGCTCCGGACTTGCCATCAAATATTAAGAGAGTAGTGTACAAAACAATTATCCTTCATCCAGTGAAGTAAGCTGATTTTTTATGCGTATTGTGAGTACTGCTGAGTCGATATTTCGATTTAAACAAACATAATAAAATCATCAAACATGGCAGATATATGAAGATCGCTCAAGCTAACAAATCTAATAACAGATTTTTCACTGTAGACCAAAGTGAGTGTGAAATAAACCAACGTAGAGACATAATATAATGTACAGTACTTGATGTAGTTCTAGCCTAATTCACTGTTGACAAAGGTGACCGGTCTATAAAACAACTTTTATGGGCAGTTACAGGCTTATAGTTACTAAAGGGTAGAAAAAACAAATCTATTCGTAAAATGATGTTGATAACATTACCCTACTCTTCCATGATTAATGGATCTTTATCTCTCTGTGAAAGAGGATTTTTTCCCCCCTACACATGAAATTAATCTACATTTCACAGCATGTGTAGAGCCTGTACTGGTCTCACCACGAACGAAAAAGATCCAACAATAAATCAACATTACATTTACTTTCTTTCCTAGAAACCATGTAGTATCACCCTAGCAACCATCTAGTACTAACAACCACTTTGCAGATCTCTCACATACTGTAAAAAATAATTTTGCTCTAAAGTATTTGTAGTTAGCTCAATAGCTGATAAGCCTAACGTTAGCTAGCTACCTGTTAGAATGGTCAGAAACTTGCAGTAACCGTGTTAGCTGGCACAAGCCGCCTTCCAAACACACTGATCTTAACCAATCAGAGAAGAAAGGGAATGTCTAACCGCCAATCAACTAGGCCCACACCACAAAGAGCAACGTTACATGGGCGGGGTCTGCGAGGAGCACTACGATGATTGGTCCAAGCGACGCTGCACTCTTCCGCGAAGCCATAGAGCAGAGAGCTTGACAATATGAGCTTTCTTTGGTCAGATCATGTACAGATCAGCTAAATCAACTAAGGGTTAGGGTTGGTCATATGTTTCACTCCCGATGCCCCCTCCCCATCTACAGTGTAGACAGTTATGCACTTCTACATGCAATGATAACCAACAACAAAAATCTTCTCAGATGGACTCTCTCAGGACATTGCTGAGCGCGGATGTGTTTATTAGTCAGTTCAGTCAAACGGGGGACGACAAGAGACTAGATTGGAACCCAAAACATGACATATATAGTTGGCCTCTTTCAGACTCTGTAGGCGCTGCTGCATTTACCACATTGAATACGCGTTGACTGTAAACTGCAGAAAGGGGAAGGGTGATCCAAAAAACTCACCTCCAAATCGCAGACCTTCTGGCACACAGAGCATCCTCGTCGGTTCTACTGCGCCTTTACTCAGTTGAATCGTTTCCAAATTGCACTCAAAATCAACCCATAACTCAAGCTGCGAGCTGTGAGTCAGTAACGCGTTGTGCAGTGTACCTACTACCTAGCGTTTATGACAGCTTTACTTAAATAGTCCTCAAGGGGGAGTAGGAGTAAATATTTCCTATGTGCTATCAAACCATGTGCAACCATGTCTATGGAAGAAACAACCTCTGTCCCTCTGGCTCCAAAACGACCGTTTACGGGACACGTATCAGAGGCATACAAAGGACATTTATTGTGTTGTTTTTACCCAGGCGACGCGGGTTCGACTCCTGGTATGGGAACTACCCTTTTACCCTGAACACCGGTAATTGATCACTTTCCATCATTTTTCATGATGATGATCATCATTTTACACATCTTCTGATCTAGTAAAGACACCCCCCCTGCTGAGTAGCTGTAGCCTGAAGCAATCAATTGATAAACTGAGGAAAGCTGGAAAAGAACAAGCTTGACTAGACCAGTGTCAAAAAGAATAGAATAGAAAATAACTGGAAAAGTTGGCTGTCTTTAACTCTATTCCAGGTGTGTGTGTGTGTGTGTGTGTGTGTGTTGGATGTGCATGCATGTTTGATATGGAAGCGTATAATTAACTTAATCCAAAGGTTAGTGCAGATTGGAAAATGAAAATGAAAGGAAGATGAAAATAAAATGTGAATGAAAAATACATTTGCCAGCATTTTCAATGACATGTCCCGCTTTGTTTTCATGTCCCATGGTTAACAAATTTCAAATGTTAATTCAAATGTGAAAAGTGAGAAGCAACGCCCCCTTTTGCATAACATTTCCATGGTCTACCAACCTGTCAGTCATTCTCTTAATGAATATTGACTCGTTGACTCAAATTATGCATGCAGAATGCTATTGGATTGCATCTTCATGTTCCACTTTGCATTAACATTTGGATGAAGTTAACTATACGCTTCCATAGTGTTGAATAAACTTAGAACTATACAGGTTCTTTTGGATCTCGTCAAGGCACACTTACGTGGGGGTCACAATTAAGAAATGATGTACTCACCCCTTTTAGCAGCTGCCTGTATTGAGATCCTGTTCGTGACGCCAGTTTGTTGAATAAACTTAGATCGAGACAGAAGTCCTTTTAAATCAATCATGAATTACATGAGCACATTTATTAGCACACAGAAGACAATACAATACAATACAATACAATCCTATATAATACAATACTGAGCGCTCAGGAGAGATACGCACACATGGGTAAAGCATACGGATCTCTGCCATAGAAGCATCAGGGCAAAGTTTATATAGTTAAAGGAAACAATAAAGGGGATGAATATGCAAAAGCGCTATCTACTAGGGGAAGGACTAAGAGCTGACGAAAAGCATTGACGCAACCAGTGAGGTCACAAGGTTACATGGAGCAGATATCTGGGTACCCGTGGCTTAAGGAAGTAATGGGGAGGCTTTCTGGATGGTACCGGGCCGACTGTGTCATGATCTGACCTGACCTGTGGCCTACATTACCAGGCACCAGTCGTTCTCCCAACAGATAGATTAGGCACAGCCTGTCCTCCCAGCATATGATATGCGACTATTGACAAGACATGCACCCAGACACCTCGGCGCCTCACCCTGTGTGACTCAACATGCTAAGGCCTAAGAAAGAGCAGCATCTAAAGAAATATAGGGGATAATAAATATAGGGGATAACAGTAAACAAATCAAGATACCTAAGGTAACATACGTAAATTCTTCCACACATAGTTTGATGGTGAGAGAGTCTGTCTCCATATCTCTGCTGTTGGAAAGAAACATTCCACTTATACTAACTACATCTGAATAAAAGCTAAAATGAAAGTGAATATATACTACTGCTAAAACACACAACTGACAACAGTGAATTTGTTTTTAAGTGACTGGGTTTATTTAGTGAAAGACCCTGGACAGGTCGCCAATCCATCACAAGGCCAACACAGATCGACTGTCAATCACTTTCAGGGCAATTTAGAGTCTCCAATCCACCTGACCTGCATGTCTTTGGACTGTGGGAGGAAACCAGAGGACCCGGAGGAAACCCACGCCAACACGGGGAGAACATGCAGACTCCACACAGAGAGGAACCTGGTCCTTCTTGCTGTGAGGCCACAGTGCTAACCACTGAGCCACCGTGTCGCCCACAGGGAGACCTATGAAGGATCCTGCTAGCCAAACACCTGAGAACTTGATGATGGCTTTTACACTCGGAAAATATTCACCCACCCGTTAATCTGAAGTCAGAGAAGCAGCTGCACACTTGAAATATATTTGCTCAGATTTAATCACTTGGGCATCGAATTCTCTGCAACAATTTTACGTGCAGATTGAACATTTGCGATGCCCATCTGAGAAGTTGCAGTGGCAGATTCAATTTGTTCTGCCAAGTGCAAGTTTCAAGTGCGGCTGCTACCACATTCATTCAGATGTTCACTTTTACATCTGTAAATGTTTTCTGTCTTCAATCACGCGTGGGTGGATATTTTCTGAGAGTCGTTCTCAGGTGTTTGGCGAGAAAACCTCCATAGGGAACTGGGGAGTGTGGTCTCACTCCCCAGGTGAGACCACAGGTCTCATTACTCACGTGCGACCTTGGCTGCACCGCAGCAAAATGCCCTCCTCATCCAGGAGAAGAAATCGCCTGACTCCCTTCTTCTTCTTTTTCTTGGGCTTGCTGACCTCTAAAAATCGAAAGAGGACACGACCTTGATGGAATCACCTACAGTGTGGAAGGACAATTCAGACACAAGTGGAGGTGAATGTCTTACCAGATGTGGTGTCAGCAGCGTTGTCAACCAGGTCATTGTTATCCTGGTCAGCAACAGGGCTGCTCAGGGCAACCGAAGGGGTGGCCGCAATAGCGGGGTCCACAGAGGGGCCGCTCAGGGCAACCGAAGGGGTGGCCGCAATAGCGGGGTCCACAGAGGTGCCGCTCAGGGCAACCGAAGGGGTGGCCGCAATAGCGGGGTCCACAGCGGGGCCGCTCAGGGCAACCGAAGGGGTGGCCGCAATAGCGGGGTCCACAGAGGGGCCGCTCAGGGCAACCGAAGGGGTGGCCGCAATAGCGGGGTCCACAGAGGGGCCGCTCAGGGCAACCGAAGGGGTGGCCACAATAGTCCATAGAGTCCATAGAGTCCATAGAGTCCATAGAGGGTCCATAGAGGGGCCGCTCAGGGCAACCGAAGGGGTGGCCGCAATAGCAGGGTCCACAGCGGGGCCGCTCAGGGCAACCGAAGGGGTGGCCGCAATAGCGGGGTCCACAGAGGGGCCGCTCAGGGCAACCGAAGGGGTGGCCGCAATAGCGGGGTCCGCAGAGGGGCCGCTCAGGGCAACCGAAGGGGTGGCCGCAATAGCGGGGTCCGCAGCGGGGCCGCTCAGGGCAACCGAAGGGGTGGCCGCAATAGCGGGGTCCACAGAGGGGCCGCTCAGGGCAACCGAAGGGGTGGCCGCAATAGCGGGGTCCACAGAGGGGCCGCTCAGGGCAACCGATAGTCCATAGTCCACAATAGTCCATAGAGTACATAGAGTCCATAGAGTCCATAGAGTCCATAGAGGGTCCATAGAGGGGCTGCTCAGGGCAACCGAAGGGATGGCCACAATAGTCCATAGAGTCCATAGAGTCCATAGAGGGTCCATAGAGGGGCCGCTCAGGGCAACCGAAGGGGTGGCCGCAATAGCGGGGTCCACAGCGGGGCCGCTCAGGGCAACCGAAGGGGTGGCCGCAATAGCGGGGTCCACAGAGGGGCCGCTCAGGGCAACCGAAGGGGTGGCCGCAATAGCGGGGTCCACAGAGGGGCCGCTCAGGGCAACCGAAGGGGTGGCCACAATAGTCCATAGAGTCCATAGAGTCCATAGAGGGTCCATAGAGGGGCCGCTCAGGGCAACCGAAGGGGTGGCCACAATAGTCCATAGAGTCCATAGAGGGTCCATAGAGGGGCCGCTCAGGGCAACCGAAGGGGTGGCCACAATAGTCCATAGAGTCCATAGAGGGTCCATAGAGGGGCCGCTCAGGGCAACCGAAGGGGTGGCCACAATAGTCCATAGAGTCCATAGAGGGTCCATAGAGGGGCCGCTCAGGGCAACCGAAGGGGTGGCCACAATAGTCCATAGAGTCCATAGAGGGTCCATAAAGGGGCTTGCAACTAGAGATACATCCTGTGAGGAGACCATTAGTACTATTAACAATAATCACATTTATTCCTGGTTGAGTGAATTTTTAACTGTTCATTATTGCTAATATATAATTGACACTGAGCAAGCAGTGATTCCTACCTCTGAGGTGTCCTCAGGTATCACATATATGGGTGCCATTGGTCGGACCAAGATGACACCTGGAATGGAAGTTCTGATGTGTTCTGAAGTTCTGGAGCCGCAAAAGGATTTCTGGAGACCTGAGTGTGGAAGAACAGCAGCACACCAAATCAGAAACATTGTCGTGCTTTGAGGAATAATAATACAAGATGGGGAAACGTGGTAGAAATGAAAAAAGGAGAATGTCACAACAGCTGAGACTTATGTAGCCCTGAATTCAACATTTGTCCTCACCGGTATGGAAAGGAAACAAACACCCTGCTATGTATTTACAGTAGAAGTGAGAAACTGAAAACACTCCAACAGATCTCACCTGACGCAAAGGGGCTGAATTATAAAGCCTTGCTTGGCTTCAGTCCTCAGAAGGGCCAAGCCAAAGTCTTTCAGTTCCCCTATATATACACTTTATCAAAACGCTGGCAATACGCTAGTTGTACGTTAAATACATTACTCAATCGTCATGCATACGTTAGAAGTACGTTACTCATGCGCTATCAATACGCTAGCTGTACAGTACACCTTCATGCCAGCGTATGTCAGCGTATGACCAGCGTACTCCCACCTATGAGCAACGTACCTCTAGCGTAACTCGAGTGTATTCAGCGTAAACCTAGCGTATGCTTTGCGTATAAACCATACGCTGGCATACGCTCAACATTTTTAAGCATGCTTAAAATTGTTCGGCGTATGCCAGCGTATGCGACCGTGCTTGAAACGTATAAAACCCATGCCTAACGTACCCCTAGTGTATGTCAGCGTATACCAGCGTATGAGTGATTTTTTTCATACGCTGGCATACGCTAGTACGATACGCAATAGTGTGACAGGGCCCTAAAGGCGGCTACTTTTGATTGTCAACTCATATTTCGGACCTTTCCTCAAGTCAAAGTTTGAAGAGAGAATATACTAGAAACCTGCTCAAGTCAACTTAAAGTGGTACCTGACTAAACAGATCTGAACGTAGTCGATCTTTCACTCCTCTTTCCACAGAGTTGGAAGTTCCAGCATCACTGGACCTCAAACACTTAAACATTAAAGAGAAAAACCACTGACTTACCTAAATCGTGTAGTTCTCCGTCCAGTCGCAGTAGTGCAATGACCAAAATCCACATCTAGCACCTTTATAAAGCTCAACACGAGTTCCAGGACCTTTATGATGTCATAATCCACCAAGCACTGTTGTTTTGATTTGAAAATCCAACCAGACAGCATCCTCACACCAACATCACATTAAGTCCAATAATAAATTACGAAAAATAACGTTTCACTTCAATAGAATTGAGGAGAAAATGCACAAAGTGCGTGGGGTGTGGTGGTGGGTGGCTTTTTGTTGCCACTATACCAAATGGATGGAATGATAGATGTGCTGCAAAACATCAAACTCGTTAATGATGAGTGTTCAAAATAGTGAATAATATCCATAAAGAGATTTTCATACAACTAATAGAGAAATTACAATTATTTCAATGAAAAAATACAATAACATGTGAATGACTCCTCCTGTGTAAGCGAGTGCATGGATGAGTATGTGGTCTTCAGTCATGTAGGGCCTGGTTTCTATGTTGGAAACCTCAAATCCTTTTTGACCAATGGTGGGTACAATGACTGATCCAACCAACCTGTGGAGTTGACATGTCAAACACACTTTAGATGTCTCAGTTAGTGAGGACAAGGCCACCGTCTTCTAAACCCAACCTCCGACTAGGTCCCTACATGACAAGCGTGTTTTAACCCATCATGTGATGAGATCTGAAATAAGGAACTAATAGGTCTATGGTTTGATGTCAATAATAATGTGTAGTGGAGGTGTAGGACGGTGTAGGGCCTCCTCCTATTCTGGTCCAGTGCATCCTCTCTCTGTCTCTCTCTGGTTTCATTGGTGAGGAGGAGGCTCTCTGTCCTGCATATCACTGACTCTTCAACTTTTTCTCTCTTCAGTTAGATTCTGTAATATCAGTAACCATGTCTGTAGTTGTCACCCTGTAAATGTAAAGAGGATGGCAGAAGATAAAAAGCCACAGGAAGAAATAAATAGCAAAAGGTGCAATAAGCGATGTTTCTTGCCACTAGAGGGGGCTACTGAGTCAAAACAAAGTTGAGGCTTTGAACACCCCACCTCCATCTGCCCTTACCCACGCCTAGTAGGTGCCAGGACATATATGTTCAACCTGCAGAGAGACCAAAAACCTTCTATCACTATTACGAGGGGACCAAAACCTCAGGACATTTTTTCTTTTACAATTTAATATATTTTATTTATTCTCTCTCTCTCTCTCTCTCTCTCTCTCTCTCTCTCTCTCTCTCTCTCTCTCTCCTCTCTCTCAATTCAATTCAATTCAATTCAATTCAAATGGGCTTTATTGGCATGGGAAACATACGTTTACATTGCCAAAGTAAGTGTGAAATAAAAACCAAAAGATGTACGTACAATTAAAGATATAATAGAATAAAGAAATGTGTAAACAGAGCTGTGTAACATTGCAACTTTGCAATCAAAGAGTAGGTAAAATTTACTTAGAAATACAAGCAGGTAAGTAAAGATAACTTAAAATAAAAATAGAACAATTGTGGACATTGCAGTTAAAAAATATAAATACAAATAAGTGAGAACTGTGTAAACACTTAACTCTCTCCATAACTCTCTCTCTCTCTCTCTCTCTCTCTCTCTCTCTCCTATGTATGTTTTGCTCTACGCATTGGTGGGCATAGACATATATACATAGACGCCGCATTGACTGCTTGTATGGGGGCCCAAAAGGGACACTCAATAATCAATTGGTCAATAGATAAATCAATTGATAAATCAATAATCAACTAATTAATAAATTAATAAATGTTCAAATACATGCAGAAATATATAAAACAATAGACAAATGAATCAACAATTTGATAATCAAAAGATAAATTGATAAATGAAAGTATAAATAGATGAACAAATTGAGAAAATAATATTTAATTCACTATTTGATAAATACATTGATAATTACATTTTCGATTGTTGTATTATCTATTGATGCTTTATCTATTGATGGACTGATTATCTATTGAACCACTGTGTCAGGAGGTGGGACCCAAACTGCTGTCAATCATTTTATGTTACAGAAGCTGTCATTGGTCAGAGCTGTCTAGCTGTATCAGAGAGGGTCAAATGGTTTGGTAGTTTTCTGGGGTTTTTAGCTGCGACCAGCTGCAGCTCTATCGCTCTGTTGGTCGGTCGGTCGGTCGGTGTTTATGCAGAGTTCTGCATGCACGCCGGGATGTACATGCCCACCACAGAACATTGGCTTAACTACAAGCCAACGGTAACTGGACGCTATAATGTTTTGTGAAGAGAATTCTGATTTTTATACTAGTATGAACCTTCACTGTTATTAATCAATTACGATATATAGTCACAAAACATTATAGCGTCCAGTCACCGCTGGCTTGTAGTTAAGTTCCGCGGTGTGCATGCAGAACTCAGCATCACACCTGACAACGGTCGGCTGCTTCCCTTAGCAACCGAGACAAGTCAGCCATTGGCGTTTTATCAAGAGAAATCAAGAAGAACTCTCAAATTTAACATTGACCATGCAGAGCACTGAGCAAGTTCATATGTCGGTGTGTGAAGTGTAACCTTCCTGTAACCACCTTTGACCAATGACCAAAAGGGTCCAACTGCAGACCTCCTCAGGCCCCTCTCTCCCTGCTGGTCAGAGGAAGTATTGTATTTTCTTTCAGAAGTCAATTACCAGGTCATAGTTCACTATATATATATATATATATACTGTATATGTGTATGAGTCATTTTTCAATCATTTCAAAATACAGGGGATAAGTATGAGCTCTGAAGCTCCACAAACTTCCATTACACTGAGTAATGGAAGTTATGTAAAACCTATCAGATTAAAACATTACAGATTCCAGTATAGCTGCAGGCGGTGATTGTAGGGGTCCAAGCACACCTTGAAAAAGAGAAAACATTCACAACACAGTAGGTAGGCTAATGGTTTATTTAGTTTTATTCTACCATTACATAACACCCATCTTCGTTTCTACATGTTTCCTAAAGCTTCACACGGGAATGTCAGCAGTGTCTCTAACTTCAGACATGAGCAAATCACAGTCACCTTGATGTTCAAACTCAAACAAAAAATTCTCCATCAATTCCTGACGTTCTTCATCGTATGCTTCAAGCAGTTTCTCTTTGACTTCCTTTTGATGTCTTGATCCCAACATGAGATTGGAAGGTTCATCTACTTTCAACAACTTTTTCCCCCTACTCCACGTAGATCATAAACCCTTGAATATTAAAACGGCTCATTGAAATCGGTTGAGAAATGTAAACATTATAGTCCTTTTTCTTCCAGAAAAACCGCTAAATATGCCATAAACAGTAATGCTAACGTTACAGTACAGAAAGGCGTGTGATGAGGCCATAACATAAATGCCCCTCTTGGGGGCGGGTTGTTCCACATAAACTCATCACAATATAGACCCCAGAAGTGACAAGATAAGGTGGGACAATATTTTTTTCCGACTTCGAGTTTCCTTCAACGGTTAGTAACCTATGTAACATCAAGCTAACCAGTTTAGCAGGACAATGGGAGGAGCTGTCAAATAGGATGATGGTCAAGTAGGCAAACGTTAGTCACTTCGTCATGCGTACTCACTATTTCGCTCTGCAATGAGCACAACTTTCATAGTATTTTAAAAATGCATACCTTCGTTTGTCTACTGATCCACAACACAGTCGGCAACAGGATGAGGTGGCGGTGTGACGTCCTGCACTACACAGACCAGGTTCTGAGGCAGCCAGAGGTGCGGTACCCGGCTTCCACGAGCCGCCTTCCACGAGCCGCCTTCCAAACACACTGACAAGATCTTAACCAATCAGAGAAGAAAGGGAGTGGCTAGCTAATGCTGCTAGTGTCGTGTGTGCCTAACATGTCGTAGATGTTAACGTAGAGGTGGGATTTACGGCTCTTTGAAGGGAGCCGGATCTTGTGGATCCGTTCCTTTCAAAGAGCCGTTAAAAAGACTGGCTCATTTTTATATTTATTTATTTTTAAGAAGCCAGCCTGGCGGTGACTCATTTTATCTGTGAAATAATCAATGGGAGGAATGATGGGGTAAGATTTGGATCAGAATCATTCAAACTTAGACATCCCACCAATATATATTCTATTGGTGGGATGTCTGAGTTTGAATTATTCTGAAATATTGATTATAATTTCATTTGGCAATGGCATGTGTGGACTAGATTTGAATGTCTGATCTGCATTCGTTGTAAACATTCCACATGTTACATGTTTTTAGATGGGGTTCTTTACAGGAGGGAGGGCGAGGAAATCCAGCGCCTTCAAGGATTTTATTATCTACAGGAGCAAAGTATAGACTCTAGAGAAACAAAAAGAGTAGAGCAGATGACAAACATCATGCAGGTTCACTTATCCAACAGAGACATAAGAGCAATAGACACACACAGTATGTGAACTCACACAGACACTTTCCTACACTCACCTGACCTGGAAAATGCAACTGTGTGGTGATATGTTGTGTATATCTAGTCAGGGGTGTGCAGAAAAATAATTTCACTGCATGTATTTGGATTAAAGTTAACTCATGAACCTGTTTCCTTCCTTCTTGCTTTTTTCTCTTTGGCTGGCAACTGAATGTGCTTCAGTAATACCACTGGTAATAGATTTTATTATTTATTAACACATTACAGGCCATTATGTTTTATATTAAAGTTTACAGGGTAGAGGGTAAGAGTGATGAGAGGAAAACCAGCCAACAACAAAAATTCCTTTTTTTCCCACCATGTCAGAAATATTATTAATGCTACCTGGAACTGATCTATCATTTTTTTAAATTAATTAAAAATATTATTGAAATTGAAATGATTGAAACAGCTAATGAAAGTTGTGAAACTATGAATGGGCAGAATAAGAAAAGGGACACAAAGAAATGAATTGGTAAAGAACATGAGGTAAAGCAAATGTGGTGCATATTGTAGGAGTAACCCCGGGCTGGACGCAGCACAAACAAACCTCACTTACATTTAGATCATTTAAAACCTTTTCAGACTTTTTAAGGACCCACCGAAGAAATGTAAAAACCTTAGGATTGGATTGACTAATTTATTAACAACTGGTCGTCTTGTTCCTCTTCTCCCACATGAGCATCTCAGTTCATGGCAGTTAGAACATCATTTCTTGGCCGCTAACGTCCATTTCCTGCAGGCTGCATCATGTGGCTGGTAAAGTGCAGCCCTGCTGTGAAAATAATGGATTACTTTATTTCAAAGATTGAAAAGAGAACTTTAACCGGGTCAAACTGTAATAGAATACATGTACAAAAGCAGCTTTTCCACTTTGCATTGGTTTCATCATTGACATTATTTATTCAGTTTTTTTGTCAAACATAATAAACACATAATGAAAACAACTGGGTCAGTTAATATAATACATTTCATGGCAGGACTCCAGCCTACGGGAAGTCGGAGTAGGGCAGTCCGAACGGGTACAGAGGCGTGTACCGCTGATCGTGCCAAAGCAGCTTGCCTTCCAAAAACCTGAGCGCTTCCAGGGTGAGGACGAGCGCCTCGTGTTTCAGCATGCTGTGGACATTCAGGCCTGGGGAAGAAGACGAGGTCAGGCGAGGTCAGGCGAAGTCAGACAAGCTTCAGACGTCTGCTACTCAGAGATTTTATTCACTTTTTACAGGAAGTGAAGTCATGTGGTTTCCTGGTTTTGGAGGAATTTAGACTTAATTTGCAACGTAGAAACAAAGGAAAAGCTTTTCTGTGGCTCCACAGCCAGGTTTGGATCACAAGCATTCGGTCTTCTCTTTCACCTCATGTTTTAAGATTACATGCCTTTAGATGACTTGTATCACTTGGTAATCACTAAGATACTCAAACTAGGTCATTTCATTTTGTTCCCAAAGAAGCATTGCATAGTACCAATATTTTATTATGGTTATGTTGTAATTGTAGAATTCACAGCCTGTTTAATGTTAAATGAAGATATAAAATAAATCAATAATATACATTCATTCATTCATACAAAAGGTTTATTAAACTACCTTGATATAATGACTGTAAACCAATGAGACCATGGTGGAGACGACTGGTAGCCTCCATGTCGCCAGTGGTATTGTTACTAGTGTTTCTCTAAATCAAAACTACATTTCCCATAAGCCCCGTTACTGCTAGTGGTGGTCTCGCTGGTTTACCGTACTTATACTCATGATTTATTGACGCTAAATGATACACGTAACACCTTTAAATGCAGAACTGCCAACTTACCAATGGCTGGAATGATGTTCACGGTCTTCATGCGTGCTGTGGCCTGAAGGATGTTTTCTGGAAGCTCTTCGCCTCTGAAAGAACAACAGACACTTAGCTAACCAGCTCACATCGTAGCCTGGGTCCAAACCTTCCATCCACTTTTTTAGACTTTAGTCTTTTCTGATTGATTTACACTGTTACACCATTCTTTAAAATCATCATCCATACTTTGCTAAGCTAGACAGGAACCTTGTTGGTACTTACACATCCACCATCAACACTGACTCCCCCCAGTATCTGTGTCTGATGAGGTCCAGTAGGTACTGGGAATCAGGTGTGGGGACGTTCAGGGAGTCCACAATGTGAAGGCAATCCTGGAAAATGAACAACCAGTCCAGAAAGACACCAATACCTCAATATACAGTACTGTGCAAAAGTCCTAGGCACCCTAGATTTGTTAATATGAATTTGGCCCTAGATTTTTATTTATTCTTTGTTTTTTCTTTACATTACTGCTCTTTATAGTCAAATTTTGATATTTAGGAACTTTTAATTTCATTATTTCTGAAATCAAATCAAATCACATTTATTTGTACAGCCCTTAATCACCGTTACAGTCTCTAAAGGCTTCACAGCCCCAACATGTGAAAATAATAAATGATTAGTACACGACATCCCCCAGCCTTAGACCCTCACAGAGGACAAGGAAAAACTCCCACAAAAACCTTATTGGAAAATTGGGAGAAACCTTGAGAGGGGCTACTCAGAGAGGGAGGGGCTACTCAGAGAGGGAGGGGCTACTCAGAGAGGGAGGGGCTACTCAGAGAGGGAGGGGCTACTCAGAGAGGGATCCCCCTACCAGGACGGTTGGGCTGCAATAGATGCCGAGTTTGGGCAAGCAGAGTAAACACAATATATGAAAGTTCATTTTGGTGGAACATCCAGATCTGATGCGGCATCACAGCATCTTCACTGTACGGATTTGTTTTATATGTGCCTAAGACGTTTGCACAGTACTGTATATATTTAATATATATAAGTCCACTACCAAGAATCATTCATCCAAAATAAGTGCCAAGTGGGCTAACAATATTCCTCAAACAAGATCACATCGTTTAAAAAAATTAATTAATAATTTGAAATATTTTTTAACCAAAGTCTAAGCAGCAGCAGTAACTCATAGCGGACCATATTCATTTAGTCAATATCTGGTATTAGTTGATACACTGTGTATTAGGAGGTAATATTTTGATGAACTATATCATGACAACAATTTGAGAAAAAGATATTGAGGTGGTAGCGGGTCGGCGTTACTTGGACCTGAACAGAATCTACTCATAAGTCTTTCATCTTATTAAAACAAATTCTTCCAAAATATTCATGATATTTAACATTTTGAGCACTGAAAAAGAAACAAAGTGGGAAAACAGCGCCCACACGCATCACAATCATGAAATCAAATGTGAAATCGGATATGAACATCGCAGTTGGATTGTGTCACCTGAGCCATCTTGGAGCTCAGCGCCACTTTGAGACCTTGGACTCGAACCTTCATGGGCAGCATGTAATAGTAGCTGGTCGGTCCCCGGGGTCCGTGAGCCACCCCACCTGAAACAGACAGACACCGTGACACCGGAACCCCCAGGGATCAATGGCTTCATCGATTAAGAAAGAAAGCATCTAAATGTAGCTTTTATCTGCTGATGATGCTTTTGTGGGGGGAAATCTTTTTGCTAATCAAATTCCAGGACTTTCCCAAGACTGTTCCAGGACCAGTATCCATCAGAGTCTCTGTTCCAGGTCTTATTTCTGCTCCAACTATCTCTCAGGACCGAAACTATCAGGACATTTCTGATCTGAAGTGGATCAACAAGCAGCCAAGCTGGAACAAGAAGCTTCTAAGAACATTTCACATCAAATCAAAGCATAAAAATAAATCAAGCTGAGATGAATATAATAAGCGTTGCCAGTGAACTCACCTCCTCTCCATAACGGTGATCTGATGCTCCCATGGCGAGCTCGTCCACTTCCTTTCTGTTTCCATGGTTTCTTGCCTCCGCCTCGGACCTCCGACCTGACCTTGGTGTTAGCGTGGCTCTGAGGGGTCAACACTGTTTAGTTAGCTACTGACCGTCCTCGTAAGATCCTCTCTGAGCCTCCACAGCTTTCTATCAGTTTTTCCTGAAAAGTTTTGTGGGAGTTCCTCCTCGGCCTCTGAGGGTCCGAGGTCAGGGGGTCGTCTGTCATCATCTACTGTTTTCATAATGTGGAGACTGTAACAGTGATGAAGGGCGATACAAATAAAGTTGACTCGAAGAGAAATAGCTTAGCACGAGTCATTATTCCTTTGCAGCTACAGGTCTGCCTCGCTGCGTATCTGAGGAAAGACCCGTCAGCATCCAGACATTTATCTCACAGGTGACACACGGACCAATCAGATCACACTTACGATCCGGCCGTAACTCCTCTGCCACGTTTCCACGGCGTGGAGGATGTCGAGCCTGAGAGAGGAAGAACAAAACCCGTTTCAACCAGCGTTGCCTCACTTCCCCGGACCGACCCGCGACTGGACCACAAGGGTTTGGTCGGTGTTCAATATCAGTTCACTCATCCCAACAGTGGCTGGTTGATATCACGGTTCCTACACAGGTTCAACTTCAAGATTCCAGACCTTCATTTCTTTTCATGTGATTTAAAGATTTTGATTGTTGTTCAGTATGATTTACCCCCGACTACCTGCCTGCCCTGTCGCTGTAGAGGATTGTTCCTCATAGAGACAAGAGTCTGGTTGTGTCATATATTCTGTACCAAACTTGATCAAGGCCTGGAAATGACCAAATTCCTTTTCTATACCAACTTTCTGCACTGTGTCTAAACTGGGCCACATCATCAACAACAAAGATGACGAGATGTGACACAGCGGTGGGTGCTGCACATCAGAAAATATGTCTTCATATGTTCATCGAAACTGAATGTTTTTTTATACTTTTTTGTACAAGTCAGAAAGTTTTCAAAACCTGGAAATGATTGAATTCATTTCAATACTTTTGTAGACTTGCCAGACTCTTCCTGTCAAACTGACTATCAGAATTAACTGATAAGCAGACAGATACTTAGTGAGGAGGACCAACATGGCGTCTGCTTTACCTGGAAGCCACGGCGAAGACGTCGGGGTGCAGCTCAGTCAAACCCAGCGGTTCGCTCTCCGGTTCCTCCAGGGTCTCCAGCCACGTCTGCACGGGGCTGAGATGAGCAGGAACCGCAGCATCACACCTCCGGACAACAGGTAGGGAACAACCTGGCGGAGGGGGGGGCCTCTCTGGAGGGAAGACAACCAGCCGTCTCAACCAAAACCTCCACGGACCTCTATCAGACCAGTAGGAAGAGTCTGACAACCGGTCTTTGATGAAGGTCCCTCCCTGACCACAGCTAGTCAGTATGTTTTATTATTATTAACGTTATCAGATGTCTGACATGGGAAATCATTACAGTGTGGCGTGGAAGGTTTTCACTCAAGCTTCAGGGTTTCCGTCTGTAAAACCCACAATGAACCCTGCCTCACCCTTAAAGAACTGCTGACCTGCTTTCAGTGGAGAGTTTTAGTGTCCATGATGGTCTAAATGCTGCTTCAGAGGCTTTATCACCCTCGTGAGAAGAAAACTCTGGAGCAAACCATGAATAGTAGGAATTGTTGGCATGAAAATGGTCAAATCGGCTGTCAGCAGCTTCAGTCCATAAAATATCGGTATCAACCTTCAGAAACCCACATCAGTCGACCCTTAGCAGCTACATTCAGTCAACTAGGTTAGACCCATATTCCCAGTAACAACAAGCGTCCAACTTACTTGATCTTGCAGGATCCACAAGGTTAGGAGGGAGGAGTAAGTTGGACGGTAGTGCGCTCTCGCCAGAAAGTGATGAAGCAAACTGAAAAGAAGACTGGAGTTTAGTGTGAAACCTTCTGATCCACATGACGGGTGCAGCAAGACGCCCTGCTCACAAGAACATGTTCACGGTCTGACCAGGACTAGTTGTTGATTTATACAGATTTAGATATTCTTAATGTTTTTTCTTGCTTGTGCTTTCTTTTCTTTTTTTTAATCTCATTATGTACTTACTATTCTTGTTTTTCCCTGTTCAGTGTTTTTTAGATAAGTGCTATATAAAGTTTATTATTATTATAAAGAGATGTCACTTTGATCACTGCTGATGAATATTAAGACATCCAGAAATGTGTGAATGTTTTGACCAACTTAGTTACTGGTGAATTACAGATGCCCAAACCCTTCTGACAGCCATAATGTCATAACTGGTGTGTATGGTTTGAGGCTCCTCACCCTTTTAGCGACGCCTCTGCCACAAGCTGCCAGAGAAAAGCGAAGCATCTCGGTTCCGGTTCAGTTTCTTACACGGATTAACATTTCATTTCTTCAAACCTATTCTGGAAAAAAAAACATCACAGGTTGGATCAAACAGCTACGGCTTGAGGCCAGTTGCTAGCGAGGGGTTTTATTGAAGCGAACTGTTTGCTCCGTGAAAGGTCATGTGCTGCTGCTACTGTGTTGGCGCGTGGTGATGACGTCACGCACTCACGGTGCTGCCATCTAGCGATTTGGAAGCAAAACAACGAGCGGTTCAACTAAATACAGGAACGTTTAAATGGTAGTCCAGTATATGTGTGCGGGATTTGGTCTCTTTACTCAAAGAAGTTATTGAAATTAAAAGTAATTTGAAACGGTGTCATATATTATTGTTGTCAAAGTATGAGAAGAACAAAGAATGACATTTTTAACTTTACATCCCCAAAATTGATGGTTGTCGTCCTCCTATACCTTCTTAAATCAGGAGAATTCAGTTTCTTCTGTCAGTTATCAGGAAACCAAACAGCGTTGACGTCCAATGTTCTCGTTATCCTTTGGCTTCATAAATTAAGTAGTGACTTTCCTACCATATACTCAGAGGTTGATGACTAATGAGGAAAAACAAAATTAAGTGTTAGGGCTACATTTTTTAATAATTCCACTTCAGTCTGCTATTTAGAGGGCGTGATAACAAAAGTAACAACATTGTTTTTAATTGTTACTGTATTACTAATGAAATTTGAATTTTCTACATTACTTGTTACTAAAAGCAAAAAGTAATGACATCACTGTAGCGCATTACTGAGTAGGCCTAATGCCTTACAGCCCAACATTGGTGCAGGAAAACAGTAATGGCTGGTGAACGTTTCTTAAATTATCCAAATTATCCACAAATGATTTGTTTCTTAAATTATCCAGATTTCAGCTTATATTAGAATTCACTTGCTTAGAAATGCTGAAGCAACAACCCATAGTTAATATTACTTTAATTGAATTTATCAATACACAGCCACAACAAATATATATATATATATATATATATACATTGTACAAATGCTCGTCATTACAATGTACACAGTAGCTTACATTTATGTAGAAAAGAAGTGCAAGTGTGCTGCATTGTACAGATATTGTTCTGCATCATTGCAAGGGTATAGGTATGGTTCAAAAGAATCCCCTAAATGAGGCATCATATGACATATTTCATTAAAAAATACATAACAGTCAGCAGCATAAAACACAATAAATAAACCTGATCTAAAGAGCACACTAAGAGAAAACATTTGGTGTCTCTTTTGGACATGGTCTGAATCCTATATAAGATTGGAAAAAAAGAATGTTGATCCTTTTAGGTCAGTTTCATCTGGAACTTCAAGGTCCAGATTTGGTGGATTGAAGTCACGCTGTCCAAGTGTGTTGAATTTACGGTTTGGCAATCTTTCATTTTGTGCTTGTTTGGGAAAAACAGTGACGTAGTATCCATCTGCATTGTCAGATAGTTTTGCCTTCGGATCTTGAGAAACATTTGGTAAACGCATGCCACTAACAGGCTGCTTCATACTTTGGTGCTTTGACTGTGTATAAATGTCACCAGGCGGGATTTTTCTGTGATGGTTGTGATCCCCGAGGTCAACATTAATACCTGATGGTGAGATCCCATAGCCCTGCCCATACTTATGTTTGGGGGCTGATGCTTTCCGATTTGGCCCACTCTGGACGCCTGGTATTTCTGGCATAGTGAGATCCAGTTTTGAACCTCTGGCTTTAAGAACATGATCCTTTCCCGTGAAATCATCAATGTTGAGATCTGAACGATTGAAATCAATATTGTGGCCTAGAAGATCTACCCTTGGTAAATGAGAATCCACAAGAGGATAGCTTGACCTTGCTTTGGTCTTTGCTGACTTTCTATCTGTGTGACGCAATTTAACATCTGCATCAATGTCCAGGACAGGCGTTTTCACATTTGCCCCTGTGATATCTGATCTACGCTTCTTATGGGAGGACCGTTTGTACTTCAGTGAAGGAGCATCAATGTCAAGCCCTGGAGCTTTGATATGAAGTTGTGGGCTCTGGATATCAGCTTTGGGCATGCTGAGGTCAACATTTGGAGAACTAACCTTTGGACCTGTCACCTTTCCCTTCAAGTCTGGTGTTTTTATATTTACTTTTGCATTTGGAGGAGAGATATCCAGGTTTGCTGCTCTCAGAGACGGACCAAAGTCAATATCAGATCCTGTCCCATTAAGATCTGGGCTTCCAAACTGAGGCAATTTAAGGGAAGGAAGTTTGAATTTTCTGTCGGACAAATCAAAATCAGTTTGGGGACCTTGGATGTTTCCTGAGGGAACATTCATGTCAATGTCTGGACCGGTAATTCCTGCTTTTGCTTTAGGGGTTGTAAAGTTCATGTCTGGTCCCTCCATGTTACCATTTATTCCAAGATCAGGGATTTTTACACTAGAAGCCCCAAATTTGGGCATTTTGGGGATATTCAGTTTCCCTGAAGGAGAGCTGATGTCCACATCTAGTACATCCACATCAAATTTTGGGGCTCCTAGGTCAACTGCTGGCAAATCTGGAGAACCTACAGAACCCTTTAGATTTGGTGCTCTGAGGTTCAAGTTTGGTGTATCAATTTCACCTTTTGGCAGAGAACCAGAATGCCCAAATTTAGGCATTTTGGGCATTTTGATCTGACTAGATGGAGCTTTGACATCAATATCAGGGACATTGATCTCAGCTTTTGGTCTCTCTAGCGTTGGTACTCTTAGTCTGCCTGATAGCATATCCAAACTGACATCTGGATCATTGAGGTCCAGTTTGGGGCCTCTTAGGTCCGGCATATTTAAACTTGGCATTTTGAATTTTCCTTGTGGACTGTCAACATTTGGGATATTTAGGTCAGGTCCCTGTAGGTTGCCATCTATGTCAACATTGAGGCCTTTTGGGCTCGAGACATCAAATTTAGGCATTTTAAGTTTTGGCATTTTGAACTTTGCTTTGGGAGAACCAATGTCCACATCTTGTGTATTCAAATCTAACTTGGGAGCTTTAAGGTCCATGTTTGATAAGTCCATGTCAGGGGCATCAATTCCACCCTTTATCTTTGGTGCTTTGAGACTCAAATCTGGTCTTTTCAGATCTGTATTTAGATTCAAATTTGGTCCTTTTGGTAATGTGGCGTCAAGATCTGGTGACTTGAATTTTCCTGACGGTCTGCCAAAATTAGCATCTGGCATTTCTAAACCACCATTGGAACCTTTGAGGTTGACATTTGGGCCATCTAAATTGCCATCAATGTCAGGTCCTTTCAGGCTTGGGAAGTTGAATTTAGGCATCTTCAGTTTGGGCATTTTGAACTTTCCTTTGGGCGAACCAATGTCCACATCTGGAGTATTTACATTTAAGTTGGGAGCTTTAAGGCCCATGTTAGGTATGTCCAAGTCAGGTGCATCGATCCCACCCTTTACCTTTGGCGCTTTCAGACTCCAATCTGGTGATTTCAGATCTGTATTTATGTCCAAATGTGGTCCTTTTGGCAATGTGCCTGAAAGATTAAATTTGGGCATTTTGACTTTACCTGAGGGAGCATTAATATCCAAATCTGGGGCACTGAGCTCTGGTTTTGTCAGTGCTGGCATTTTCAGTTTACCTGATGGCATGTCAAAGTTGACCTCTGGAGTATTGAGGTCTAGTCTGGAGCTTTTGAGATCAAATTTTGGAATGTTCAGGTCTGGGGTATTTATTCCACCACTGACCTTAGGACCAGACAGATCAAGGTCTGGTGACTTGATGTCAAAGTTAGGACCGTCTAACTTTGGACCAGAAAGTCCCAAATCAGGCATTTTCAAGTTTGGCTTTTTGAATTTTCCTGATGGGCTACCCAAATCAACATCTGGCATTTCTAAACCAGCGTTAGGACCTTTGAAGTTGACATTGGGTGTGTTGATATCTATGTCTGGGCCATCTAAGTCACCATCAATGTCAACATCTGGCCCTTTCAGGCTTCGGAATTTGAATTTAGGCATCTTCAGTTTGGGCATTTTGAACTTTGCTTTGGGCGAACCAATGTCCACATCTGGAGTATTTACATTTAAGTTGGGAGCTTTAAGGCCCATGTTAGGTATGTCCAAGTCAGGGGCATCAATTCCACCCTTTACTTTTGGAGCTTTCAGACTCCAATCTGGTGATTTCAGATCTGTATTTATGTCCAAATTTGGTCCTTTTGGCAATGTGCCTGAAAGATTAAATTTGGGCATTTTGACTTTACCCGAGGGAGCATTAATATCCAAATCTGGGGCACTGAGCTCTGGTTTTGTCAGTGCTGGCATTTTCAGTTTACCTGATGGCATGTCAAAGTTGACCTCTGGAGTATTGAGGTCTAGTCTGGAGTTTTTGAGCTCAAACTTGGGAATGTTCAGGTCTGGGGGATTTATTCCACCACTGAGTTCAGGACCAGACAGATCAAGGTCTGGTGACTTGAGGTCAAAGTTAGGGCCGTCTAACTTTGGACCAGAAAGTCCCAAATCAGGCATTTTCAAGTTTGGCTTTTTGAATTTTCCCGATGGGCTACCCAAATCAACATCTGGCATTTCTAAACCAGCTTTAGGACCTTTGAAGTTGACATTGGGTGTGTTGATATCTATGTCTGGGCCATCTAAGTCACCATTAATGTCAACATCTGGCCCTTTCAGGCTTGGTAAGTTAAATTTAGGCATCTTCAGTTTGGGCATTTTGAACTTTGCTTTGGGCGAACCAATGTCCACATCTGGAGTATTTACATTTAAGTTGGGAGCTTTAAGGCCCATGTTAGGTATGTCCAAGTCAGGGGCATCAATTCCGCCCTTTACTTTTGGAGCTTTAAGACTCCAATCTGGTGATTTCAGATCTGTATTTATGTCCAAATTTGGTCCTTTTGGCAATGTGCCTGAAATATTAAATTTGGGCATTTTTACTTTACCTGAGGGAGCATCAATATTCATGTCAGGAGCATTCAAGTCAAAATTTGGTTTCTTTAGTGATTTGAATTTACCTGAGGGCCTATCCAACTTTATACCTGGCCCAGCAAGGTCTAGTTTGGGTTGGTTCAGGTCCATCTCAGGCAAATTCAAATCTGAAGAACCAATAGCACCTTTAAATTTTGGGGCTGAAAGATCAAAGTCTAAAGTCTTTAGCTCACTATCAGGCCCGTTCACATTTGGTCCTGACAGTCCAAAATCTGGCATTGTAAAATTCGGCATTTTGAATTTTCCTGATGGACTTCCAATATTAGCATCACGCATTTTCAGCTCTGTCTTTGGACCTTTGAGATTGAGTGATGGTGTATCAATGTCAAACTCTGGCTTTGACAAATCTACATTAAGACTCCCTGATGGCAATCTTAAGTCTGGTCTGTTTACGTCTCCATCTACGCCAATGTTTGGTCCTTTTGGGCCTGGCATTTTTAGTTGTGGTGTTTTGAATTTTCCATTGGGTGAACCAATGTTCACACCTGGAGAGTGTAGGTCTAAATTAGGAGCTTTAAGTTCCATGTTTGGTACATTCATGTCAGGAGAATCTATCCCTTTTATCTTTGGAGATTTAAGAGATAAGTGTGGTGTTTTCATGCCTGCATCGATATCCAAATCCTTTTTCCTTGGTAATGTGCCGAAAAGTTTAAATTTTGGCATTTTAAGCTTACCAGAGGGAGCACCTGAATCAAGATTTAATTTACCAGAAGGCACATTAATGTCCACATCTGGGGCATTAAGGTCCACCTTGGGGTCTTTGAGAACAATATCAGGCAAGTCAATGTCTGGGAGGCTAATACCCTTTTTAAACTTAGGAGCAGAAAGATCCAAGTCGGGAGTTTTTAACTCATAGTCAGGGCCTTTGAAGTCTGGCATCTTAGAATTTGGCATTTTGAATCTTCCAGCTGGGCCTCCAATATCCAGATTGGGTTGTTTAAGGTCAGCTGAGGGTCCATTTATGTCAACATTTGGTTTTGCAATTCCAGTTTTTAATTTTGGTGTGGCCAAGTTTACATCTGGTCCCTCTAGAGATCCGTCAATGCCTTGAGAGCCTGAGAGACCAATTTTTGGCATTGTGAACTTCGGTACCTTGAATTTGCCTGATGGGGCTTTGATGTCAACTTCTGGAGTGTCAATATGTAATTCTGGTGCTTTCAGGTCACCTTTGGGTAGATTTATATCAGATACAGCCATCTCACTTTTGATCTTGGGTGTTTTGAGACTTAAATTGGGTGTTTTAATATCAACATCACTATTCAGATCTGGCCTTTTGCCTGAGAGCCCAAATTTGGGCATCTTAAATTTACCAGATGGGGCAACCACATCTACATCTGGAGCTGTAAGGTAAATTTGTGTCTTCTCACCATTGAGATCAAGATTTGACAGCTTAACCTTTTGTAATTCTACATAACTGGAAGGATCATCCACATTCAGGTCAGGGTTTTTTAGCTTCTTGGAGGACCTGACACTGATTTCACCTGAGGACACATCTGTGGCACTTATATCTGGTGTCTTGATGTCACATTCTGGACCACTTAAGGTGGGTCCAGAGAGACCCAGGTCAGGCAGTTTAAATTTTGGCATTTTGAATTTCTTGTCTGTTTCTTTAATATCCACTTTTGGAGCACTGATGTCAAAAGTTGAGCCACTGACATTTCCCTCATGTGGATTTATCCCTATGTCAGGAATATTGATATCTGGACCACTTATGTCTATGTGTGACTGTTTCAGATCAGCTTTGGGCAAAGCCATATCAATGTCTGGAGCACTAAAAGTTTCACTATTCCCCAGTCCAATTTGAGGTCTTTCAAGATTTGGCATTTTCATTCCAACTGACAGACCTTCAATGTTTGGCACTTTTGAACCAGCTTTGGCGTTTACATTTGGACCCTCTGGGAGTGTCCCTGAGAGTTGAAGATCTTGGCCATTTCGATCTGAAGTTCTAGCATATACATTGTCTGAGCTCAGTGTCTTTGTTTGCAGAACTCCAAAGTCCACTCCGAGGCGAGGCAAGTCATCTTTAAGGCTGAGCTTGGATAAAGTTCGCTTAGCTTTCAACTTTCCATTCATGAAGCCTCCCTCAGCACCAAGGGAGTCTTCCTTCATGAACTTCTTGATTTTGCCATTATAGAGTCTGTTGTAGGAATCCTTCAGCATCTGGAAAGATAAGCCATAGCTTGGTGAAACATTTGGATTTCACTGATGTATATAAATGATCAGTATTTCCTCTGTAATTGTTTTGGTTTTGTTTCCAGGACAATCCAGCAGCAGAAAAAATATTCTTCTGTAAATTGTATTATATTAAATAAAGTATTTCTACACATTACACTGATATATTTTCTTTTGATTAAAATTCAATCCAATGTCTCAATTCTGTTATTCATTTCACATTTTTGCTGTTGTGCCACATGAATGTAAAAAAATACAAAATTCTCAGTCCTCAGTCAGTTCTATTTGACTAGATGAGATACGTATTCCACCTACCTCCTCTGGACTCTTGGTATATTTGTCCAAATTTCCAAGGCTCTTGCTTAAATTATTCTTGGTGAGGACTTGGATCCTGTCATCAAACGGCTCCATCAGCTTCAAGACTTTCAACACCTCCTCTTTTGTGAGTTCGTCAAAATTAATCGCTGCCCCCACAATTTCATCCCCTGCAATGGAAAAAACAAGACATTTCTTGGACGCTCTTATCCAAGGCCAACACAGTACCATACTCCTAATGGTGGTGGTGTGTCGGTTTATTATGTGAAAGGACTCAGATTAACCAGATTAAGCATCAAAACAATCATTCCAGACAAGCTTTTAACATCCAGGTGCACTCAGAAACCTTATGAAAATAACTATTATGTGTTATTTTCAGTAAGATCTGTGAAATTCTGGCAGAATAGCCAAACTAACGACTAAACTCAAAACTTTATATTTTACTGTCAAGACAGTCAAGTACACTACCAAAAAAAAGGTGTAAAGTAAAAGCTTGATGGTCATACCTTCCCTGAGTCCCTGATTGGCTGAGGAGTCATCGTCGATGCTGGAGATGACCAGTTCACCCTTCTCTGATTCCTCCAGCGTCAGACCCTGAGAGAGGCTCCTCCCTCTGCGGTGTGACAGCTGCAAGGAGGTATGTCAAAATGTGGTTAAAGACAGTAACTGTAGTTGGAGCTCTGAAAAGTATTTCTCAGAATATCATAGTAGTGTAATTCACTTTACATGAATTTAACATTTAATTAACACTTCCAAATCTAAATGAAACAATCTGTCACCGTTTCGTACCATGATTCTCGTGTTGCTGTCTCAGTGGCATAGAATCACTCTGCATTAAACCTACAGAAGGACAGAATAACATGTTTAGACCATAGATGCAGCTATTATAACATGTAGGAACATAATATAACTCTACATGTGTAAAATATAGAGTTATATACACTTATAACAACTTCAAGTCTTTCAATGAAATATATAGACCAGGTGAATCCAGGTAAACGCTCTGGTAGCGGTTTCACCTGTAACCCAGTTAAGATACTGTGGGAAGATGACACGGAGGTAACAGGATAATGGAAGATTATTAAAGGAGAATAAAGGTAACATTTAGAGGTTTGGCTTTATAGTTTACATTCCTCCACTCACTTGTATGTAATTAGACATAACATTTACTCATTTTATACAGCCCTGACATCTCCGACTACACTGACTAACAGTAACAATGGAAAAGAAAGCGACAACCTAACCAACCTAAATCACCCGTATTGTCCTTTAAGGCTTAAACCAACCAAGTCATGGACTGGTCCTAAAGATGGTCCTAAAGATTTGCACACTCAGTTTACATCCAAGAGGCATGTCATTCATCTTTACTAGAAATTCAAATGATCAACAGAAACCATACACAGTAGAAGCAGAGACAACAGTGGTTAGAGGTGGTTAACATACTCAAATAGACAGCTGCACCTTTCAGGTATTCAAGGTATGGCCTCAGGGCCTCAGGGCCTCAGGGCCTCGGGCCTCGGGCCTCGGGCCATAGCTTGGGAAAACCAGGAACAGGTTTATCCAGAGCGCTATGAAGTGTTGTTGGGTGTTACCTTTCTGTAAGCACACACAGTCAAAATAACCACACCTGCCATTTTCTCTTCAATATAGTACTACGTCTTTAATTAGTCATGCAATGTGCAAAGCTCAGCTGGATGAATGGATGTGGTGGTAGATTCAACATCACCTCCTAGCTGCAGTTTCACAACTCCAAAAACACATCAAAACAACAGAACCATTACACGTTTCAAAGTTTTAACCCAATTCATTAACTTGGGAACACAGACAACCGCAGTATTCAACCATCATAGTGAGGAAACCACCACCACTGCTAGAGAAATATGAAATTAAAATAACTATAATTTAGCCAAATCTTCCTCTAATATAAAAAAAAGTCTAGTTCTAATGTTTTAATTCATTTCAAATGTTTTCAGCAGTGCAACTTGAACCAAAACTCAAATTACCCTCAAGCACTGATGCAAATCACAGAGGAAACAGTTTGTCTCTTTCACAGAAACGCCTGGAAAGCCTGATGTTTGTCTGAGGGATTCATTGAAGCAAATACAGTTCATCAAACTATCAGCAGTTTACGCTATACTTGTACGTTGTGCAGCAAACACATGGCTTTTTATTAGATATCGGATATCGGCCAGTCAGTGTTGCTCACCTCTGATTCCTACTGACCACCGCTACACAAAACCTGACATGACATTTGATTTCCTGGCACATTTCTGTTTCATTTAACTTCAATAATATGTTTTGTGAATTAATTCTTCATTTAAAGGCAGTAATACATCCCAGAGTTTCAATACCATTTAATAGGTGGGGAGCTGCTATTTCATTAATCTGGGTTTCAGTGGAGAGTTTTAGTGTCCCGTGATCTCTAAATGTTGGGAGGCTTTTCCACCCTGACTAGTAGCACAACTCTTGATGAGACACTGACAACTTTTGTGGGATGAAAATGATCAAATTAAAAGACACAAAAACATCTGTATCTGTCTCCAAACACCACACAGTCTAGTGACTACAACACAGTATCAGTACGTACTGTGAAACTGTGTCAATGCGTCACCAAGACAAATTCTTCATGCCAAACACTAACATGACTCTTGGCTTTCCTCCCCATTATGCAGGTTTAAGGCTAAAAAAACATCCTGTTGGTAGGAGCTGGTTTCTCCCTGAGACGCCCTACATAGTCTCACAAATGTTATCTTTCCAACAGAAACACCAAAGTGCATGACATGTGCAGGTATGCAACCTAGTACAAGCACAGAGACTACCAGGGTGATGACATCACGGTGTACAACCAGCCAGCAACACAGTCCACTATCAGCCTGGCACCACTGGGATGAAGTCCACAGCTCAAAAACCCCTGAATGCAACGTTACCCGAGGCTCCAGCGGGCGGGTCCGGGCTTCCTGGTCGGGTCGGGAGGTGATGGGCGTTATGGCTCCATGCTGTTCGCTCTGTCGGCTGCTTCAGCGACGACTGGCGAGCGGGAGAGTCAGTCAGGAGACCAAACCCAGCCTGAAGCCGACAAACAGGTTCCACCTCCAACACCCTGCCTGTCAGCCGTGAACACACACACACACACACACACACACACACACACACACACACACACACACACTTTGAATATTCCAGAGCTGACGGCCACACCTTCAATATCCAACGTGTTATAATAACACACTTCATCCATACAGCACTTTTCAAAACTCTTACAAAGTACACAAAGGATAAAAACACCAGCAGCAAAGCAAGACAAGGCATGTGTGTGTGGTTACTCCATAAACACACTCACGTGCACACTCACACACACATGCAAGACAAGGCATGTGTGTGTGGTTACTCCATAAACACACTCACGTGCACACTCACACACACATGCAAGACAAGGCATGTGTGTGTGGTTACTCCATAAACACACTCACGTGCACACTCACATGCAAGACAAGGCATGTGTGTGTGGTTACGCCATAAACACACTCACATGCACACTCACACATGCACACACATGCAAGGCAAGGCATGTGTGTGTGGTTATGCCATAAACACACTCACATGCACACTCACACATGCACACACATGCACACACACACACATGCAAGGCATGTGTGTGTAGTTACACCATAAACACACTCACATGCACATTCAAACATGCACACACATGCACACACACATGCAAGGCAAGGCAGTCACACATACACACACACACACACACACACACACACCTGCACACTTTGAATATCCCACCTGTTAGTCATATATTTATCCACACAAACCAGAAAACACACAAGCAGACCTTCAATCTGACCTCTGTTGCTCTTATGCAAACACACCCAAAGCCAAACACACACACACGCACACACACACGCACACACACACACACACACGCAGGGTAACGGTAGAAACCTCGTCTTTCAGGAACCGAACACTCCCCATATCAACATGAAGCAACAGCAGAGGGAAAGTGGATGTTCATGTGAAAAAATGCTGACCTGTGCCAAGCTGGTTCCAAGGGAGCGGCCGGTGTTCACAGTCATGACTCACTTTTTATGATAAGACACAATGATTGCCGTCTGTGTGAACCTGGAAATAAAGAGCAAGACAGAGCGATCGTATAACCCGAGCGCTGAGGGTGCGGTCCGGTGTTACCTAGGGATTAGTTACCAGACAGAAAGGACGTCTGGAACCAGACAACATGTTTTATTTCTCATATTAAACCCTCATAGTACTTTTTTTTGGACCAAGTATCTTTTTCTAAACACAATCCTCCCAGAATTGTTCTGCATTCAAAGGAATTCCCTATTTCTATCATCACATATTGGTGATAACGTCTCACTGTGAACAGCCTTGATAGTCAAGTTGATTTTATTTAGAAACTCGTGAGCAACACAGAATAAAACACAGATACGAGGTTTCAGTTTGAACGAGTCAGATTTATTTATGACTACAGGTTTGTAAAGTCAGAGCAGTCGAGGACATGGAGAGATAAAACCAACAGCAGTAATCCACCGGCAACTTCTTAATGCCTCTTAACTGTTGAAGGACGGGAGAAAGTCAGTCAGTCCATATTTGATAGAATATTCCCTTTGCTTAGAAAAATACCTTAAAAAAACAACTACAAATCTTTAATTTTTTTTTTAAAGCAAAAAGCTCTGAACCCTCTGACTTTATGCTCGTACATGTAAGGTCAAAGGTCATTTGCTTGGCTCAAAGCTGAGGAAGCCAAAACAGATCTGGGGTCAGTCGATTGAAGAAAAGGTTGTGATCCTGTGACACACCGACGCCTGACTGACTTCAGCAGGACGATGAACCGTCAGGTGGAGGCAGTCCGAAGTGAGAGGATGGGTCGAGGCTAGACCGATACTTGGGCCGATACTGGCCTCAGTATCAGATATCAGTGATGCGGAGGTTCCTCCTGTCCTGACCACAGAAACAGGACGACGATGGAGAACCTGACAGGATATTTGATCTTCTTTTCTCATCTTATGCATTTAGTTGTTCATGTTGCCCCTGACCTGGACAAGCGCTGGACAGATGGAGAATACTACTACTACTACTACTACTACTACTACTACTACTACTACTACTACTACTACTACTACTACTACTACTACTAACCTGCCTTAAATGAATAGTTCACCCCAAAATGAAAAGTGAGTCATTATCTACCTGCAGCAGGTCAGTGGTCGGAGAAGCAGGATAGTTCATCTCAGTTAGTTAACATCTCTTTCCAGAGCGTTTCTCCAGTATTTGCCTCCATCTCTATATTGTTGCCCTGGACTCTGCTTGCTGACGGTTCGGAGTTGTAAACTTCACGTAGATAATGTCTGGATTTTCATTTCCGGGTGAACTACTCCTTTAAGTTGCTGCTAACCCACATAAAAGAATTTCATCAGTCATCATCATGGTTTCGATGGAGAGTTTTAGTCTCCCATGATGGTCGAAATGCTGATGAGAATAAAGCTCAGTTTCGGTATCAGCTTTCAAAAACACTTTTCAGTCAAACCCTATTTCAACTTCCTGGACGGGCGACTGGATCACTCCCCCTCCCTCCACCGCTACAGGTGAGTGGAGCCGGACGACGCTGCATCCTCACCAAACTACTGACAACCATCTTCTGATTTCCAATGAAAGTCCTTTCTTCTCATCTCTCTCTCTCTCTCTCTCTCTCTCTCTCTCTCTCTCTCTCTCTCTCACTCTCCTCTCCCACCAACCAGCCTGTGGAAGATGGAATCGTCTGTTTGGCACAGAGCAGCGGGGGTGTCGAACTCCACCACCTTCCCAGCATGCATCACCAGCACCCTGTCAGAGTCCATGATGGTGTCGATCCTGGCGAAAGAAATAGTAGTAGAAGAGCATTAGTGGCTTACGGAAGTAAGGTGACGAGGTTAAACTCTTCCAACAAGCTGCATCATCATCACCAGCCCGTCTACCTGTGGGCGATGGTGAGGACGGTCTTGTCCCGAAACGTCTCTCTGATGGTCTGCTGCAGCAGCTGGTCCAGCCTCTGGTCCACGCTGGCCGTGGCTTCGTCGATGCACAGAACCTGCATGACCAGACAGCGTTAATGATTGGTCCTCGGTGTTTTCACAGTGGGAGGAGCTAAGCAGGGCGGCTGGATCGCTGGTTGGAGGTTCAAACGGTGACACTGTCAATTTTAGTCTCCTTTGCGTGGAATATGGAAAAGCATTAGCATTCCTCCTTGAAACCAGTGGGTCCTCCTAGCCACGAGCTAGCTCACTGGTCCAATTTGTTTAAAGGAGGAACAGGAAGAATAACGAGACGATTTCTCAGCTGACTGATAATGTTTCTCCCCACATCCTGAAACCTAATCCTGAATCCAGTCGTGTTGCTGCAAACGGTGTGAATACCGAGACGAAGATGATCTTGTTACTGGTTAGTGGTTATTGATGATAGTGTTGGAACATAAGATGTTACTACATGTTTGATTCACTTTTGAAATGTATTCATATTAAAGAGAGGCAGAATAAAACCAAACTTGTCTCATTGAGAAGGAATGAACGTCCATCAGAACCTCATGAGGTTTTAAATGTCAAGGCATCTGTAGCCGGCCATTTTCCTCCTGGACTCGGTCTTCCCATCTTTTCCCGTCACACTGATCGATTCTGACCAAAATCTCATCAACTGTCTGACTACATTGACTATAGAGCTGCGTAGGTCTTGCTCGCCTGGGTGCAGCTCTCCAATACAGCCTTTTTCAACATGACCAACTGATTTTGGTCGGTATGATGGAAAGCGATGGGAAAACAGGGTCCGGGTAGAAACCGTCCAGAGTTCAGCTTCACGGTTGGCGGTTAGCTCTTACATTGGCGTGGGTCAGCAGCGCCCGGGCGAGACACAGCAGCTGCCTCTGGCCCACTGAGAAACACTTTCCTCTTTCTGCCACCTCAGCATCCAAACCACCTGAGAGACACAAAGACGTTGAGACAAACAGCAGGCTGGACACCGACAGGATGCTGCCATGGTACAGGGACACTCGTTGGATGACACGTTATATCACACAGCATCCATCAGGTAACACGCTTAAAAGATGCACAAGGCAAGCTGCAACAGAGACGAGTCAGCATTTACCCAAACCAAATGTTCCCCCGCTGGTCCAGGATCTCCCTCTCTACTGTAAAACACTAACGAGTGGACTGCAAACTCTAAAAACACTGGAGTGTATCTGTAAAAAAACAGCTTGATATTTGCCTTTATAATGAACATTTGCTTAACAGGCTGCAGGTCTGCATGTCAGTAGGTCTGCATGTCAGTAGGTCTGCATGTCAGTAGGCTGCAGGTCTGCATGTCAGAAGGCTGCAGGTCTGCATGTCAACAGGTCTGCATGTCAGTAGGTCTGCATGTCAGTAGGCTGCAGGTCTGCATGTCAGTAGGCTGCAGGTCTGCATGTCAGTAGGCTGCAGGTCTGCATGTCAGTAGGCTGCAGGTCTGCATGTCAGCAGGTCTGCATGTCAGTAGGCTGCAGGTCTGCATGTCAGCAGGTCTGCATGTCAGCAGGTCTACATGTCAGTAGGTTGCAGGACTGCATGTTAGCAGGTCTGCATGTTAGCAGGTCTGCATGTCAGCAGGTCTACATGTCAGTAGGTTGCAGGTCTGCATGTTAGCAGGTCTGCATGTCAGCAGGTCTACATGTCAGTAGGTTGCAGGTCTGCATGTTAGCAGGTCTGCATGTTAGCAGGTCTGGATGTCAGTAGGTTGCAGGTCTGCATGTCAGCAGGTCTGCATGTCAGCAGGTCTGCATGTCAGTAGGTTGCAGGTCTGCATGTTAGCAGGTCTGCATGTCAGCAGGTCTGCATGTCAGCAGGTCTACATGTCAGTAGGTTGCAGGTCTGCATGTCAGTAGGTTGCAGGTCTGCATGTTAGCAGGTCTGCATGTCAGCAGGTCTACATGTCAGTAGGTTGCAGGTCTGCATGTTAGCAGGTCTGCATGTTAGCAGGTCTGCATGTCAGCAGGTCTACATGTCAGTAGGTTGCAGGTCTGCATGTCAGCAGGTCTACATGTCAGTAGGTTGCAGGTCTGCATGTTAGCAGGTCTGCATGTCAGCAGGTCTACATGTCAGTAGGTTGCAGGTCTGCATGTTAGCAGGTCTGCATGTCAGCAGGTCTGCATGTCAGCAGGTCTACACGTCAGTAGGCTGCAGGTCTGCATGTTAGCAGGTCTGCATGTCAGCAGGTCTGCATGTCAGCAGGTCTGCATGTCAGTAGGTTGCAGGTCTGCATGTCAGCAGGTCTACATGTCAGTAGGTTGCAGGTCTGCATGTTAGCAGGTCTGCATGTCAGCAGGTCTGCATGTCAGCAGGTCTACATGTCAGTAGGTTGCAGGTCTGCATGTCAGCAGGTCTGCATGTCAGTAGGCTGGTAACAGGATGTCAAAGTGCACACCATCTCCAGACAGCTTAGTGGGGATGGGCAGAAGACATTCTTCAACCCAAACCAGACAATCACCAAGGACTGCTGAGGGTGGAGCGAGCAGCGTGAAACTAAAAGGTGGTTAACCTCAAAACCTCAAAACCAAACATGGTTCTGCCCTCCTGCCCATCCCAACTTTACTGTCATGCCACCTCATCATCTCGCCTCATTTTCAGACTCATTCGCCTTCTCCCTGCCTCCCTCCCTGCCTCTGTCTCTCACCCATCCTGTTGACCACATGGCGGAGGTGACAGTGGTCCAGGGCGTCCAGCAGGTGCTGGTCGGGGTGTTTCCCACACGGGTCCAAATTCTCCCTGATGGTTCCGCTAAACAGGAAGGGGTCCTGGGGAATAATCACCATCTTGGACCTGCAGAGGGCGCCACCGTTTCAGAGTTATTCTACTGTCTGGGAATGTCTTGCACTCCTTGTTATTGGATTTAAAACTTTTTGAAAGAACTATCAGCCACCCCATCCCCCCACCCCACCCCCCCCCAACCTCCCCGGCCTACCTGAGCTGAGCCAGACCCACAGTGCTGATGTCCAGCCCGTCCAGGAGGATCTGACCCTGGTTCAGCTCCACCATGCGGAACAGGGCCAGGAACAGGGTGGACTTGCCGGAGCCCGTACGCCCCACTACGCCCACCTTCTCCCCGGGTCGCACCACCAGGTTCACCCCATCCAGGGCGTTGGGGAGTCCGTCCCTGTAGGCCAAAACCACGTCCCGGAACTCCAGCCAGCCCTGCTCCGGCCACGATGGAGGCAGCTAATGTCGGAGGAGAGAAATAAAGGCCTGTATGCACGATCACAGGAAGGATGCTTTCGTGTTTCGTGTACAAATTATTTGAACTTTGATCCAGTTTCTTTGACCGTTCTCAACGGATTACAGCATTATCTGATGCCTTGATGTACAGAGAGAGTGTCTGAGTTTCCAGAACTGTATGATACAACATTAGAGTTGAAAATAAACTCTCCTTTTCTACATCCATATTTTATACTTTACTAATGGAAACCTGGCAGTGTATGACAGCAAGTCAAGTGAACATCTCTTCATGAGTCGTGATCCTGCCCAGGCTGACCTGCGTGTTTTCATGCTGCGGTTCGGTGGGCAGGCCGGTGGAGTATTCCTCGGTTCGCTCCACACTCACCAGCTGCATCTCCGTCTGGGTGAAGCTGAATATGAGGCCAGACAGCAGGCCTGTGATGGACAGGGCGTAGGACAAGGACAGACCCACCAGACCTGGCAGGGACAACACACCAGCAACAAACTGAGTTCAAGGTTGCTGGAGAAACTGTCCCAACTTTTGGTTCACGATGGTTCAGACTAATAGCTATAGCAGGTTATGAGTTTCACTCCAAAACATTTGGAAAGATTTCATTTCCAGCAGAAAATCCTCATGCAATATTCCAAACACATAGGTGGTTCTATCTATTCTATTCTATTTAAGGTCTAAATATGACTCATAACTCATAAGTAGGTGTGGTGGATACCTCACCTTCTGGAATGAAGCTCCTCCTGTACCAACCTCGTCTGCCTGACTCACCTGGGTCAATGGAATTAAACTGGTGCTGGATGACAGCGATCACAGCAATGCCCGTCACCACGGCGACGCCAATCATCTGCAGGCGGATGTCCAGCCACTGCATGGCGGCGTTGCTAAGGAACAAGCAGCGCTGGCTCTGCTCCAGACGCCTCGCGTTCTCCTCCTCGAACCTGAGACCATGCAGAACGCAGAACTTCCCTTAGATTTGAGTGTAGATCAAAACCACTTTAAAAGGTCCGTGTAGCATCTCAACATCAGGACATCACTACCAAATTCATTTTGAGACATTAGTATATTGTCTGTACTGTAAACAAACAAGATTATCTCCGAGAAGCCTGCAACCTCTCTTGGTATTTGGATGTGCAGCTCATACTGACTTCTGTCTCTGTCGACCGGTGCACATAAAATAGTAACTCAATCAAACAGACAACGAACCACGGACAGGTTTGAATTCGACCCGAGAATGCCTATAAAATAGCGGGAGCAGCTGCATCTCTACAGGATGGTTAAAGCACATTCAGGAGGAGGGAGAGCGCCGGGGGAGGCAATCAGATTTCTATTCGGCTGCTGGAGATGCAATTCTAAGTGTAAATGTAATGTGGATAAATGGCATAAAAGTCTGTGCCACATGAATTGGGAAACGTTCAGCTGCAGTGTGGATGTGTTCCCGGCTCTGACCTGGCGGCGTTGCGGCTGGCCCGGATGGTGCCCAGCCCACTCAGCGTCTCAGAGAAGTGGGAGTAGATGGGCGACAGGGTGACGCTGCACAGGCGCTTCAGCTCCCGCGAGGTGTGTCGGTAGAACAGCTGTGTGCGGTGGTAGAGCAGGCCCAGGGGCAGCAGGGGCACTAGGACCCAGGGCAGGCCGTAGCTCATCACCACCAGCATGCCCAGCAAGCCGAAGACGTTGGCGAGCAGGATGTTGAGGACGAAGGGCAGGGTGTCGTCCACGCTGTACAGGTCTGAGGAGAAGCGGTTGAGGACGCGACCCAGCGGGGTGATGTCGAAGAAGGTCACCGTGGCCTGGGGGCAAACAGGAAGTTATGAAGAGGACGGACAGCCTGAAGGTTAGAGAGGCAAGCTTGTGACCTGAAGGTTGCCCGGCTGAATCCCCGACCTGGCTGGGGAAATCTGGGGAGAGGAAGTGAATGAGGCAAGGCGATGTCACTCTCAAATGGTTGAGTGGAGCTGCTCAGCGGCCTGGTAGCACCGGCAGCACAGGCTAGCTAACTGTTGCTGTAAATAAAAACATACTATTCTAGTATACTACTCATCAACTACTCATCAACTTCCTCCACCAGATTCTCCCAGCTCGTCCAGGGTTTTCCACCTTCCAGTCACGAGTCTGTTTCTCCAACCTGCCAAACATGAAAACATAATCTGGTTGGCCGGTTAGGCCAGGGAGCACCTTGAGGACCCGGTCCAGAAGTCTGTTGTGGATGGCGGTGGCGGCGCAGATGGCTCCGTACGGCGAAGAGGAAGGCTCGGACGGCGGTGAAAACGGTGTTAGCCACGGCGATGGAGCCGTACACCGTCAGGTAGAACTTCACCTCCGAGCTCATGTTGGTCGAAGGGGACATTGGCACCGAGGAGAGAGGAGACCTGGATGGGCAGATATGAACGTTTTATTAGGATTTTAGTTAAAAGGTTGTATGATGACAGTAAAGTTGGAACAATAATTCCTTCTTACATTTTCCTAAATTTCATCCAATATACTAATACAAGGAATGACATTGGGTCTTGTGATGGTATACACAGATTTGATTTTAACCAACCAACTCACTAAAAGACTTACACACCAACCAACCAACTCACTGAAAGAGATACACACCAACCAACCAACTCACTGAAAGAGATACACACCAACCAACCAACTCACTGAAAGAGATACACACCAACCAACCAACTCACTGAAAGAGATACACACCAACCAACCAACTCACTGAAAGAGATACACACCAACCAACCAACTCACTAATGTTTACTGATCCCTCAACTCACATTAGTCCTCCAGGTGAGAAGAGCAACAGGTGGGCAGAGCCGTAGGTAGCTGGGGAGGAGCCATTTCTCCAGGTGGAACCATTCTTCTTTAGCTCCGAGATCCAGTGGGACAGCCACCAGTCAGACACATTCTTAGAAGCTGGATCGGACATAAATAGGACATAGAAAATTGCCGAGTTCCTTGTTAAAATGCAACTTGGACTTAAACCAATAAACCATTTAAGGAACATTTATTTCATTTTTGAAGCTTCCAACTGCTTTATTCTGAGACACAGAGCGAAATGGTACCATCTCAAACCATCTACTAGTGAGGACTGATTGATGGATCGATTGATATTAGGTTGCAAAATGGTGGCGTGTCCTTTTAAGATTATTTTTTAATCTGAACCTTTATTGATCCAAGGCTCGTGGACTGAGCGTGCAGCCCGGCCTCACATTCACACCACAGGAAGACGGATTATGAAGAAGCGCTGAGCTCGGTCCAAACCTTGCATGAGGAGGAGCGACATGAGGATGGAGACAGCCAGCACTCTGCCCGCCGCCACCCAGTAGGTCTGGTAAACCCTCCACGCCAGCCCGCCCACCTGCTTCTGCTCCTCCCCTGATAGGTCAGAATCATCCTCTACACGCAACTCATTGGACAAGCTTGGCTCCTCCTCTTCCTCCTCCTCCTGCTGCTGGATACCATCTGGCTCAAAACAAAATGGACATGAAAATGTTTGTCAGACTTTTCTACAATGTCTTCTTCTTTTAGTAAAAATGTACTGATAGTGGATCGGATACTGGGCCAAAACCAGGCCACTTATTGTATTGGAGAATCTCCCCAGGCCTTTTCAATCATGTAAGATACTTGTAATGGAGAAAAATATATATCGTTATTTTTGTTCAATGACTCCAAACTAACGGTCCAATCTGTAAAAGTGATGAATCAGATCAGTAGTTAATAATTTAACTGTAGTACTGTGGTATCAGATGGTTATGAATCAAAGTGAAGATACCGTTCTCTTTTGTGTTGTGGACCGTCTTCCTTTTTTTAGGCGCTGCCTCGACCAGAGGAAGGATTTCTGCCGGTGTACCTGTTCAACACCGAAGGGAAACACTTTTATAGCTAAATATTGTAAGACACTCATAGCCAGTCATTATCGTTTTTAAACTAAGTGTAAACGGAACATTGATTCCTAGTGTAACGTTACATTAAAGCTGTGATTGTCTGTGTAGCTGAGGTAGCCCTGCTTCAGATTTGAAATAATCCTTAGTGTTTGTTTTGGCGCGCTCCGAGTACCAGGTGGGTGGGGTTTGGGCTACATGACAGTTTAGTATACTAGTGTGCTATCTTAACCGTCTTAACAACTTGAATGTATCCTGGGGTGGATCTCGGGACTGATCTCGGGACTGATCTCAGAGCGGATCTCGGGGCTGATCTCGGAGCGGATCTCGGGACTGATCTCGGAGCAGATCTCGGGGCTGATCTCGGGGCTGATCTCGGGGCTGATCTCAGAGCGGTTCTCGGGGCTGATCTCGGGACTGATCTCGGGACTGATCTCGGGGCTGATCTCGGGGCTGATCTCGGGACTGATCTCAGGGCTGATCTCGGGACTGATCTCGGGACTGATCTCGGGGCTGATCTCGGGACTGATCTCGGGACTGATCTCGGGGCTGATCTCGGGGCTGATCTCGGGACTGATCTCAGGGCTGATCTCGGGACTGATCTCGGGGCTGATCTCGGGGCTGATCTCGGGACTGATCTCGGGACTGATCTCGGGGCTGATCTCGGGGCTGATCTCGGGACTGATCTCGGGGCTGATCTCGGGAATCGCTGAAACATTTGAACCCAATTTAAATGGACCTTACTACCTTTCACAACTCTTACCTGTCTTGACGATCGTTCCGTTATCCATGAGGATCACCATGTCAGCTTTGTCCACAAACTCTATGCGATGTGTGCAAAGGATTCTGGTCTTGCCCCTGAGGAGTCCCATGATGCATTCCTGCATAAGGTGGTGCGCCACGTCGGTATCGACTGCGGCCAATGGATCATCAAGGAGGTAGATGTCTTTCTCCTTTAGACGGACAGATAGGACACTCAGAGAATGGCATCACACGTTTGAACGTTTGGTTGCTAAACGTTTTGCTGTGTTTCAGTGTCGGGTCGCGGTGCAGGACTGACCATGTAAACAGCTCTGGCCAAGGCCAGCCGAGCCTTCTGCCCTCCGCTCACCGTCACCCCGTTCTCACCCACTTCTGTCCTGTCTCCGCTCGGCAGAACCTGAACACACAAGAACTCAATTACCAACATTTCCGACACCAACACGTTCAGAAATCCAACTGAAACAAAGGGAGAACGTATTTAACATGACATGACAACTCTATGAAACGGGTCACCGCTCCAGTTTACAGTTGAAAGGTTTCACTTAACAACAACAGGACCAAAGGTTTGGTGAAAGAAGTCAATAAGTATTTGGAGCAGCATCGTGTCAATAGTTTACTAGTTTTGACTGAACAACGGAGGAAAAGTGAGGACCGAGAGAACAAGCTAGTAGCTCCGTATGCGTCGTACGTTGAGGTCGTCTGTGAGCGCGCAGGCCTCGATCACAGCCTGGTAGAAGGTGGGGTCGTACTTCCTGCCAAACAGGATGTTGTCCCGCACCGTGGCGTGTTGGATCCACGGCTCCTGGGACGCCAGACCGAAGCCGGCCTCTCTGCCCTCAACATACACGACACCGCCAAGCCTGCAACGTCAGGAAGGAGAGCGAGGATCAAGCTCTTTTATCTTCAGGTCCATTTTAATGTCAATAAATCAGCACATTCACTTAGAGACCGTAAACAAACCAGACCACCACTAGAAGCCTGGCAGCCTCTACCGGATGATACCTCCACCTGGTACTAAGTGATGATCCAGAGTACTATGTGGCTCTGCTGTATAATTCCATGACTTAAAATGCTTCCATGACCAAAACATGTTTTCCATCTTGGTTTGTTATTTTTTCGGCTGGTTTCCATCTAATGCAACAAACGTGTGAAACAACTTAGAACAACCACTCTCCTGTATTCCTGTAAGATGATAAATATCGCTTTTCTGTGGTTGGCCAGCAGGAGCCCTGAAGGCGGAAGCAAACAACAAGGAATACTGTACCTGATGAGTTCTCCAGTGAGAGCAGCCAGTAAGGAACTCTTCCCACAGCCGACCTTTCCCACCACAACAACAAGGGAACCCTGAAACCATCAATGCATCATTGTGAAATTACTGGTGATAGCTTCATATAATTAAACCAGTGAGACCATGGAGACGACTGGTAGCCTCTATCTCACCAGTGGTATCGTTAGTTTCTCCACATTAAGACTACAGACAAGACATTACGGGGCTTATTTCCCATAAGCCCCGTTGCTTCCTGCCCCCCTCCCTGGTGTCTTGGTCTTTCCTGAAGAGGATCAACATATTGGAAGTGATTTCTCCATCTTCCTTTCTCTCCTTCCTCCATCTGCCGTCTCCAGAAACTCTTTATCTTTAGCTCCGTTAGCGGTTAGCGGTGGGAGAACAGCGCCCTCTTCCTGTTTGGTGCCGTAAAGCAATCCAGCAGATTTCTCATTTGTTTATGGCAATACTAACATCTCACAACTGAGGTGGTAATGATATAATGATGCCAACTTGAAACACACAGCACCTTTAAATTTCCTTTAATCTTGTGCTCATGATAGACAGACGAGACTAAAAGAGTCTGCAGTGTTTAGTTTTAGTTTTGGTTCCCCATCCGTACCAGTTGTGGTTCTGATGCAGATTGCACTGCATCAGATTCTTTATTGTACGTTGAGTAGCGGATTGGTTGGTGGAGCCACCGCTGCATGAATAACTGAGGAAACATCAGAGCACTAAAAACAAATACCTTTGTGATGTTGAGGTTGAGGCGGTGTAGCAGCAGACTCCCATCAGAAGCTCCGGGCTCTGGATCTCCCTCTTTGGGTTTGTCCGGGCCTTCAGACCCCTGCCAGGAGAACGACCCCTGGCTCAACAGGACAGATGTCTGGAGGTCTTCAGGAGACACTGTGGACAGCGTGAAAACATGAGTGACTTATATAATGAAATCAAACAATTGTTAAAAGGGCAATGAGAAGATTTTACTGCCTCACAACACAAAATAATATATCTGTGCGGGTTGATCGGGTTGTTGATCAGTACCAACCTACGCGTTTTGGAACAACAACCCTCCAGACATTGGCATTTCAAGACAATCCTGACTTGTTTTTGTCCATTACAGGCCACCATGCCAGAGACCTGCCAATGTTGTTGCAATTACTACCAGTCGCCAATAGAGGTCAATAAAGCCATCACTTATATTCAATGGTAGGGGATGGGGTATGAACACAAGCAAAGATACACACACACACACACACACACACACACACACACACACACACACACACACACACACACACACACACACACACACACACACACACACACACACACACACACACACACACACACACACACACACACACACACACACACACACACACACACACACACACACACACACCTTACCCAGGCTGTAGTAGGTGTGGACGTCCTGGTTGCCGAGCTTCAGGAAGCGCTGGATGCGTTCCAGAGACACCTTGGCCTCCAGGATGCCGTTGAGGACCCAGGGGAAGCAGTTGAGTGGGAGGATCAACATGCCCACCAGAGCCAGGGTGGTGAAGACCTGCAGGGGAGGAGACGGAGCTTGACCTTGGTATCTGAACTTCACTGGATCCAAGCAAACCTGAAGGGCTTGGGTCGAGTTTCTCACTTCACTGCTCAAGTTTGAATCGGCTCAAGTTTAAAGATTGTTGAAAAATACCGCTTTTAAAAAAGTGTTAGCATGGAGCACCAGAGGACGCAACCTCCCGAGGACACATGATTCTGGTGTCTACGTCCTCATCACGTTTTTTTGTAACTTCCTCATAAACGCTGAAATAAAACACAGTGAGAAGACGTGGCCGGCCCGCCCACCTTGGCTGCGGTCAGCTCGTGTCCCAGCAGCACATGCGTGACGAAGGTGAGGATGGAGATGACCACCGGCAGAGCAGCCCAGGTGTAAACACACACCGCATCCAGGTACTTGAGGGCCTTGAGGTGGGACAGCTCTTGTCTGCGGCAGTCGGCGATCTTCTGAGTAAAGTGAGCCTCCCAGTTGTAGAACTTGATGACGCGTATGCCGAAGAGGATCTCCGTCATGATCTGTGAGAGGAAGGTGGCAAAACGTTACATAGAAGAATCTGAATCTCGTCCCTTCTTGGATGTGCTGGATGAGAAAACAGCATTTATACAGAATGTGAGGATTCTTGTGCATTGGTAATTCCTGTGAATAACAACTTAACAACCAAGCAGGCCTCACCTTAACACGGCTGTCCTTGTACCTGAGCATGTGTTTGTTGTTGTCAAGGATACGGGAAGCGAGGAACTTGTTGAGTGGCACCAGCAGCAGGGCGACGGCCAGCCCTCCGACGAAAGCCACGCCCACCTGAAGGTACAGCAGGTAGAGGGCAATAGAAAACTGGAAGGGCAGGCTCCACAACTCGTGGAAGCTGTTGAAGAAGTTGACCACGCGGTCCGTGTCTGTGCTCATGAAGTTGACCACCTCTCCGAGGGTGAACCGGGCCAGGCCGCTGCCGCTGACCCGCAGGGCTTTGCCGTAGATGGCCGACACCAGAGCGGCGCGCGCCGACAACGCCACCTTGGAGACCTCGAACACGAAGACGTTTCGGAGGACGGCCGAGAGCAGGGTGCTGGCGAAGAGGCCCAGGGCGCACCGGGCACCCCAGCTGACAGGGGAACCTTCTTCCTCCATGAAGCCCACCAGGCTGCTGAGGAGCAGGGGACCCGCAAAGCCCAGCATGTTGCCCACGAGCTTCAGCACACCCAGCATGTAGTAGCGCAGCCCGAACGCCTTGTGCAGCACCCTCAGCAGTCCCACCTCGGCTTCCAACTCTAATGGTTCCTCCTGGTAGGGGGAAGTCCAGGAGCCGTTCAGGAGATTTCTGCTGACCGGCCTGGGCCACTGATCCTGCCGTCCGTTTCGGGCTGCTGCCCCCTGCTGGACGGCCTCCCAGCACCGGTGGAAGTGCCGACAAACCACACTACTGCGCAGTTTCTGAGGAAGGCGATAGACGTCGCACGGTCTGCTCAGCTCCCCGCGCTGCCCTCGACTGAGGAGAGGGTTCAGCCACAGGTAGAAGAGCCGGGAGACACAGTGACTCCCGTCCTCAGCCACCATCTCACCTGTATCTGGATGGGAACTTTCTGGAATGAAGGACGAACCATCCACAGTGTTGATGTGCAAAGTATACGTGGCATCGCCGATGCACGGAAACACAAACGCCAGGAGGTAAACCACGAGAGGGAGCGTCCGGGCTGAGGCAAGCGCAAACCGCGTCACTCTCAGGGGGTCTGCCGGGTTAAAATACGCCTCGCTGTAGCAGTAAGACACCAAGGTGATGACCAGGTTTGGGACAGAGAGAAGAACCAGCAGCAGCAGCACCGGGGGTCCTCTGGTTCTGAAAACGGACCTCTGAAGGACGATCATGGAGCTGAAGTGGACCAGCCAGGCCAGGATGGCACAGCCGTCAGCCAGGATGTCCAGGTACATGTCCCCCTGCTGGAGAAGGCTCGTCACTATGACATCTCCGGTGAAGAGCAGGGCCACCAGCAGAGCCGAGACCTGCCTGAGTCTCCAGCCACATGGAGGAGAGGTCTGGACGAGGCTGCGTCTGAGGACCAGAGATGGATTACTGAACACATACACACATTTATTGTTACTCATTCACTTTCGCTGTCCAGATTTTCCCCAGAGGTTCCGGGGATTTGAACTGGAGTCATGGATGTGACGTTTCAGGGTTGCATGTTTCTTGGGAGAGAACATCTTTCCGGTTCCTGAACACCTCACACATTTGTAAAAACACATTATACATTTATACAAATCAAACATATTGTATAGTAACATGCAAATTCTACTTGGTGTTTAAATGAGTCTGTCTCTTGTTCTGAAGAAGGTTGAATCTGATTCATGTGTTCATGTGTTCAGGGCCAATGCGGACCTTTCACAGAGATCAAGGAACAGCAAAAATCTCACTAGTAGAAAAGAGTTGATTTCCTTCTTTGATACGTCCATGAACTGTGTGTCTAGAACAGGGTATGGACGATACCGGAGTATTCATTTGGCCTGCAGGTACTGTATGACCTACCTGCTCAGGTAGCAGGCACTGCAAATTGCCATCCCAGCATGAGGCAAGGCTCCAAGGACCAGCTGGTTAAAACAGGGGCTGACGGTTCCATTCTGCCACACAGGGAAGGGGTCGGGGCCCGGCGCATGGCACAGACCCACAACCAGCTCTGCAGGGCCGAAGTCCCGCATACCTCCCGGTCCGCCCGTCATCAAGCTAGAAAGCACTTCAGAAATAAGTAAGAAATAAATGTCAGCTGTCAAAGATAAAGAGTCCAAATGTCACTCAGGTGTGTGAGACATTACTAACAGTAAACCTACCAGATGGGAAACTAAATTCATGTTTTGCTGCGTGGTACTGCGACCGTGAGAACACAGGAGGGGGTTGATGATCAAGCCTGACAGCCGCCGGACAGGACCTGGCGTTCAGCTGGGGTTCATCTCCCAACTGTGTCAAGACATGGTTGAACTCTGACCTCTAACCGGCCATTTAGCTGGAAATAAAACCGGTAAAAACGCGAGGCAGTGGAAGAGTTTCTGTTTGACTGGATAAACAATGTAAACAAACCGGATCGGTAGTTTGCTGGCAAAGTGGCGGGTTGTTGAGCTAACCAGTCGGGTATGTGCTAGCTGACCCCCGGTAGATGAAACTCTACTATAAGAAATAGATATTACTAGAATTACTACGACAAAACAACCTTGAAACAACACCGGCTTCCATCGGGCGAATGTTTACCTCTAGTCGTGGAGCTAGCTTTGTCGACGTCTGATGACGCAATATGCCGAGCTTTTCAAAACAAATGTCCCACATGAGAAACCCTTTATGGTTCTAATCATCAGTTTTAACAGCCACATCAAGTTTGTAACAAAATCAGCCTCCTGTCATACAGCAAGACTCAGAGACACAACACGACCTAGACTCATTCACTCCTTTACTACCGTAGACTAGACTACTGTAACGGTCTTCTCTCAGGTCTCCTTTACTACCGTAGACTAGACTACTGTAACGGTCTTCTCTCAGGTCTCCTTTACTACCGTAGACTAGACTACTGTAACGGTCTTCTCTCAGGTCTCCTTTACTACCGTAGACTAGACTACTGTAACGGTCTTCTCTCAGGTCTCCTTTACTACCGTAGACTAGACTACTGTAACGGTCTTCTCTCAGGTCTCCTTTAATACCGGTAGACTAGACTACTGTAACGGTCTTCTCTCGGGTCTTTAATACCGGTAGACTAGACTACTGTAACGGTCTTCTCTCGGGTCTCCTTTACTACCGTAGACTAGACTACTGTAACGGTCTTCTCTCAGGTCTCCTTTACTACCGTAGACTAGACTACTGTAACGGTCTTCTCTCAGGTCTCCTTTACTACCGTAGACTAGACTACTGTAACGGTCTTCTCTCAGGTCTCCTTTACTACCGTAGACTAGACTACTGTAACGGTCTTCTCTCGGGTCTTTACTACCGTAGACTAGACTACTCTAACGGTCTTCTCTCGGGTCTTTAATACCGGTAGACTAGACTACTGTAACGGTCTTCTCTCGGGTCTTTAATACCGGTAGACTAGACTACTGTAACGGTCTTCTCAGGTCCTTGTTTTAAATGTCTTTTAATGCCTCATGTAAAACACTTTGAACTGCCTTGTGTATGAAAGGTGCTCTACAAATAATATAATAGTAATAGTATAATAAGTTACTCTGGAGTAAAATAGTGGTAACTAATAAAAATACTCTAAATAGAATCAGCTACAAAACAAAAGCAGACAAAATGGTTTGAATTCTTTATTAAGGGGTGAATGTAGAAAAGGAGCAAGCTCTCTGGAATAAGCACCTTAATACAAGTTAGAAAATGAACTGCTGATCTCCTGACATACAGCACAGGACACGACGTCAGGGCTCGGAGAAATCAAACAATACAAACTTCTCGTTTTGGGAACCTGATTGTATTTTAAAAACAATTAAAATTAAATTCATGAATTTGGAACCTGGGATCTTTTCAGTGCACATTACATCAGCATGTAACATAAGTTAAAAAAGGAAAACAGGAACAGGAAAAAAGGAACTCTACAAATACCGTTACCTGGAATTAGACAGGAAAAACTCTTAAATACTGGGTGCAGCTGTCTAAGGCATCTTCACTTCCATAGAAAAGAGATCTAGAAGTCTTGTACAAAGCAGGAATGAAGCTATACAATGTCACATTAGATTTTATTCCTTACACGCTGTACAACGTCCACTTCCTTCAGGTCTGGCCACGCCGGCCACAATACTAGGCAGTGTAACTTTTTTTTTATCCTACATTTACGGTGTCAACCCGACACACACGGTATATACACATTCAGACATAAAATACAAACATAAATATGAGCAGGCTGTTTCTCTCCACCCGACGGCCTCCAGACGCTCCTGAAGGAATACACCGACTACCGACTCAAAGTGCTTTTTAAATAAAGTTGACGTGACCGGATCAACTGGCCGCTGCGCAGCGAGGAGGCCGGCGGTGTCCTGGTGCTCCACCTATTAGTCACAGAGACTTTCACCTTGTTGACTCGTTTTCCATGATAGACACACATTTAACAATAAATGCCAAGAATGTGTTATCTTGTGGCGCGGTTACATCACGGCGTACCAGCAGGCTACATGAAAACTCAAACCAATAAATGTTCAGGTTTTTGAATAAGCCCGCCCCTCCACCCCTCCCATCAAATAAACTAGACTGTCCCTTTTGAATGATCCTCGCTGCGTTTTGTCCCGCCTCGACAGGAAATACGTCAAATTAAGGAAGCGGGATGCTCTGAAAATGACGTCTCATTGTGACTTTAAACCTCCAGTACACCAAAACACTGAAACCGCCACCAGCTGTCTGTTCGCTGCACGCCGAGCTGAGAGCTGATCTGTCAGTAAGCCGGTGTATTTCTCTAATGAAAGTAACTCCCACAGAAGATGATCAGACATGAAGATGAGCTGAAACAATATGATGCATGTCTTCTGCAAAGGTAACGTGTGTGAATACTGTACAGTCGGCGTAATGCTGGGTTCTATTGACCAACAGAAATCAAACTTCTCAAGTATTAATTCAAAACTAAAGCTATTACATAGCCAGCAACATCACGTACAAAGGAACTGATCCCAGGCCTGAGAAAGCTTTTGATTCGGGGGTTTTTTCGTATCTCGTGACCTGATTGTCAAGTCAGGCCAGTGTTTGGAAATCCAATCATATGAACAACGACGCTACAAATCACCAAAACCACGTGGGGAAGCAGAACAGTTACTCTGCCCGTTGTTCCACCAGCAGCACCGGATGAGAGCATACCCTTGTGCTGTCGGAGTAGAGGGAGTGTCTACGGCTGGGAGGGGAGCTGACAGGCAGCGGTTCCCAACCCGGTCCTCATGTAAACCAACAGAACCAATTAGAGGTTTAAGTGGTTCAGGTGAGTGGAGCTGGAGGGGGAACCACAGAGTCCTAGAACCGCCTCGCCCGTGAATGATCCTCGGTTTCCAAACAGGACGTCCGGCAGATGTGAAGCACTATGGAGGCAAACTACGGATGCGGTACTGGCTGGACATCTAAGTCGATATACGTATGGTGGTATGCACACATACACACGTTTAAAAAAAAATAAAAATAAAAAAAAGCCAATGTAAACTTCGGGAAGTTTTCAAAGTCTCATGCGGGGAGTTTCGTGTCATGGTCCCCAGGGGTTTGGATGTACAGGTTTTAAATCAGCTGAGAGACTCTTATGCTGAAAAGACCAACAGCTTCACTGAGAGCGAACAAAAGAATACCACTGAGGTAAAAGGAAAACCTGCTTTACAGATATCATTTACAGAACATGCTTTAAATAAGGGTTTGAATTTAGCCGCTGACGTTCCACAACGAAACCTTGTGAGAGTAAAACGAAGCTGTGACTGGAGTCCTGCAGGCGCCGTCTGGACGGGCACTTCCTCCCCCGGTGCTGTTCATCAGAAACGCAGCAGAGCCGAGCACCTGCGTCCTGAAACGTCTTAAACCTGGCCGTCGGTCAGAGCGGGAAAAAACAACTATTAGAAAAAATATTATTATTAAATTTGCTGGAGCAGTTTGTCCGTCGGGAGGGGTCGGTGTGTACACCAGGAGACACAGCGCCCTCCAGTGGCGAGAGGAGATATGGGGTCTTTTTTTTTCTTTTGACGCCACAAGAGTTGCTCTCTTGGCGCCGCCCCCCCCCCCCCCCCACCCCCTGCGGAGTCTAGTTCAGGGCGTCTGTATCCTCTCGGCGTACCGGCCGCTCACAAGTTCTTGGTGTTGACGTGAGTCTTGTAATGCTTCGTCAGGTGGTCGCTCCTCATGAAGCGCTTCTGACACTGGGTGCACTCGAAGCGCTTGTCTCCTGTCGGGGGAGATGGGAGGGTTTCACATCAACACTTCTACATGTTTTACAGGTTTACACAGATTTGTAGGACATTGCACCTTTGAGCCTGTTTTTAATTATTGCCTTTTATCTTTTTGGTTGTTTCTTTGTAACCTTTTTAAGACATAACTTGTTTTAAGAAGCTTTTAAAAACTCACTCACATTTTATTTTGAAACATGTCTCTGTGCTGTTTTTAGCTTGTATTTCTATTTTTCCATAACATTTATTTTGAAAGGCGCTCTGTAAATAAAGTTTACTTACTAACCTTCGTTTCGAAAGGTGCTATATAAATAAAGTTATTATTAATTTGCTTAAGCAGGTGTCATTCTTTTACTGAAACTACTAAAGTACTACTACTGAAACTAATACTACTGAAACACCGTGTGTGTGTGTGTAGTCCAGGTGTGTGCAGACCTGTGTGTGTCCTGGCGTGCCGCTGCAGCTCGTCGCTGCGTGTGAAGCGTTTCCCACAGAAGACCCAGTTGCAGACGAAGGGCCTCTCGCCGGTGTGCAGCCGGACGTGGGCCCGGAGCAGCGACGTCTTCCGGAACGTCTTCTCACAGCCGGCGATGTGGCAGATGTGCTTCCTCTTCCCCACCTCACCAGGCCTGCACGCACACGCACACGCACACGCACGCACGCACGCACACACACACACACACACACGCACGCACACACACACGCACACACACACACGCGCACACACACGCACAGTTAGAGATGAATATATGGACACTAGTTTTGGTATCAATATTGGTTTTAAGGCACCAAGCGGTTTTCTGTGTGTTTATTCTATTCCATTTCTATTTAAATTTTGAAGACACTTGCTCTATTTTTTACTGTGTACTCTTACTGTCTTGTTTTTATTTGTTTTTAATGTTGTTTTATGTGAAATTATTTGTATGCCGCCTTCTTGGCCAGGGCCCACTTGAAAAAGAGATGGAAATCTCAACCCTGGTTAAATAGGATAAATGAATAAAAAATAAAAATGTACCTGCCAACCATTTCACTTATGAGAATTTATGAGTATTTTCTTGTGAAACACCTTGATACTAGTGATATGTTCAGATTTTAACTAAATGACTTGTTAAGGTGGACTTTGCTTGCAGTGTATTGAAAACTAGTTCCTGATAGTAAAGCCGTGTACAACATCTCAAACAGCATCGTAATCCCAATACCCAGCCTGACTTCAGTGTATTCCCTCTGACTCTCTGAGCTCTACAACCAATCAAGAGTATTTGGATCATCTATAACTTGGTTGCAGCAGCAGGCAGGACAGATAGCTCTGCTGCATGTGATTGGCTGTTGGCGACCGTGGTCAAAGTCCTGCAGCGTCACCTCTCTCAAACCTCTGAACCTCTCAGAAAGCAAAAAGGTCTAAAAAAGTCAAAGACAAAAAAGATCCATTGCATAAGTAAAGAAAGTGTTAAAAGGACGTCAGCATCACACCCACGGTGAAGATGCTTTTAGGCCACATTTCATTTCAAACACATCCAGTTCCTTCGGTCAGACAAACGTGATTTCCTTTCATTGATTACATTGCCATTTAATGTCAAACAATGTGTTCCTCTTGATGAAACACTTGATACTGTTTACTTCAGCGTTAGGAGTTCTTTACTTTATGTACCGACTTCGTTTGTCAATTTTCAGTTTCAAATCGTCCCTGCTGGATGCTCGCTGGAGATCCTCTTGAATGACCAGGTGAAGCCACAGGAAGAACCTTCTGAGATACAGGTAAGCAGGTATGTAGGCAGGCAGGTGAGCAGGCAGGCAAGCAGCATTCAAAGCATTTTGATGCATGTATTGTTTGGTGTGTTGAGTATAAATAATAGTGGATATGTGAAGGAAAAGTATTCAAGGGTTAAACTAGTAGCTTACTCAAAAAAGACGAGGTGAAGCGGTAAACTATCTAGTGGCGTCTTCCAGAACTGTTCCTTTGTCTGTCTGCCACAGGTGAGAACCGACGCCTCATTAACAAGACCAAACGCCTAACAGCCCTTTCAAAGTAAAAGTAAAATGCCTAACAGCCCTTTCAAAACAAAAGTCTCAACCAAAAAATGGTTTCTACACTGAAATGTGGCTCCTACAGTGTTAATGTGATATTAACGTTAATGTTATATTGTTATATTAATATTATCTTCATTACAAACATACATATTTTTGGTTTGTAAAATTGAGTATTCTTATTTTTATTCTCTTTTATTTTACTTTTTTTTTTTTTTTTCCCCAGTCATTGCTTTTACTTTTTTATTATTATTTTACTTTTTATTTTATTTTCATTTATCCTGTCTTGTCATTGCTTTTACTGATTTTATGTGAAGCATTTTGAGCCACATGTTGAAAAGTGCTCTATGAATAGTGTAATATATCATCATCATCACCATCATCATCACCACCATCATCATCATCATCATCACCATCATCATCATCATCATCATCATCATCATCACCATCATCATCATCATCACCATCATCATCACCACCCCCCCCCTGCTGTCCAGCCCCACACTTGCCTCTTGTCTGCGTCTTTACAGTTGGGGCAGGTGCACGCCATGCGACGCTTCTTCTCTCCAGGCTGGCTGGGCAGCTCCAGGGTGAGCGTCTGGTCAACCTGGACGGCCGGTTGGCCCTGGGGTCCCGCCAGCTGGAGCCCCCCGCCCTGCATCGTCTGCACTGTTAGGTGCTGCTGGCCTGGAAGGAAGGAAGCAAGGAAAGAAGGAAGGAAGGAAGGAAGGGGGAGACAGAGACACACCATAAGAGACGTAGTAGGGTTCGTACACATCTTCCATTGAAAGACTTCTACCTCTTCCTGGGTCATGTGACGTCAGGTCAGTTACACCGGGTCACCTACTGGAGGGGTCGTGACCTGGGACTCGACCTTCTCAACCTTTTATGTAATTCACAAATTGCTGAAATCTTTATAACGATCAAATATTGTTGTAGCTGAGGGGTAGTGTGTGTGTGTGTGTGTGTGTGTGTGTGTGTGTGTGTGTGTGTGTGTGTGTGTATATGTATATGTGTGTGTGTGTGTGTGTGTGTGTGTGTGTGTGTGTGTGTGTGTGTGTGTATGTATATGTGTGTGTGTGTGTGTGTGTGTGTCTGTCTGTCTTTCTTCTGCTCTTAACCAATGAGGTTCCCGGCAGGGTCGCTGGCTGACCCGGGTCTAACAACCAGGGTTGACCCAAAGGGGTGTTAGTGTCCATGGTGGTCTAGATCAGGGGTTCCCAACCCCCGGGCCGCGGACCGGTACCGGGCCGTGAAGCATCTGCTGCCGGTCCGTGGCTTGACTTAAAATAAATAATAATAATAATAATAATAATAAAAGACTTCGAAGCAGACTGGATGTGAGAAACAATCTCACCTCGATACGACTTTCTTGTGTCAGGCAAACAAGCCCAGGGATCTGACAGCTGATGTCACTAAGTCATCATTTTTACGAATAGTCTGTAATGACAGACTAACTATACATTTAATACACATTTTGAAAATGATAGGCTGATTGTGTACAGATGTGCATATTAATGTTGTGTAACGTTAAAGGGGAAACGGTGATTTCTGATGACAGTAAAAGCGTTCTATGTCCGATCGACATATTTCTCATCAAATAATAATATTTTTCTAAAATCAGCCTTCTGCTGCCACCTGCTGGCTCATATAGCTATATATGCTAGTCAATCTAAATGTTGATATTGTCAATCATACATTAAAAATTCTCAATAATTGACTCCTCCGGTCCGCCAAAAATATGTAATTATATGCGCCGGTCTGTAGTACAAAAAAGGTTGGGAACCGCTGGTCTAGATGTTTCAGAGGCTTTCCACCCTGATGAGAAGGAAGCTCTGGGCAAACACTGAATACTTTGAACACTGAATACTTTGAACACTGAATACTTTGAACACTGAATACTTTGAACACTGAATACTCGACATCCTCGACCGCCGTAATAAAAGCGACCCCGACTCACCCCCTGCGTTGGTGATGGTGACGGGGACTCCCTGCACCTGGACCCCGTTGATGTTGATGGTCTGCACCCCCTGGGCCGCCGAGGAGAGCTGCGCTGCGTTGAGTGCTATCATCCCCCCCGCCGGGGCAATTTTCGCCAGAGTCCTCTCCTTCCGCCCCCCCGCCAGCGTCCTCTTGGTGCCGATCACCGGCGAGGTGGCGGTGGCGACCGACGTGGTGGGGGTCGTCGTCGTGGAGATCGTCTCCTGGAGCTGAACGGTCTGCCACTCTCCTGACGCCGTCTTGATCAGGATCTGAAGAGAAACGACAAGCCTCAACGATTGGAACGCGGTGTGAGGCGTTGAAAGGCATGATGGGAAAGGTAGTTATCAGAGTTTTTTTTTTTCTTCTCAATAATAATAATCAAAGTTGAGGCGTTGCTGGATGCGGGAGAGAATCGGGCCGGTAGGAAACATCAAACTTATGCTATATGTGGGTTAGCTATGTGTGGGTGAGCGTCTGGATGCTTACCTGTGTTTGTGAGGACTCTGTGGGGGCGACCTGGAGGCTAGCGGGGGCTGGATGTCTCTGTGGGACGGGGGGCAGCGTGGCGGAGGCGGCCTGCACCACCTTCAGGGCCTGCTGGGGGATCTGAACCATCTGAGACTCCTGTTTGGGCTGGACCAACTGGACCTGCTGCACCATCGCTGGCTGCCCGGGGCTCTGCACGATCAGCAGGTTGTTGCCCGCCTGCAAACACAAACACGTTGATGTTACAGCCAGCGGGATGATGCTCCTGTCCATGGAGGCAATGAAGGTGAGGCCAGTGGTTCGGTGTCTCACCAACCACGAGGCCACCAATCAGTGGATTTACCTGTAAGCTGACTCTGTGGTGACATGGGATATATCACATTCTCAGTCAAGGCGGGAAATCACCACCAATTACCAATTAAATACTGAAGACGTTTTGATGCCAAAGTTATTTTGCTCAGTTTTAAAGGTGGAATGAATCAGACGTTTACTGTCCCATAGCACAAAATAACTCTAATGTGTCTGATGGGGTTTGGGTTCCTTGAGAGTGATCCAATACAACGGTTCTCAATCCTGAACCCTGCTGGTCTTCATTGCAGCCGTCTAATCGTCTACACCAGGACACCAGGTGAACCTACCAGGTAGTTAGGTAGGATCGAAAACCAGGACCAGGATGGAGAACCACTGGTAGATGCTCCATGACCTGTTCTACAGCCGGCTTCTTAAATTTGGAGCCCAACCAGTAGACCAACTAGCCTATTGTGGTGTTTTGTCCATATATCTCAACGGTTGAATGCTACGAGTTGATTTAGTTGCTTAGTTTGCCCAGGAACAGGTCAGTGATCAATGCAGCTCCAGAAACCTCACAAAAACACCGAGCAGACACGTGACGTCGGTTGGATGCGGTAGTGCCGTTTGATCCACTGAAAGAAACCATGTGCCTCTGACGTTCCCAGTCCATCTCTGGACAGACTCACCTGAATGATGTTGTCTGTAGCTTCTATCAGGATGGTCTCCATCTGTTCTGGGGGCGGGGAGATGGGCTGTGGAGGGGGAGGCAGGGGTGGAGGCTGGTCAGACAAAACCACCTTCTTCTTCCTCCCTCGTCGGCCCTTCACCGGAGTGGGAGGGGCGGCTGCCGTCTCCGTGATGATTTGTGCCCCGCCCACTTCTCCGGTAGCCACGTTGAGCGGCAGCGTGAGCCCGCCGGGGAGCTGCACCATGTTGGACGCAGCGTTGTTGGACTTCCGCGCCCTAGGGGAGGGCTTGATGGCCACGGTCTTCTGCGGCGTCACCGGGGTGGTGGCAGGCAGCGGGGCCGGCATGGTCATGGGAGTGGTGATGATGGCCTGGTTGGTGCCCGGTATGAGCTGGATCTGGCCTCCCTGCGGCATCATCTGGATGGTCTGGGCGCCCTGGATCTGAGGCACCACCTGGTACTGGATGTTGGCGGGGGCGGAGGTGTTGGTGCGGGCCGGGCTCTGGATGGTGAGCACGATGGGGCTGCCGGCGTTGGTGGAGCCCAGGCCGGCAGGGAGCTGGATCACATTGCCCTTGGCTGACAGGAAGCCCAGGTTTTTGGGTGGCGCGGGGGCGATGGGGGCGGGTTTGATGGGGAGGAGCCTGCGAGGCTGCGGCTGGGCTGGAGGAGCGGTGACGGGAGCCTGAGCAGCAGGGGGGCCGATCTTACTACAGGTGGCGGCCAGGAGGGCCAGAGGAGAGGGCTGGGAGTCCTGGAGGGAGAAGACACACTAAGATACAGCAGGCAAGTTCTTCAATCAGACCGGTAGAAATAAAACACTAGTTTCAGTACAGAATTAGATACTGTGTGAAACATAAAGACGTTTTAGAGTTGTACATTAAAACGTATTCGTCTTTGTGTCACAACGTGGGATAACGTGGAGTTTGGACTGGGGTTAGGCAAGTTAACAATCCAGACAGAAAAGTTCGCAGAAGCTAAGATGCTACTTAGCAGGTGATCAACCCAGACGCCGTATAACCGGAGCATTCAAATGTCATCGTTTCAAAAGGTTACCAGTCGGCGGGGCGGGTGATTTGATTTACCGGCCGAAGACAAATTTTACTGGCATGTGGTATTTTGTACGGGTGATTTTGGACCCTGCATGCATTACAGATTGAGCGTGATCACGGCGCTAGGAGGAAAAACAGGTCAGAGTGCTGGGACACGGCATCTGGCTGTGACTCACTTGTGTGGAAGTGGTGGAAGGCTGGAGGTATTCGCTGGGACTGACAGCAACAGTGGTGGCCATACTGTCCTGTTGTTCTGGGAAGCACACAGACACTGTGGTCAGATACAGGCGGCAGCATCGATTTTCACTGAGCGCTTCTTCAGTGCAGCTATTAAACATCTTGTCTTCACCTTTAATGCAGTGCAGTGCAATTTGGATGCACTGTCCAGTTATTACTCACTAACTGGTCAACAGGAAGTGCTCTTTTAGATTGATATTTAATGTAGCGGCTAAATTGCATGTTCAGTCAAGCTCCAATAACAACAATCTTGATGCTGATGATCACATGTTTAGGTAGGACAATAAGTTGCCTAAAAAATTACATGCTGCAATAAGACTTCTAAAAGTATATGCACAGTTTGTCTCTTCCTTTTCTAAAAGCTTGCCGTAAGTTGTTTTCATGAAGCTTATCATCTGCCCTACGAAGGTTTAAGGCCAAACAACCTTAAGGATCAAACACAAGGCTACTGGCAGCCATTCAGAAGCTCTAAGCAAATAAATGCACTATTGGACTTTGTGTTACTGCACTCAAATATCTTATGTTGGGAAAAGACATTACATTTATTGAACATATTGTATTTCCATTACGATAGTCGGCATAAAAACACTTAGGGCCGGCTGTCTAACACCTTAAAGAGCAGGGTAAATCTTGGGCAACGAGCTAACTAATGGCCAAAAGAGGCGGAGGCTGCTCGAGATTGTTTTGCACTGGGTGACCCATACCTGGAAGCCATGCTGACCTGACCTGCATTACAGCTTGTCTACAAAAGACATCCAGCACAGGTTTTAAATGAAACAACACATTTAAGTAACAATCTAATAAAATAGCTTCCCTATGAGACACAGTGTTTTACGTAGCAGTAGCACTTTTATTATTAGGTTTGGTTCCACATCTGTCTGTTTATGGAGGTGGAGAAAAGACTACATCAGGTCACGGCCATGTTGGCTGGCAAACAGACACTTCTTGTAATCAAACGACAGCTGGTTCGAATCAAACAGCAGGTGACAGATGACTGGCGTTTTCAACTAGTCATACTGGTGGGAAGGGCTGTGGTCAACATACTAGAAAGTGTTTACACCCGTTTAAAAACAACAACAACACAATACTTGATTTAGCCATGATGTATTAGAGCTGCTAAGTTGCTCATTTCAGGCTTCTATTGATCAATGTTCAAGCAGGAATTTATAATAACAAAAATGGGCTGCTTGTTGTGGGATAATATCTCAATAGCAAAGCCTCTTAACAGACTGAGTTGCTTATTTCTTCAATCTGGCAACACTGCGCTTTAGTGTGACAGAATAACCGGAGCTCAAACTATGTTGCGTCTGCAGAACAGGACGTGGTTCCGCCTGCGGTGCGAGCTGGCTCGTTTAAGGCGCTGTGCTATAGACGCTATGGATTGTGGGTGTCTTGATGTCGCTGTCGGCCGAAGAACTTTCAACAGGGTTCCTCAGTCTGAGCCACTTCTCTGTTCTCTTGGCTGAGGTACATTACGGGAACTATCAACGTGGATGTGTGCTTACACAGCTAGTGCAATAAGTCACTGTGCACAGAAATGCAAACTGCCTCTGCATTTTTACAACTGCGACGCTAAGGGGGTGCAGCTCTCAGCACGACAACTTATGCGAGTGTGACTTTAAGCCCTGCTAGTAAAGCTCGAATAGAAAAAAACAGGTTAAGCGCGGCCCGAAAATAGCCTCCGCCATCAAACACATAGTTGGGTTGCTACTAGTCTTTGCTGTGGACATCCAGCTAACGTTAGTTGGCGAGCATTTCTAACCTGGATGCTGAAGTGGCTAGCAGATAGCTTTAGCAGATTTGATCTCCGTGCAGCTTATTTTCTATTCACAAACTGCGCAAGATGGGAAAGTCAATTCAACTGCAACCCACAAATAACTTTATCTTTCAATGTGTAACAGAGAAGTGGTGGAAATGCACTGCTAGACTTGGAACTACAAACAAGCCATTATACGGACCAGCTACATAGCTAGCATATTTGGCTAGCTAACGCATAACGTTAGCTAGCAAGTCAAACTCTCTTTGATAACGTTACAGAAAAAGGCAGCCCTTTTTCCGGAAGTGCATTGCTTTTTTGGTTTGCATCACGGCCCGAGTCAAGTTCAAACACACTTCTTCATAACACATAATGTTCAACGCGTTTTTGTTCAATACACATAAAATGTTTTACCAAGTACAATGTAATATAAACACCGATGTTTTAATTCCTACCCACCGCTCATGACGACATTCGCTCTCCGTGAGCCTTCAAGAGCGAGCCCATGGAAGATTCCGCCCGCGCTGCTGCACCAATCCACGGACAATAGGCCGTTGAATGACTGTTAGACTGACCAATCGCCTTGAGCTGTCGTTGTGATTGAAATTCAATTGAACCAATCATAGAGTGATATTTTCTCACATCTGTCGATGGATGACAATTCCACCAATGGGATATCGAGATTATGTTGGGTCGGGGCGGTTCCACAGGCTGTGCCTTCAACAAGCATGTACCCTATTACAGCAGGGATACGCTTTCACTGACGTCTGTAATGTCCAATGTGATTTTTCTGGGGCAGTTCGGTCAAAATAAGAATGACATCCATTTTGATCAATGAGCTTCAAGTCACTTGTGCCTAACCTGTTAAATGTTGTCCTATATTTTGTTGTGTGAAACGGCGCGCGGGTTGGGCTACAGCAGGGTGACCCAGCCAATCTAAAAGGATTATTAGTTTATTTTGAGGCTGTGAACATACAAGGTGTCATAATATATCACTTGGACTGATAGTGACTTACTCACAGCTCACAGGTAGACTCACCTGGCCGTTCTTACCGGGTTTTACCTGGTGTAAGTGGGCCTGGTATACAAGCTGCTGTCGATGGAATACTTATCCAATACAGCAGACTGTATCCTACCCCTCCCAGCCTGGCATTTGGTCTAGTGTTTAGCCTTCTGTTATGTTTGTGAAATAACCTTTACGAAACACAGCTATAATGATCCTACAGGAATGTAGAGCAATACAAATATCACAACAAAACTATAAACCCCTACATGGATATTAAAGGAATATTACAGCGACACCATAGCAGATAAAAAATAAGCAGAATACGGTCACTATAAACTCACTATTGAGTACCACAGACATGGTATAAATTCTGCGGTTATTTAGTTATTTATAATAATTATTTTGCTATGGAGGCTTAAATGAACTCCAACTGTAGGAAGTTGCTTAGAATGAAACCTGAATATTTGCATTACACACAGTGAGTGAATGTTGGATGTGTACAGTCTTTAGTCTGCTGTGTCTCTACGTCAGTGGTCGATATGTTCAACACCCTGTGTGTGAATCGTCCTCGGCCAGTGAAGTGATTGTGCCTCTGACGTTGAGGAGCTTTACTTTACTCCTCGGCTTTCATGCCAGCCGGTGGAATACAGACTATTCACAAACCCACATGTAAGGGTGATCTGATCCCAGCTCTGCTCCAGTCGTGGCTGTCAGTCCCATCTGTCGTCAACATCCGCTGAGCTGCCCCCCCCCCCCCCAGGACTATTCAGATCAACAATGAGTGCAGCCCTTTTCATACAGGCTTTTCCCTGAGAGTGCTCCTGACCTTATTCAGATGCAGCCGCCTCCCTCTCCCCAGTATGTCCTCCCCTGCTTGGCCACATGGGTTTTTAAAGTGCTTGGAGAAAAGCGAGTCCTGTTTATAATTGAAATACTCGTCCCTCTCCACCTACAGTGTCCCAGCTGTTGGGGGTTTACTATCACCTTCTGTGGAAACCTGCATCATTTAGCTGGGACACTACTTCATTGTCTCTTCCCTGTCTCTTCCTTGTCTCTCTTCACTGTCTCTCTTCACTGTCTCTTCCTTGTCTCTCTCCACTGTCTCTTCACTGTCTCTTCCCTGTCTCTCTTCACTGTCTCTTCACTGTCTCTTCCTTGTCTCTCTTCCTTGTCTCTCTCCACTGTCTCTTCACTGTCTCTTCCTTGTCTCTCTTCCTTGTCTCTCTTCACTGTCTCTTCCCTGTCTCTTCACTGTCTCTTCCTTGTCTCTCTTCACTGTCTCTTCACTGTCTCTTCCCTGTCTCTCTTCACTGTCTCTTCCCTGTCTCTCTTCACTGTCTCTTCACTGTCTCTTCTCTTCCTTGTCTCTCTTCACTGTCTCTTCACTGTCTCTTCCTTGTCTCTCTTCACTGTCTCTTCACTGTCTCTTCCCTGTCTCTTCCCTGTCTCTTCACTGTCTCTTCACTGTCTCTTCCATGTCTCTCTCCACTGTCTCTTCACTGTCTCTTCATTGTCTCTCTTCACTGTCTCTTCCTTGTCTCTCTTCACTGTCTCTTCACTGTCCTCTTCCTTGTCTCTCTTCACTGTCTCTTCCTTGTCTCTCTTCACTGTCTCTCTTCACTGTCTCTTCACTGTCTCTTCCTTGTCTCTCTTCCTTGTCTCTCTTCCCTGTCTCTTCACTGTCTCTTCCTTGTCTCTCTTCACTGTCTCTTCCCTGTCTCTTCCTTGTCTCTCTTCACTGTCTCTTCCCTGTCTCTTCCCTGTCTCTCTTCACTGTCTCTTCACTGTCTCTTCTCTTCCTTGTCTCTCTTCACTGTCTCTTCACTGTCTCTTCCTTGTCTCTCTTCACTGTCTCTTCCCTGTCTCTTCACTGTCTCTTCCTTGTCTCTCTTCACTGTCTCTTCCTTGTCTCTCTTCACTGTCTCTTCCTTGTCTCTCTTCACTGTCTCTTCACTGTCTCTTCCTTGTCTCTCTTCACTGTCTCTTCCTTGTCTCTCTTCACTGTCTCTCTTCACTGTCTCTTCACTGTCTCTTCCTTGTCTCTCTTCCTTGTCTCTCTTCCCTGTCTCTTCACTGTCTCTTCCTTGTCTCTCTTCACTGTCTCTTCCCTGTCTCTTCCTTGTCTCTCTTCACTGTCTCTTCCCTGTCTCTTCCCTGTCTCTCTTCACTGTCTCTTCACTGTCTCTTCTCTTCCTTGTCTCTCTTCACTGTCTCTTCACTGTCTCTTCCTTGTCTCTCTTCACTGTCTCTTCCCTGTCTCTTCACTGTCTCTTCCTTGTCTCTCTTCACTGTCTCTTCCTTGTCTCTCTTCACTGTCTCTTCCCTGTCTCTTCCTTGTCTCTCTCCACTGTCTCTTCCTTGTCTCTCTTCACTGTCTCTTCACTGTCTCTTCCTTGTCTCTCTTCACTGTCTCTTCCTTGTCTCTCTTCACTGTCTCTTCACTGTCTCTCTTCACTGTCTCTTCCTTGTCTCTCTTCACTCTCTTCACTGTCTCTCTTCACTGTCTCTTCCTTGTCTCTCTTCACTCTCTTCACTGTCTCTCTTCACTGTCTCTTCACTGTCTCTCTTCACTCTCTTCACTGTCTCTCTTCACTGTCTCTTCACTGTCTCTTCCTTGTCTCTCTTCACTGTCTCTTCCTTGTCTCTCTTCACTGTCTCTTCCCTGTCTCTTCCTTGTCTCTCTCCACTGTCTCTTCACTGTCTCTCCACTGTCTCTTCACTGTCTCTTCACTGTCTCTTCCCTGTCTCTTCCTTGTCTCTCTTCACTGTCTCTTCCTTGTCTCTCTCCACTGTCTCTTCACTGTCTCTTCCCTGTCTCTTCCTTGTCTCTCTTCACTGTCTCTCCACTGTCTCTTCCTTGTCTCTCTTCACTGTCTCTTCCCTGTCTCTTCCTTGTCTCTCTCCACTGTCTCTTCACTGTCTCTCCACTGTCTCTTCACTGTCTCTTCCCTGTCTCTTCCTTGTCTCTCTTCACTGTCTCTTCCTTGTCTCTCTCCACTGTCTCTTCACTGTCTCTTCACTGTCTCTTCCTTGTCTCTCTCCACTGTCTCTTCACTGTCTCTTCACTGTCTCTTCACTGTCTCTTCCCTCTCGCCAGTGAAATATTCAAGTTGACATGACAGAGAAAGCACCGCTCACCAGTGATTTCTTTTTCTTTCTTGTTTTTACTGAAAACGCTGAGCCAGTAGCCAGCTTCAGGGTACTGAGAAACAGACTGAGCAAAGTACAACAGGGCATTTCAACAAATCAAACTGACAGGAGATCAGCCATGGCAGAGATACACACTGTGAGGCGGGGCCAGGAAACCAAGAGCACCCTCGTTCCCGCTCGTAGACTCCCAGTAGAATAACGCCAAGATCAGGTGGCTTCGATAGGTGACGAGTAAACTACACAATATATTGGCCTTGATTTTTTCTTTGGCTGCCCTTCATGTTTTTCAGCATAGGTGTCTTCATCATGATGAAGGGTGATGAAAACATGCAGGGTAGCCATTGAAAAATAAAGGCTTTTTTTTACTTCGGCATGCTGAGGAAGAGTGACTTCCTCTTTTCAAGTATTATTTGACCCTTCACTTTAATGAGCAGGGTTTTTTTGCAAACAGACTTCAGAGGAAAAATCCACCCTAAAACATTTTAACTCTGTTAAAAACTGCTAAAAGTTCCTTGCATTCCTGGGTGCATTTTGGACAACTGGCCAAACGTTTTAGCTTCCAGATTTAAGCTCTTTAGTTGTGTCTTTGATCAACTCCAGTTGTGTGTAAATGTGCTTTAAATTGGACTTGACTTGAAATGTAGATGATGACGTTCAACAATCATACAGAAGAAGCAGAGATACCAATTTCTACACCTATAGTAACCTCAACCTATAGTAACCTGGGGTGGCAGGTTGGCCTAGCAGTTAGATTGGTGATTGAAAAAATGACCTCTGACCTGGAAGTGCATGTGTGTGGGGTGATATGTTGTGTGTGTATCTAGTCAGGGGTGTGCAGAAAAATAATTTCACTGCATTTTTGTGTTTGTGTATTCCTTCATGAACCTGTTTCCTCAATAGACCAGAATGCAATGCAGCTGCAACATTTGAGTAAGGGGTCATTTTCATTCATTCATTTCATTGGCTACCTATCTCTCTGTGCCCATACAACCACCTTTAATTGAAGGCAAGTTGCTCCTTCTCTGGCTCTTGTCAAAAGGCATCCTGGGAAACGTAGGAAATCACTAAGTAAAGTATAAGTAGACAAGGCAAGTTGAGGGAAGATGGGTACGCCAACACTTCATCACAAAATAACTCCTGGAACGCCTTGAACATCACAGATTGATGATGTTGATTTAATGGTTTGGAGGCTCATGAAGCAACAACGCCCCGTGTTTCTGTTGGCGTGACATTACGTTTCAAATGTTGAGGCATCGCCATCCTTGTTTCACTGCATGCCTGTGACGGTAATGACGGTGAAGTTGAACTGAATTGAAAACCAACAAAAACCAATTCCAGACACCCTTTGCCAAAACTGACACACATGATCTTTGATGTGAAATTCAATTTTAAGCCTCTGGAGTGTGGATGACTTTCACGTCACTACAAACCTCATCGGTGTTAAACTACCACTCTGCTGGGTGTCGGTGATTTGGGAACAAGGGTGTCACAGATCCCCAGAGCAAACACACATCACGATGCTGTGCCCTTGAGAGTGCTGGAAGCAGTCCAAACCCCACGCTCAAATCAAACCCTGTTCCCTCAAGGTCACCTCTGCACCAATTTATTGTGTCGGGCTATTGCAATGTTTCCCTCTGTCTCCCTTTCTTGGACCAGTTTGTTGTATTTTGTATGTATGACACAAAGCCTTTGTTGGGAAAAGGTCAGGAGGTTTTCCTCTTTATGTTTTACGGCACAAGAATGAACCTGATGCTCGTTTTCTCCCACTGAACTGCGGCCTGGAGAGACAGGAGCTACATGCCGCCATGTTGGAGGAGTGACAACAAAACTATAGTAACATTTTCACCTCTTCCTCCCTCGCAAAACTAAGAATTTCTATTTGGTGGTCGGTGATTAAAATTGTTCTACAAACTGAGAGAAAAGATCCGAAAGGAAGCGACGCTCTCTTTGATGTTAAAGGAAAAATCCACCCAAAAACATTCAAACTGTTAAAAAGCAGCTACTGGTGATAAACGTTTCTGGGTCTGTTTAGTTGTTTGTATTGTTCTTCTTCCAGTGGATAACTGGCCAATCGTAGATGAGGTGACGTCACGTTGAGATATTTCCAGTCTGACATCAGAAAATGTTTCATGATCTAAACCTACATCTAAACCCTCTACATGTATAACCAACAACTGGATGCAACAAATTCACACCACTTCTCTCTGGGTTGTTGAAAGGCATTCTGGGAAACGTAGGAACTAACTGAAGTAGATGAGGCAGGTTGAGGGAAGGTGGGCTCACCACTTCAACGCTTCATCAAAAAATAACTCCTGGAATGCTTTGAACATCACTGATGAGATCTAACAGTTGAGGAGGATCTGAGGGTGAATTTCTGCTTTAAAGTTATTATTAGGATTGGATTGAGTTTTGGGGTTTAGGTAACACTCCAATATGGTGGCATGTCTCTCTACTTGTACCCACTCTCCAAGCCCCTATTGCCCCGCCTCCACATGTGTATATATCCTGAAGGTCTCTTGGAGTCCAACAGTCCTCATTTTGACTGGATGGAAGGAAAAACAAGGAAACAGCAGCAAACGATAGTTGTACAAAGAGACCAGTGCATCGGGTTTTAAAACTCCAGTTCAGTAGGTACAGGAAATATCTGTTTGAGTTCAAAATTCACGCTCTCTTTTTTTTCTTCCAGTGTGTTTGCAGGCTAGAAGACATCTCCAGTCCCTTCTCTCTGCATCTGCGCTTCCTGTGGACAGTTTTCCCGTCATCCAACTGCCAACACCTTCCCTCCTCTCATCAGTCAAAGTCAGTAGAGGGGCGGGTCCATCTGAATCCCACTGGATGCAGAGAATTTGATTGGCTGATGCTGGAAGACTGGCAGGACAGTAGAGTTCAGTCCTCCACACAGAAACCTGCAGAGGGATACAAAGTTTAGCTGTAGCATGACACGCTGCAGGTAACAGTCATAATCAGCTTAAATTATCACTTTAAGTTATCGCATTAAAGAATCAATAACAGCAAATAAAATAGCTACAAATGAAGACCTGTGAATATAAAAGAAAAAGAAAAAACTATTTTTCTTGGCTGACCCCCCGAGGAGGTCACTCCACACTCAGTAACAAAAACATTACCTTCCTTGGATTTTATTTTTTAACGTTGAGTTTGGAATGACAGACCCTTGTCTTGTTTGCAAAAGCAGACAAAACAGCAAAAAACATCTTCCCTGAATAAGGCGTCTCAAAAAGCAGACTAAGTGCAAATTCTATGAACCCCTGAATCAGCTGAGAGGATAAACTCCTCCCTTGTGAAGGGCGTGTCCTTTACTCCACAAGGAACCAAAAGTGTTGAGTAAAGCAGGCCAGTGTCCCAATCTCATTTCTCATTTTCACCCCTACCCCTCGCTCTTCGGCTTGGCCCTTGGAACAGAGTCACAAGGGGTAGTGGTTGAAATCTCCCCCTAAGAAATGGGACAACCCTTCAAGACCCTGATACGTCATCGATGATGTTTACGTAAACACACGTGACGAGTTTGTTATCGGAGATTACTATGGCAACAATGGTATTATCACAGTGACATTTGCCGTTCATCTGATGGAGATAGAAAAACATGGACGCTCGCGATTCGTTCACAATTTATAAGTTTCACGCTACCAATCGATCAAACAAGTCATCCAATAAAAAAGACCACTGCTTCATTACCAGTCCACTTCATGACAGAATAGCGTTAGCGGTGCTCTGTAGTCTAGCAAGCCGCTCCTAACATTACCCTGCCAGTCTGCACTGGTATTAGAGGAGCCGGAACAAGTGCAGCAACTTCGCTGATGGACTTTAGTTATATTTCATCATGTAACATCAAAGCGGAAATGCGACATGTAAATATGTCAAAATGCAGAACTGTCATGCACAAATCAGCTAAAAACAATGTTGTAACGTAACTAACTAGCGAGGTAGAGACATCGGCATACTAGTGATTTTTTGTTCTGCTTGTTATAAAGAAACGGTCTATAATACATTGAAACGACATTAAACTAAGATAATACCACGGTTAGAATATTTTAAAAATCTTTATTAACGAAGAAAATACTACAATTGGGATTGAGCCAGTAAGAGCATCACTCACTTGAGCTGAGATGATCTCTGCTGCTACGTCTGAGACTCGGCCTCTTGCCCTGCTCCCACCCTCGGGCGGATGCTCTTGATTGACAGGTACATCTCCTCCTCGGGGTCGTAGTAATAGAACTTCGTCAGGTAGGAGATCAGGGGTCTGGAGAGGCAGACGCAGACACCAAAGTCATTCATGTGTCCCCGGTAGTGTTGGTGCTAATGCTCCATGCTAACACTTTAGCATACACTATGTTGAGTGATAGTGTATTGTATGTATTATAGTGGATACTAAAGTGTTAGCATGGAACCTACTATCACTCAACATAGTGTATGCTAAAGTGTTAGCATGGAGCCTACTATCACTCAACATAGTGTATGCTAAAGTGTTATCATGGAGCCTAATATCACTCAAAATAGTTTATGTTAAAGTGTTAGCATGGAGCCTACTATCACTCAACATAGTGTATGCTAAGGTGTTAGCATGGCGCCTACTATCACCCAACATACTGTATGCTAAAGTGTTAGCATGGAGACTACTATCACTCAACATAGTGTATGCTAAAGTCTTAGCATAGAGCCTACTATCACTCAACATAGTGTATGCTAAAGTGTTAGCATGGCGCCTACTATCACCCAACATAGTGTATGCTAAAGTGTTAGCATGGAGCCTACTATCACTCAACATAGTGTATGCTAAAGTGTTAGCATAGCACACTGCAGCAATGTGTGTGTTATTGTGTGATAAAATGTGTGTTAGCTGAATAGACTTAGAGAGTTGAGTAGGTACTTGGGCAGCGGAAGCTCCTGGATGTGGTCGATGCGGACCATTTGTCGGATGCAGAAGCGACAGAGGTGCTGCAGCGACTTCACGTTGCTGAAGCGAGACACGGGATAGAGCAGCTGCACCGGGGTCGGAGGGAGCCCTGACACACACACACACACACACACACACGCACGCACACGCACGCACGCACGCACGCACGCACGCACGCACGCACGCACGCACGCACACACGCACATGCACACGCACACACACACACACACGTTTGAATTGTGAGGACCTTCATTGACTACATTCGCTCCCTAACCCTACCCTTAACCATAACCCTCTACACTACCTCTACGGGCATCACAACCCTAAACTAACCATAACTTCAAATTCAAGTTAATTTAAAAGCACCATGGCATAAAAATCTGAAATAAGATGCTTTTACAATCAAACATTTGAAGAGCAACTAAATCATTTGCTTTTTTAATAAAAGAAAATACAATTAGATCCATAAAAGAAAGTAATAATACAATAGCATGTAAGTGACAGTAGCATTATTAGTTAATACAAACTTTAATCCTCACCCTAATTTAACCTAATCCCATTTCTGATCTGAACCCTGAACCCAAATCCTAACCTCATCTAGATCATTAAAGGAGTGAGGAGCAGCAAAATGTCCTCAGTTTGGAGGATTTTCTTCATTGTTGTATCCTGGCAAGGACATTTGGTCCTCATAAGTATAGAAACACAGAAACACACCACTGAACACACACACACACACACACACACACACGATCATACATAGTTTGTTGAACAACAACTGAACATATAATCATACATACATGTGGACTAACAATCATAAATCATACATAGGCTTAACACAGAGACATACATTCCCTCCCTCGCTCTCCCTCTCTCTCTCTCTCTCCCTTATCCAGGCACTTCTCAATAAGTGGTAATTCACATCCATTTTTGATTGCGTCGTGTGAATGTGTGACCTATATTTTACCTGGTACTCGGGAGCGGAGGAAGTAGAGGAATTTGCCGTTCTTGGAGTGCATGATGGCTCGCTCGATGAACTCCACCACCGAATGGCAGCGGTCCTCAAACTTGGGGTGACACCACAAGCTGAACGTCCCTGGAGACGAAAGGAAAGACACTTGAGATCTCCACCTGTCATAGCTTTGTTTTCTTTAAAACAGGCTCCACCCCCTCCAATAACATAATTCTTCCAATTAAAGGTGCTACATGCATCATTTTAACATCAATAAATCACCACATTCATTTAGAGACATTAGTATAATTACTGTAAACCAGCGAGACCACCACTAGCAGCCTGTCAGCCTCTACCAGCCTCTACCAGCCTCTACCAGCCTGTCAGCCTCTACCAGCCTCTACCAGCCTCTACCAGCCTCTACCAGCCTCTACTAGCCTCTACCAGCCTCTACCAGCCTCTACCAGCCTGTCAGCCTCTACCAGCCTCTACCAGCCTGTCAGCCTCTACCAGCCTCTACTAGCCTCTACCAGCCTCTACCAGCCTCTACCAGCCTGTCAGCCTCTACCAGCCTCTACCAGCCTGTCAGCCTCTACCAGCCTGTCAGCCTCTACTAGCCTCTACCAGCCTCTACCAGCCTCTACCAGCCTCTACCAGCCTCTACTAGCCTCTACTAGCCTGTCAGCCTCTACCAGCCTGTCAGCCTGTCAGCCAACATGTTGATCCTCTTCGGGAAAGACGGGGGTCTTCCCGAAGTCTTAATGTGGAGAAACACTAGTGGTTTACAGTCATTATATCAAGTTAGTTTAATAAAACTTCCTAGGATAATGAAAGGACGCACTCAACCTCTATCAACCATGGTATATTTAAAATATTGAACAGGGAACATCAAGTAATATTTCTGTGAAGCACGTTGTATCTCTGTTCAGAAAGGTGCTTGGTATGATACTATGAATCTACTGTTACAGGAGCAGGACTGATCTGAAAGCTGCTGCAGGACAATCTGCCCTCAGTTCATGTCCGACACGCTGCAGACATGCAAACATGATTGTGGTGATGTGAATGTGTCATGGCAGTCGTGATGCGTAGTCGTCTGAGTAATGAATGTGACTCATTAATGTCATGCCCTGTGTGTGTGTGTGTGTGTGTGTGTGTGTGTGTGTGTGTGTGTGTGTGTGTGTGTGTGTGTGTGTGTGTGTGGTGTGTGTCTCACCCCAGTAGTGCTCCATGCGTGTGTGGTGTGTGTGTGTGGTGTGTGTGGTGTGTGTCTCACCCCGGTAGTGCTCCATGCGTGTGTGGTGTGTGTGTGTGGTGTGTGTGGTGTGTGTGGTGTGTGTCTCACCCCGGTAGTGCTCCATGCGTGTGTGGTGTGTGTGTGTGGTGTGTGTGGTGTGTGTCTCACCCCGGTAGTGCTCCATGCGTGTGTGGTGTGTGTGTGTGGTGTGTGTGGTGTGTGTCTCACCCCGGTAGTGCTCCATGCGTGTGTGGTGTGTGACGCCCTGCGACCTGAAGCTGAGGCTGAGGATGTACCGGGGGTCTGAACTGTCCCGGACCAGGAACGACCCGTCTGGTTTCCCCTTCAACTTCATCTCAGCGTCCTCCCAGTTCATCGGACCCCAGTACCAGCCACACTGGAAACACATGACCAGGTTAATACGCTAGTTATTACATTTACATAACAGGTTAATGTGGTAGTTATTACATTTACATAACAGATTAATGTGGTAGTAATTACATTTATATAACAGGTTAATATGGTAGTTATTACATTTATATAACATGTTAATATGGTAGTTATTACATTTATATAACATGTTATTATGCTAGTTATTACATTTATATAACATGTTATTATGCTAGTTATTACATTTATATAACATGTTAATATGGTAGTATTACATTTATATAACATGTTAATATGGTAGTTATTACATTTATATAACATGTTAATATGGTAGTTATTACATTTATATAACATGTTATTATGCTAGTTATTACATTTATATAACATGTTATTATGCTAGTTATTACATTTATATAACATGTTAATATGGTAGTATTACATTTATATAACATGTTAATATGGTAGTTATTACATTTATATAACATGTTAATATGGTAGTTATTACATTTATATAACATGTTATTATGCTAGTTATTACATTTATATAACAGGTTAATGTGGTAGTATTACATTTATATAACATGTTAATATGCTAGTTATTACATTTATATAACAGGTTAATGTGGTAGTTATTACATGTATATAACATGTTAATATGCTAGTTATTACATTTATATAACAGGTTAATGTGGTAGTATTACATTTATATAACAGGTTAATGTGGTAGTTATTACATTTATATAACAGGTTAATATAACAGGTTAATGTGGTAGTTATTACATTATATAACAGGTTAATATGCTAGTTATTACATTTATATAACAGGTTAATGTGGTAGTTATTACATGTATATATCCAGGTTAATATGGTAGTTATTACATTTGTATAACAGGTTAATGTGGTAGTTATTACATTTATATAACAGGTTAATGTGCTAGTTATTACATTATATAACAGGTTAATATGGTAGTTATTACATGTATATATCCAGGTTAATATGGTAGTTATTACATTTGTATAACAGGTTAATGTGGTAGTTATTACATTCATATAATAGGTTAATGTGGTAGTTATTACATTATATAACAGGTTAATGTGGTAGTTATTACAATTATATAACAGGTTAATATGGTAGTTATTACATTTATATAACAGGTTAATGTGGTAGTTATTACATTATATAACAGGTTAATATAACAGCTTAATGTGGTAGTTATTACAATTATATAACAGGTTAATATGGTAGTTATTACATTTATATAACAGGTTAATATGGTAGTTATTACATTTATATAACGATAATATAATTTCATATGATTCAAACTCGCATCATATACACCTAGACTAAGGTACAACACATCACTGCAGCTTGTCTTACCTTCTCCAGCTCTCTCAGACTGGCGGTGAAGTTGCTGGCCTCAGGCCGCCGCAGGGCACAAGGGGGTGGAGCCAGTCTGGCAGGTTGTGGGATGTCAGCCGATGATGAGTTTGGATGAGGAAGGGCCCGAAGGAAGGCGTCTAAAACAGACAAACAGTCCAAGTCACATCCAGTGTTGGGGAGTAGTTTTACAACATGTAATTAAAAGGACCATCAGTACTAGAGCTACCCTGGTATAATGACCATAAACACATGAGACCATGGTGGAGTTGACTGGTAGCCTCGATCTCACACCAGTGGTATTGATAGTGCTAGTGTTTCTCCAAATTAAAACTACATTTCCCATAAGCACCATTGCTTCCTGCCCCCCCCCCCCCCCCCCCCTCCCTGAAGAGGATCAACATGTTGGAAGTGATTTCTCCATCTTCCTTTCTCTCCTTCCTCCATCTGCCGTCTCCAGAAACTCTTTATCTTTAGCTCCGTTAGCGCTGGAAGAACACGCCCTCTTCCTGTTTGGTGAAGAACAGCACCCTCTTCCTGTTTGGTGAAGAACAGCGCCCTCTTCCTGTTTGGTGCCGTAAAGCAATCCAGCAGATTTCCCTCCAAATCAACCCGGTGGACACAAAGTAGAATGAGAGTAGAGACTGGTAGAGGCTGGTAGAGGCTGGTAGAGGCTGGTAGAGTTTGATAGGCTGGTAGAGGCTGGTAGAGGTTGACAGGCTGGTAGAGGCTGGTGGAGGCTGGTAGAGTTTGACAGGCTGGTAGAGGCTGGTAGAGGCTGGTAGAGGCTGGTAGAGGCTGGTAGAGGTTGACAGGCTGGTAGAGGCTGGTAGAGACTGGTAGAGGCTGGTAGAGGCTGGTAGAGGCTGGTAGAGGCTGGTAGAGACTGGTAGAGGCTGGTAGAGGCTGGTAGAGGCTGCGGGCCATTTACACTGAAGTATAGTCAGCAGTACGTTGTATAACCGGGCTAAGCTAACTTTGAATAAAAATATGTTGTAGACTGAACTCAGATGTAAATCAACATTATTTAAGAGACATTGAGGAGGTTACATGACCGTGTGGTCATACAACATGAAAATGCATCTCAACCACCAATAAACTACAAGAAGAAGAAGGTTACGTAGCAGCAATGCATTTTGGGGCATCTTGGTGCATTGAGTAACATCGGTTGCATAAATACATACAATTCTTGCTAATGTAGTATACATCCATAAAACCACCAGACTATACATGAAACACTACAGACTCATCTGACGTCACAAATAGTCCATTAATGGAGGCTTAGCGCCCGAATTCAAACAAAATTAAAAGTTTGCAAAAAATGAAACGGGCCAATCAGAACACGTTTGGGTTATGCTGTAGAAAGCTGATATGCCTTCGCTTATTTGGACACCCAGTACTGTAAGTTACCCCCCCCCCACCCCCCACCCCCCAAAACCCCACCCCAGCACTTCTTACCATTGAGGCTGAGACTGTGCTGGATGGTGGCGTGGGAGGGAGGAGGAGGGGGGAGAGGCAGGGGGAGGGACTGCAGGGAAGCTCCCATAACACTCACTAGGAAAGGCCCAGGCTGAGGCCCACCTATATCATCTGGAAGAAGAACAGGAAGGGAGGGAGGAGGCATGAACAGCAGAAAGGAAGGAAGGAGGGAAGGAAAAAAGAAAGAGACAGGAGGGAAGGGAGGTAGGAATGAAATAAGGAAGGAAAGGAAAGAAGTAAGGTGGGGGAGGAAAGGAACGAGGGAGGGATGAAGGAAGGAGGGATGAGGAAGAAATGATATATGAAATAGAGGAGAAGGAGAGGAGAGGAAAGAGCAAGGGAGGAAACAAAAAAGGAAGGAAGGAAGGAAGGAGATAGGGAAGGAGATATGGAGATAAGATGGAGATTGGATGATAGGGAAGGAAGGAAGGAAGGGAGGGAGAGAGGGAGGGAGGAAATAAGGAATGAAGAAAAGATAGATGGAGGAAGGTAAGGAAGGAAGGATGCAAGAATGAAGGAAAGAGAGGGAGGGAGGAAGGTAAGAGAGACGTCGGGATAGACGAGCAAAGGAAAGAAGGAAGGACAAGGAAGGAAACAGGAAGGAAGGGAAACAAAGCATTTCAGACCAAAGGAGGTATGGAGGGTCTACAACAGGTTTTCTGTCAGGAGGCCACGGTCTCTGATCTTTAGGGCTTCCTAAATCGACCAATCAGATTATCTGGAGTGAACTCGGATCTGATTTGAGTCGTTGTTGTTGTTGTACGATATATTTTAACGTTTAACTACCGGGGGGAAGATGTGGAGCGAGGCGGTGTTGGTGCTCTACCCAGCTACACAGCAGCAGAGGAGTGATGCTGTACCTTTAGTTTGGTTTGACAGTGGACTCCTGAGGCTCAGTGAAGAAAACACAAAACCACAAGCCAAGTCTCTCAGGGTCACAGAGACATGACGAACTCCAAGAACGAACAGGAAGGAAGGAAGGAATGAAGGAGGAGGAACGACTAGAAACAGGAAGTAGTTTGACGGTGGAAAGTAATGGAATGGAGGAGGTGGACGGAGACATTTACCTTCAACTCTGGTGACCCGGGTTCAATTAACCATGACCAGAACCTGAACCAGACCTGAACCAGACCTGAACCAGACTAGTTTAGTTACCAGACCTGAACCAGAACCTGAACCCTACTGGTTTAGTCAACTGACCTGAACCAGACTGGTTTAGTCACCTGACCTGAACCAGACCTGAACCAGACCGGTTTAGTTACCAGACCTGAACCAGACCTCAACCAGACTGGTATAGTAACCTGACCTGAACCAGAACCTGAACGAGACTGGTTTAGTTACCAGACCTGATCCAGACTGGTTTAGTTACCAGACCTGAACCAGACCTGAACCAGACCGGTTTAATTACCAGACCTGAACTAGACCTCAACCAGACTGGTATAGTTACCTGACCTGAGCCAGAACCTGAACGAGACTGGTTTAGTTACCAGGCCTGAATCAGACCTGAACCAGACCGGTTTAGTTACCAGACCTGAACCAGACCGGTTTAGTTATCTGACCTGAACCAGACCTGAACCCGACTGGCTTTAGTCACCTGACCTGATACCAGACTGGTTAGTTACCAGACCTGAACCAGACCTGAACCAGACCGGTTTAGTTACCAGACCTGAACCAGACCTCAACCAGACTGGTATAGTTACCTGACCTGAACCAGAACCTGAACGAGACTGGTATAGTTACCTGACCTGAACCAGACCTGAACCAGACTGGTTTAGTTACCTGACCTGAACCAGAACCTGAACCCGACTGGTTTAGTCACCTGACCTGAACCAGACTGGTTTAGTTACCAGACCTGAACCAGACCTGAACCAGACCGGTTTAGTTACCAGACCTGAACCAGACCTCAACCAGACTGGTATAGTTACCTGACCTGAACCAGAACCTGAACGAGACTGGTTTAGTTACCAGACCTGATCCAGACTGGTTTAGTTACCAGACCTGAACCAGACCTGAACCAGACCGGTTTAGTTACCAGACCTGAACTAGACCTCAACCAGACTGGTATAGTTACCTGACCTGAGCCAGAACCTGAACGAGACTGGTTTAGTTACCAGACCTGAATCAGACCTGAACCAGACCGGTTTGGTTACCAGACCTGAACCAGACCTGAACCAGACCGGTTTAGTTATCTGACCTGAACCAGACCTGAACCAGACTGGTTTAGTTACCTGACCTGAACCAGAACCTGAACCCGACTGCTTTAGTCACCTGACCTGATCCAGACTGGTTTAGTTACCAGACCTGATCCAGACTGGTTTAGTTACCAGACCTTTGCCCAAAGTTTGAATTGCCTAAACCCCCAGGGTATGAAATCCTGCTCCAAGGTGCTTGATTCTGGGAGTCCAGAAAGGGAGGGAGCACCACCTCGTGGGTGATGGAGTGAGGGTGGGTGACGGCCAGCAGGTCCTGATCCCATGCTTGAATCTACACCAACATTTAGTTAAGGTCACAGAACCGTCAGAGCTTCTCAGTCTTAGTTAGTTAGCCTGTATTCTATTTCCTCGGTCCCGCCACAAAATCCGAGAACTCATCACTGGCTCAGCCGGCCTATTGGAAGTGTTGCCATGGCGACAACACTCCAAACCGAGACGACAGCACTACAGACGGGTAGCTCTTTAGCTTTAGCTCGCTGACAGAAGTAGCTAGCTAATGGACACAACAGCAGCGCTACAAACACACCTCCATGTAGCTGCACCGCCAGCGCCTCCAGGAAAGAAACCATCCACAAACGACCAAGAAAAAAAGAGTCAGGGTCGTGGTGGTGTTCATCCTGACCTGCACTCAACGCCACAACGCCACAGCAGCCAAGAAGGGATGCCTAGAAACTGGAACCTTGTTAACCGTAATCTGCTTGTTGTGATTTTAATGCATGTATGTCATTTTAGAGCATGATCTGCCTTCAACATTACATTCTCTATGCTGGGCCAGTAATAGGCTAGTGCCTAAAATCCTTAGGTTCCACCCCTGACTAACCCTAACTTCACCTGAAGCTGTTAGCCAACCCTTTCACATGATGAACACGGAAAAATGATGAACACGTCCAAGTCCTGTTATCGTCACGTGATCCTTTCATGGAGGAACAACATGTGATCTGCGTTTCAAAGTTTGTGCTCATTTCACAGCTCGTTTTGAGACTGTGTTGACGTTTAAGTCTTTCTGTTGCTGTTAGCGCAAGAATAACCTCCATAAATCTTCCATTCCAGGTATGGTTCTCCTTATGTGCTTCCTCCTCTCAATTTGATCATTTTTGATCATATCGATGTTGTCTGGTCAAAATCCTGCATCTGCTACAATTCAAGGTTTTCAAACAGCCTCATTTTCAAATGTTATCCTGGGTTCTGAAAGGGCTTCAAGGCCCTGTGCAGCATCTCTACTCAGATTGCAGCTTGATGTGAAACTCATCATGTGTGTCTGAGTTTCCAGAACTGTGTGATGCCACATCTCAACCAGGCTGACTATAATAAGAGCAACGAGCAGCACCAAGGCTTTCTTTTGATGGAAGCTCAGGAACACAGAGCGTAGAAAAGACAGTTCTGCATCACCTTTTGTATCCGCCAGCTTCCTGCTTCCATGCACACCTCTGTGATGACGCATGAGCGATGCACAACATGTCATGTGTGTGTGGATGAGCAAGAGGAGGAGAAAGGCCGAAGCAGAGCGAAATAAGTAGGAGAGAAAAGTACCTAAAAGACTGAGACTCCGGCGGGGCGGGGGAGGAGGCGTGGGAGGGTGTGGCGTGTTCGCCCCTCGCCGCGAAATATCCACGTCCACCAGGGAAACAGTCTCACCTGAACCCAGAGGAGAAGCAGGGGAGAGAAAGGGGGGAGGAAAGAGCGAGAGGGAGGGGAGAGAGGAAATGAACGACGGCTGCAGTGTAGCTGTGGTTCTGTAAGACTATGTACACAGTAGAGGTCGGTCTTCTAGTGGTGGTCTGGTTTGTTTACGGTAACTATACCAATGTCACGACGTTAACCTGGTGATGATTTATTGATGTTGACGTGACACACGCAGAACCGTTAACTGGAACATGTAAGCAGCATCAGTATCATTCATAGGAGTCTGATGTGAGTCTAGTCAGAATAATCTGTTTGAATGCTGCATCAAGTTCAATAATGTGGTGGGAGGAGCCTAACAACACACCCACCGTTAGCCCCGCCTTCTCCTCCAGCATCCAAGCCAGGTTTCTACGCTGCTGCTGACCCTAGTTACAGTACATCCTGCATATGTGGTTATTGTAAGAGTGTGTTACTCTAGCAATTAGTGTATGACCTTTAACCTACATTAACCTATAATAATAACAAGAGTCTTAGTGTCACATAATCCAGTAGTTCTCAAACTGGGGTCCTGGGCCCCCTGTGGGGTCTTGAGGAGGCTACAGGGCGTCCCCAGCAAAACAGAGAGTGGTTTAATTTCACTGTAATTGAATTCCCTGTAAATCGCCCCAGTGGCAGATTGCATAAGAAAGGCTGTTTCTATTATAGGTCTGACTCTCACCACTTCTATCCCCGTGTACAGTCGAGACCAGCGGACCAACTTACTGGTAGAATACATGTAGACAGAGTTCAGTACACAGTTCAGTACTTAAATAGTTTCAGTAGCTAAAATCTAATGTGTGTGTGTTTGGAGATCTGATCTAAATACTGTTCAAAAACACTGTCATTACTACAGTACACAGTACACTACAGTACACTACAGTACATTACACTACAGTACACTACAGTACACTACAGTACACTACAGTACATTACACTACAGTACACTACAGTACATTACGCTACAGTACATTACACTACATTACACTACAGTACACTACAGTACATTACACTACACTACACTACAGTACATTACACTACAGTACACTACAGTACACTACAGTACATTATACTACAATACATTACAGTACAGTACAGTACACTACACTACAGTACACTAGAGTACACTACATTACATTACACTACAGTACATTACAGTACATTACACTACAGTACACTACACTACAGTACATTACACTACAATACACTACAGTACATTACACTACAGTACACTACAGTACACTACATTACATTACACTACAGTACATTACAGTACATTACACTACAGTACACTACACTACAGTACATTACACTACAATACACTACAGTACATTACACTACATTACACTACAGTACACTACATTACACTACAGTACATTACAGTTCAGTACAGTACAGTACACTACAGTAATTACACTACATTACACTACATTACACTACAGTACACTACATTACACTACAGTACACTACATTACACTACAGTACATTACAGTACAGTACAATACACTACACTACAGTACACTACAGTACATTACACTACATTACATTCCAGTCATTTATCAGATGCTTTTATCCAAAGAGACTTACAATAAGTTCATTCAACATAGAGAACTACTCGTCACCAGAAACCAGAAGAGCATTTCCTTCCTCAACATCATCATCTTGAGGTAATAGATCAATAAGTTATCTACCTACTTTTATTAAACACATGAGACAAATAAGTGAAGCAAATAAGTGCTAAGAGGAAGAGTCAGGGTAGTGTTTCTTAAAGAGGAAGAGTCTGGGTAGTACTAGTGTTTTCAGTGGAGAGTTTTAGTGTCTTGTGGTCTAAATGTGGTTTCTGAGGGAAAGTGGGTTGTGGCCGAAGCAGCAGACAGGCCTTACCGGCGAAAGCAGAGAGGGAGGCAGGAGAGAAGGCACTGTGGGCCCTGGTCAGTCTAGGCTGGCTGTGGCTGGAGGAGACAACCAGGGAGCGAGACAGAGGAGAGGAAGAGGAGGAAGAGGAGGAGGAGAGTATTAGAGCACAGTGCAGAAATGTTAGTAGCTGCAGAGATTCAGAACGTTAGCTGGAGGGTGTGTCGGACAGGAGTCCTGCACCTTCTTGGTGTTTGAGACTATTTGCTCTGTTTCTCGTGGAGCTATGTATTTCTAATCAAACCTTCAGTCTGCTGCTCTGGGTATAATAACTAAGCAGAAAAGTCCCTGTATCTAATAACATGCGCCACCAAAACCTCTAAACCCCTTAATATTGATTAACTAAAGACCAATGGATTTGGGGAGTCTAAGAGAAGGCCAATAAACCGTCATTCGAAGAGGCTAAATCTAATTCTAACTAATATTTCCTTGCTTGATTTTGAAAACAACACAGAAAGTTGGTCTAGGGACATTTCACTGCTAAAACTCAAAACAGCCATCAAGTGACAATTTCTGGGACCAAAGTGGAGCAATGACTGATAAGATGTTATTATTTGGTCAATGTGATAAATTATTAGTGTTTAGAGGAAACAGTGGCCCTGACGGTAGCCTACATTATATATGTATCCATGTAACTTTGCTAGATTTGTATTTTGTAATGATAAAACTACAATATCACATGTTAAAGTTGAATTTGGACACAGGTCCAGGGATGCTGACACCCTGCCATACCTGTCTGCGTCCTGCTCAGCACCACCTGCGCTCGCCATGTCCATCAGACTTCCGGCGGAAGAGACTGAATAGGCCACCGAGGGCCTCTTGTCCAGGAGATGATTGGAGCCACTGCAGCTCTTAGTCCGGAACAGTTTACTCAGGCGAATCTTTAGGCCCTTTCTGGACTTTCCGGGAACTTTGAGTGTCTTGTCCCCGCCACCTCCCCGGCATGTGGGCGTCCGCGGCGCACTGGCGCACCTCTCCGGCCGCCTCCTGGGTGTCGAAGCCTGGCTGGGGGTTGGGCTGGTGGCCCGGGTGGAGCTCTGTACCGGTGTAGGTGAAGGTGACGAGGTTGAAACCTGGGGGGCAACCTCTGATTCTCCAGGGGTTACCTGCGAGAACCGATTGACTACGTTCCCGTGGAGGCTGCACACCTGTGCGTCAAGGTGCGCCGCCGGGGCCAACCCCTCCACCTGCCTCGTCAGCTCCGCTTGGAAACTGCTGAGGGAGAATGCCCCGGACATTTTCTCAACTATTTCCCTTTTCCTGTTGAGCAAAAACGCACGGCGTCCGTTCTCATCGTCCGTCTCATCCTCCGGGCATTCGTCCATACCCAGGCCGGCAACATCCCCACTCCCCAGCCCTTCCAGCACCAACAAAGCATCGCTGGTCTCGGTCGGGTCATCCCCGGGCTCCATCCCCCCTGCTACCGACCCATGTGCGCCCTGACACGAACACTGCGGAAGATCCCCGGTTTTGAATAACATCTTGGGTACCGCACCGACCCCCAGCTCCCCGAACCGCCGGGCCAACTCGAACACGGCTCCCTCTCTCTCCCTGGTGGCGCATCCCCATTTCGAATCGATCACGGCGAGAGGGTTGGATCTGTCCGACAGCAAGGGCCACTCGGGCGGGTTGGTGATCAGACGGTGCCGACGACACAGCTCAGCAGCCCCCTGCATCTCCGCAGCCACCGTGGAAAATGAGACCGGGGGATGTGCTCCCCACGTCCGGCCCAGCTGCTGCGAGTCTCCGGGGCTCAGGCTGTTGTTGTTGATGGCCGGGCCAGAGGAGCCAGATCCCGGAGTCTGGTCCAAACCCAGCGCATCCCTCTGCTGATTCCGACTGTCTGATTCGCGGTCCAGAATCCCCTCACTATCTCGCATTATGTTGGGGAACACCAGGAGCTGAGGCCGTAGGCCGCCTCTGGGAGCGAAGTCAAAGCCCTGGGCCTCCATGGGGCTCTGCGGAGGAGGAGGAGCGGCTCTGTTCGCCATCATCCCGGCGGCAGGTGCAGCCGTCCCCCCGCCGCTCGGTTGGGCTTTGTTCACCGACGGCAGACGGCTGCTGGGATGTTCGAGGCCCGCCGTCGGATCTCGGGTGAAATCCAAGCCTCCTTTGACGGCGCTGTGAGCCAGGACCTCCTTCCCCAGCCCCGACACCACTCCTCCCGGCGACAGATTCCCGTTTTCTGCGTCCAAGCGGTCATCCTCGGCCGCGGAAACCAGGCGCATCAACACAAAATCGGGCGACATATCTTGCGCGTTGTTCATAATTATTCCTCAATATCGCGAAAGGAGAATTAAGAGATCTGCACTTCACATAGCTAACCGCGGAGATCTCTTCCTATAATAAAGAAAGGGCCAAGCCGCTGTCTCCCATAAATAGGCTACGAGCAAAACGCAAAACTATTTCAGGCGTTTTTTCATCCTCCCCTCCAACACGACAGCATCCATCTCTAAATGTATCCTAAATATGTCCGGCTTGCCCCCGGCAGCAGGCGGACCCGGGGTCCGACATACGGTCTGGTTTGGTGTAGAATAAAAGCCAGTGAAGTCTCCGGTCAGTGACCACAGTCTGCCTCTCTGTTCCCATCCAGGCCCCACCCGCTCCTCCACTTCCGCACATCCCATAATAGCACTTTATGAGCACAGATCATGTGCACTATAAATTAGTCTGTGGCCGTATGATATATATACCTGAGACACTTTCACATCTGAACAGCTGATTTCTGTTTCTACACAGTTCTTCTTCATCAGTAATATGGGTCAAGTGTAATCAATATGCATCATTCCTATAATATTCCTATAATATTCCTATATTGTGTCTGTGTGTCACTAGAGGGTTTACACTGACCTTAGGGTACTTTTTGTTTTCTTTTATCTCCTATGATATTGCAATAATATTCCTATAGTTATTTAAAGGTTTGGATTGCTGTAGTTGTTTTCAGATACAACAAGGCTGTTGTAGCCGTTACGGGGTTTCACCAGACAGGCTACCTGCTCTGATCCTGCCAGCCTGTCTTGGCTCAGGTCGCTGTACTGTATGCCAACTGAAATTGTGTCAATTTCAAATCAATTTGGCAGAAGAAGAGAAAGTCCAGCACTTTGGCCATGGGTGTTAATGGAGAATGGAAGATTAAGAGAGAGAAGAAGAAGAATGTGCAAGAGGAAACAGTTTTATTATTATTGTTTAGGCTTTTTACCTCAGGCCAGCGGAACAGAACAGAACAGAACAGAACAGAACAGAATAGAATAGAATAGAATAGAATAGAATAGAATAGAATAGAATAGAATAGAATAGAATAGAATAGAATAGAACAGAATAGAATAGAATAGAATAGAATAGAATAGAATAGAACAGAACAGAACAGAACAGAACAGAATAGAATAGAATAGAATAGAATAGAACAGAACAGAATAGAATAGAATAGAACAGAACAGAACAGAATAGAATAGAATAGAATAGAACAGAACAGAATAGAATAGAATAGAACAGAACAGAATAGAACAGAATAGAATAGAACAGAACAGAGTAGAACAGAATAGAATAGAATAGAATAGAATAGAACAGAACAGAACAGAATAGAATAGAATAGAATAGAATAGAACAGAACAGAATAGAATAGAATAGAATAGAATAGAATAGAACAGAACAGAATAGAATAGAATAGAATAGAATAGAATAGAATAGAACAGAACAGAACAGAATAGAATAGAACAGAATAGAATAGAACAGAACAGAGTAGAACAGAATAGAACAGAATAGAATAGAACAGAATAGAATAGAATAGAATAGAATAGAACAGAATAGAATAGAACAGAACAGAATAGAATAGAACAGAACAGAATAGAACAGAACAGAATAGAACAGAACAGAATAGAACAGAATAGAATAGAACAGAACAGAATAGAATAGAACAGAAAAGTCAAAAGTAGTTCTCTTAACATAAGCTAAGTCGAAGAACATGAGATGTTCCATGCAATGCAAAATACGTAACACAATAAAGTGCATACATGAAGTAAAACATGAATCACACTACAATGTATTGTTATTTAAAAAATGAAAATGTCCATCCCCATTATTCAATAACATTATATTGATGTGTCCTCTGCTACTAGCTAGCCAGCTAGCTAACAAGGCTAGTTAACTAACCAGCAACAACCAGGCTAACTAAATCAAATCAAATGAAATCACATTTATTTGTACAGCCCTTAATCACCGTTACAGTCTCTAAGGCTTCACAGCACCAACATGTGAAAATAATAAATGATTAGTACACGACATCCCCCAGCCTTAGACCCTCACAGAGGACAAGGAAAAACTCCCACAAAACCTTGTTGGAAAATTGGGAGAAACCTTGGGAGGGGCTACTCAGAGAGGGAGGGGCTACTCAGAGAGGGAGGGGCTACTCAGAGAGGGAGGGGCTACTCAGAGAGGGAGGGGCTACTCAGAGAGGGATCCCCCTACCAGGACAGTAAACTACTATCATGGATAAATATCATTGTCCAGTTTCTGATGCGATGCTAACAGATTTAAAATGTAAAATACTTCAGTCAAAACATACATACTACAAACATACAGACACATACAGACATACCATGTAAATGTAAAATCACAAGTACACAAAAAAGCTACTTGATAACAGTAACTAGAGTAAATGTAACTAGTTACTTCCACCCTTGGTAGTAAATGTAATCAACCACTCCATTAAAACTCCAGAGCCTGTTGGTCCATCAGGTTGTATCAATGTGTGTATACAAACAATACAACAGCAGTGTGTATTAATATTATTTGACAGGCAGATGGCGCTACAGACCATCCGCCAATGATGGATGATGCTGTTGAATACAAGTGATGATGAGAGAGGGGATGAACAGGCAGTAATGCTCTGTGTGTGTGTGTGTGTGTGTGTGTGTGTGTGTGTGTGCATGTAAGCCATACTGATAGAAAAAGGCAATGTGGCGTTTAGGGAAAACGTCAAAAATGAATCCATTTACGATGTGTGTTTTGTTCCCAAACTAACAAGTTAGATCATTTGAATCTTCATGGGACACTAAAACTCTCCACTGAAACCAGGAACATTCAATACAACATATCCATGCAGTCCCATTAGAATCAGTTCAGGTTCAGGGCTTCCCAACCAGTGGAGTATTTCTAATCCTACAATAAATATGTAATCAATCAAACGGCATCATCCATGGTATTGGAGGTGGATGACCGATGACAATATGGGCCTGATATATCGGTCTAACCATTCTGTGGCTCTATGAGGAGTTTGGATCCACAATGAGATATCCACCATTTGAAATGATCAACTCCACTACTACTACTACTACTGCTGTTAAATGCACTTCAGGCTGGATCCTCTACTTTAAAGGTATTGATTGATGAACTTCCTGGTGAGCTGCCAGTCTCCAGGCTTCCAGGACGCATCCCAGCTCCAACCCGGACTGGGCAGCTCTTCCAGGTCTTCCCCCGGTGGCATCCTCCGGGAACAGGACGGTCTCTCTGCTCCATCCAGTTGACACGACTCTCCTGTCAATCTCATCCTCACCCACACAGACACAGACACAGACACAGACACAGACACAGACACAGACACAGACACAGACACACACACACACACACACACACACACACACACACACACACACACAGGTTAAAAGGACCCGGCTGAAACCGGCCTTAATCGGCTGCAGCCTGCAGGATGGTAGTGAGTGAAACTACGTTGACTTCAAAATCTCCACCTTAACCCCAAAGTGCTGTGGTAGCTCAGTGTTGCTGGAACTGAGAGAATCCCCAAACTAAATATTTAATTCCTGCCTTGCCACTACAGTTAGAAAACCTCCGAGCTACTTCCTGGTCAGTGAACACACCGCGCACCAGCCTGGAGCTGTTCATGCTGGTGGGACTTCTACCGTCCTGCCTGGTGGACGAGACTCACTGGGTTTCCCTTAGGAGGACTCTGATCTATCATGCTACATACTCAGGTGGTGAATGAGTACTATTATCAGCAGACCGTTTACACTAAGCTATAACAACACCACATATTAAAGAGTGATGCTCTACATGGAGCAGGTTACATAACCAGAGACAGAGACGGGGCTGATGGACAGGGTGTAGGGTGACTCCTCTCCAGAAGAGGGCGGTAATACAACATGGAAACGGATGCCAACCTCCAATAAACTACATGAAGAAGAAGAAGGTTCCATAGCAGCAATAGTCTCTTGCATACTCAACCATTTACATGTTTTTTTCTTCTTATACACGTTTGCAGAAATTCTTGCCAATGTAGTTGATATCAAACCACCAGACGACACATGACACACAACACACTCATTTACCACACAGACATGAAGCGAGGATAGCACCCAAATTCAAACAGACCCACAGAAACACAAACAAGAGAGTGCGTCCGTCCAATCAAAATGACGTAATTGCAGCCAAAACATGACAGCGCAGCGCCTCTGCCCAGGATTGGCTGAACAAAGAGACACTGGTACTACTGGTACTACTGGTACTACTGGTTGTACTGGTTGTACTGGTTGTACTGGTCGGCTGGTCAGCTGAAGGAAACGTCCTCCAGTATCTCCCCTTTCAAATTCATAAACATCTCAGAAAGTCTGATCATTTCCACCAATTACCACTCCAGTCAAAACGAGGCTCAGGTGTGGCAGGGCGGGGCCAATCAGCTGCCACGCCTCCTTTGCCTTGTAAACCAATGGAAACGTTCATGTCGTCTGAGCTCAGTGGAGTTTACATGGGACAAAAGGTACAACACACACACTCTCACTGGCTGTCACTCCCGCTCACACACACTGAGAAAAACACTGCGACTAAACTGTCATACACACACACACACACACACACACACACACACACACACACACATACACACACACACTTGCATTGCCTCATTGTCTTCCTCAGGCTTGACTGCAGCACCTTCCCTGCTCTGCAGTATAGTCCCGGGTGGGGGTGGGAGGTGAGGTGGTGTGTGTGTGTGTGTGTGTGCGGCGGGGAGGGTAATTCTCTCTCTCGTTGCCATGGCCACCAAAACAAGGATTCTTGCCTGCATCACTCCTCCCAGAGAGTGGAGTTGCCTTCTGAAGAGAGAAGAGGAGCTGCATCTCTCCGTCCATCTCTCTCTCCCTGCATCTTGTTTCACACCTCTCTCTCTTTTCTCACGCTCACCCACACTGCACACACACACACACACACACACACACACACACACACACACACACACACACACACACACACCACAAGTAACAGGGAATTCCCTGATATTGCTAAACCTACAAATAACTATAATTTAATCTATCACTCTCTTGTTTCCATCATCTATGTCAACATCCTGCTGTAAGCATCGATGACCCCCCCCGTGTGTGTGTGCATACATACATGTGTCTGTGCATGCACGTGTGTGTGTGCATACATACATGTGTCTGTGCATGCACGTGTGTGTGTGAGTGACAGTAAAAGAGCATCGTTCGCCCCATCCACCCTCTCTCTCCTGACCTGCCAGTAGGGGTTAATCCATCCAGCAGGGGGATTCCTGATGGATGCCCAAATACAACAAAGCTTAACCCTCATCCATGCATCATCTTCCACACACACACACACACACACACACACACACACACACAGGCGCCGTGGCCAACAGATGTACCACTCTCATCACCTTCTACAACTGAGCATCCCTATGAAAATAGAAGAGGGAAGCAGGGAGGGAGGATGGGAGAGAAAGAGGGAATGATGGGAAGAGGAAAACAGAGGGAGGGAGGGAGAGGCTGGACAGCAGGACGAGTCACCATCAGAGGGTGAGAAGCTCTTTCAGTAGATGCTTTGGAGACAGAGGAGCCTGAGAGAGGAGAAGAAGAAAGAAAGAGAAAGAGGAGAGGATCTACTCTTCTCTTCCCATCCCTCCATCTCCACATCTCCACCTCTCTGCTCTCCTCTCACCACCTGACACGGAATCCCCCAACTTTGAGGCTTCTACATCTTCCTCCTCCTCCTCCACCGCCTCCTCCTCCCAACCCTCCGTGTTGCGCACGCTGCGTTTGCTTTGGTCTGGAGCGCTGCGCACGTTTCTCTCTCTCTCTCTTATTTTTTTTATTCTTTCTGACATCGGCCAGCTTCGTCCCACCCTTCCTCCTGGACTCTAACGGCGCCAGGCAGCGGACGGACTGGAAGGGGATTTGCGCCCCGCGCCCCCCTCCCACCGACACGCAGGATTAATGATGAGAACGTGCGTGTGTAGAAGGGTCTGTGCGCGCGCGTGTGCGACACACGGATGGAGCTGTGCGCTCGGAGTGTGAGAGCGCCGCAGACCGACTGGCCGTCCTCCCAGACAGACACCTGCTGCTGCCGCACCTCAGCCCGCTAAAATGGAAAAATCCCACCGGAAAGTCCGAACCGCCGCCAACATGTGACATCATCTTTCTTCTAGGGAATCACAAAGGTGTCTAGAGACAGTAAGAGACGCCCCCCCCCCACACCTCCATACTCCCCACAGAGTGAGATCCAGGATGGGTCCTGTTTGGCTTCTTCTTCTGCTCCCAGCCCTCCTCAGAGCCCAGGTGACTCCAGACTTCATCTCTGGAGCTTCGGTGGCGATGGAGGCGGAGAACAGCACTGACTCTTTGGCGAACAGCACAGGAACCTCGGACCGGCCCTCCAGCCCGGAGTCTTCTGGGTCGGAGCTGGCGCCTTCAGAGGCCCCGGAGGAGGACTGGTCACCAGCAGAGACGTTTTTATACAGCGGAGATCCCTCTGTTCTGGATGTGGGCGAGTGCTCCCGGGCGTACAGCCTGCCGGGGCAGACCGGAGCCCTGCCGGAGAGTTTCTACCGCCCCCTCCTGTCGGCCGTGGACGCCCTGGTCAACACGGCCAACTTCCTCAACATGATCTTCCAGGCCAGCGACCTGCGGGAGAGCACTGTGAGGGAGGACATGGAGTGGTACCACGCCCTGGTCCGGGCCCTCCTGGAGGCCGACGTGCTCATCGAACGGGCCCTGCTCACCTTTGACGCCGACCCAGTAGTCCCGGTGCCCCAGCTGGTGCTCCGCGCCACCCGCAACCTGAGCCCCAAGGTCCAGACCATCGTCCTGCAGGACCTGTCCAAGGCCTGGGAGAGCCTGCACCCCCCGGCCCCGGCCCCCGACGACCGCTGGTTCAGACGCTTCAAATTCCCCCAGTCCAACCAGCCGCTGGCTGTCCTGTCCAAGCGGGTGCTCCTCAATGACCTCAGCACCTTGGACACGCCCAAGTGGGGGCAGGGCGACAGTTACGTGACCAATCGCAGTGGGGTGCGCTGGGCCGACGGCCCCTTCCTGGAGTGTAAGGACGGACGTTTCCTGCCCACATGGATGCTCACGCTGTCCACTTCCTTCTATGGCCTCAAACCTGACCTGACCCCGGAGTTCAGGTTAGGACCTACACACTCACATGCATGAACACACCAGACGCTATAACACACACACACACACACACACACACACACACACACACCCACCCCGGCTGTCTCATGATGATGATGTCAGTAATGGTAGACAGGTGAATCTTTTTTATACTGCATTCAATTCAAAGTCATAAGTCTGAAATTCCCAACGAGTAGGTTGTGTTATGACCTTTGTGGTTGAGCTCAGAAAAACCAGAGCACAAACATTTCATATATTGGCCAAATGCAACGTTAGCTATCAAGTTAGCATAGAATGCTAGAGAAGTGCAACTTTAAATTTCAAATGTATATATTTCACCATTTACTGCACAGGAGGTTTGACAGATTTAATATCACGTAATGCTGAAAATCATTTATCCGTATTTTTCAGGATTAAAAGTTAATTCAATTATTATGCCGCCATGTTGACGTCTGATCAGCTGAGAAATCTCGCCCGAGTTTCTTTCTTGGAATTCCGACTCGAAGGGCCTGTTGCATTTGAATTCACTCTGCTCCTGACTGTACTATATAACAGCCCTGGGGTCAGGGTAGGACCTACCCCTCCGTCTGTCTCATTCTGATGATGTCACTGCCTGTCACTGTCGGTAGACAGAGTTTCATGACCCAATTCAAAACTGGGATAATGTTATGGTATATGGTTGTTAATATTAAATGTAGGTTTTTTTCTCTCAATCCCTGAAAAAGAAAGAAGAGTTAAACCTGTATTGGTGTTTGACAAACCGCCCTAGCTCTGCAGGAACAGACTACAATAGCTGTGACCCCCGTGACCCCCCCGGTGCTCTGGAGATGCTCCGATAAGCTTTGGAATAAGGGGCAGGATTGAATCAACAGAGATACAATCTGACATTTGAAAGAAAAGCTACCTAAAGGCCACACAAGTTTCTGCAGAGGAAACGTGGAGCTGGAGGGGATGCGGCTGCAGAAAGGGATGATTCAATAAGTCTGAGTCTATTTAGCTGTTCAGCTAGTCGTCTTCTGCATGACACTCTGAAACACATCCGTCTCTGTGCTTTTTCTTTCTTTGTGTGTGTGTGTGTGTGTGTGTGTGTGTGTGTGTTCCTGTGCCAGGGGTGTGATCCGTGTGGATGTCAACATTCAGGGACTGGACGTGGACCAGTGTGCGACAGGAGATAGCTGGTTTGCCAACACACACCAATGCAACCGCACAACCATGGAGGTAAACCATCTGACATGTTTACCAGGAAGGAGGTGGCTAGAATCTGAGGATCCAGAATGTAGAAGTTGTATTTTGTTGTAGTTTAGTATCTGGTTGGTTCAGGTTCACACTGACCAATCACAAGCCAGCCAGAAGTCCCATGACTCCCCAGCAGCTGGTTGGTTGGTTGAGTTTTGGTAACCTGTCATCCCACCAGGTTAGAGAGTCCAGACCAACCTGGTTCCAGTCTGGAACTTGATCTACCATGATGGACTTGTCTGCTCTTCTCTGGTGTTCATACCAGTTAAGAACACATGAAGAAACATCTGGACATGACTGACCAAGTCTCCTTCTACCCATAATGCCTTGTGTTCTGGGGTGGTTTCCTGTAGCTGGTTGGATCCTGTTCTCTCTCCTAACGAACCACCACAGTTCTCTTCTACCCATAATGCCTTGTGTTCTCTTGTTAGAGGACTGAGACGTTTTCAGGCATCTCGTTGGTTATTTGGTGAATGGTGAGGACCAAAATCAAAGTATGATGTTTTTTAGGATTGATGATGATGAAATTATTTCTGAATCCTCAGTTCTCACCCAGACGAGGCCGTTCTGGCCACGAGAGCTGACATGAGGTCAGTGAATCACAGGATACTCACCTCTCATCAGCTACCACTCCAACGTTTTTACCTATCATCATTTATCCGAGCGAGGTTTACTGAGCGTGCTCTTCTTCTCTGCTCTGCCTCATATTCATACATTTAAACACACTCACCTGCCTTGCTCATTCCAACAATAGTTAGTGAAGGAGAGGAGAGCGTTTCTCATTCACTCTCCTTTTCCAGCTGGTGTGGGGATTCGAATCGGCCATGTTTCTGTCAGTCCCACTCCTCTAACCTTTCACTCGGCCCTACGAAGCCAAGCAGCAGTAGCTGAGTGAGTAATCTGAGGAACACTGAGGAAAAAGACTTCGTTTATCTGCTGTCTTGCCAAAGCTGTGTTCCGTTCAGAGGCAGACTGTGTATCATTTATTAATTCATGGGTAGAGTATTTGTTGATGTGAACTTGAAACCCTTGAGCTTTAAATCATAACGGGTTTAAAGCTCAACTCTCCTAATAAAAGTATCTGGGCAGTTTGTGCCTTCAGGCGTTTCTCCTCAGTGTCAAAGTGATGAAACTCCTCCGCTTGATGAATGATCATTTTTCATTTCCTCCAATGGGCCCAGTCCTCAACCCATAGGAGATCCTGTAATCCTTCAATTCAGGTTTTCACTCGATAACACTGATATGTGCCCTTATCATGTGTCTATTGGCTTTCATTTGAACTGATTGGACTGATTGAACTGATTGGACTGATTGAAATGATTGGACTGATTGGACTGATTGGACTGATTGGATGTGCTATTGAATGCCCGTCTTCCACAATTTGAAAGCAGCAGTTGGGTATTAGACAGGAAATGGGGCAACTGCAAGTCCTGCCCCCCGTCCCCAAGTTAATTACCACATAAAGCTATAGAAAACATTTATTGAGAACAAACTGTCAGAAAGTGGAAGTAGAAAGTCCATGTTGGTAAAGGTTGCTAAGCCGCTGAAAACTGTGGACGACCTGGTAAAACGATCCGCCCGGTCTGAGGCGCTCAGCTTAGCCTTTTTTATCTTTCACTCATGAGTTCATTCAGTCTGGTCTCTCTTCACCTCCACCCCTGTCGTCGGTTGTGTCTGTTCCCTCTAGGTAAGCCTGGTCTTGACTGTAGTTACATCATGTGAACTGTTTAGGACCTCTCAAAATGCATTAAGCCCTCTCATGTTGTTTTGCCCTCCATCCTTTGCTCATGCTTTCACCCGTTAGCCCCTCTTCTCTTTCGTCTGCTCCTCTTCACCTCCACTCCTCTTTTGGATTCAGCCTCCCTTTTGTCTGCTCGTCTGTCTGCGTGGACCCAATCCTCTACATCTCATCTCACCCTTCTATTTAAAGATGGCTGTGCTGGGTGGCGGGCTGCGGGATGATCTGCTGGATTAAGGCGATAATCCAGCCGCGCTGACATACTTACCCTTCATGCGCCGCACTCACAGAGTACCGAAGCACAAGAAAAGAGCAGTCCTAAAAATCCCCAAATCCACCCGTCCTCTGTCCCGCCTGGGACTGCCTGGCTTAGTGGGTTCAAACCCTTTGGCACTGTGGAGAGTGGGCTGGGGCACCACTTCCCCCATTCTGGGTCGCCTGTCCTGTCCTGTCCTGTCCTATCCTGTCCTGTCCTGTCCTGTCCCATCCTGTCTTGTCCTGTCCTGTCTTGTACCATCCTGTCTTGTCCTGTCCTGTCTTGTACCATCCTGTCTTGTCCTGTCCTGGCCTGTCCCATCCTGTCTTGTCCCGTCCTGTCTTGTCTTGTCCTTTCCTGTCTTGTCCTGTCCTGTCTTGTCCCATCCTGTCTTGTCCCATCCTGTCTTGTCCTGTCCTGTCTTGTCCCATCCTGTCTTGTCCTGTCTTGTCCCATCCTGTCTTGTCTTGTCCTGTCTTGTCTTGTCCCATCCTGTCTCGTCTTGTCCTGTCTTGTCCCATCCTGTCTTGTCTTGTCCTGTCTTGTTCCATCTTGCCTTGTCTTGTCCTGTCTTGTCCCATCCTGTCTTGTCCCATCCTGTCTTGTCCTGTCCCATCCTGTCTTGTCCCATCCTGTCTTGTCCTGTCCCATCCTGTCTTGTCCCATCCTGTCTTGTCCTGTCTTGTCCCATCCTGTCTTGTCCTGTCCCATCCTGTCTTGTCCCATCCTGTCTTGTCTTGTCCTGTCTTGTTCCATCCTGCCTTGTCTTGTCTTGTCTTGTCCTGTCTTGTCCCATCCTGCCTTGTCTTGTCCTGTCCTTTCCCATCCTGTCCTGTCCTGTCCTGTCCCATCCTGTCTTGTCTTGTCCTGTCCTGTTCTGTCCTGTCCCATCTTGTCCCACCCCATCCCCATGTCTAGTCTAGTCTTGTCATGTCCTGACATTTCCTGTTCTGTCCTGTCCCGTCCTGTCCCACCCCGTCCCCTTGTCTTGTCTTGTCTTGTCCTGTCCCACCCCGTCCCGATGTCTTGTCTTGTCCTGTCCTGTTCTGTCCTGTCCCATCTGTTCCCACCCCATCCCCATGTCTAGTCTAGTCTTGTCATGTCCTGACGTTTCCTGTCCTGTCCCGTCCTGTCCCACCCCATCCCCTTGTCTTGTCTTGTCTTGTCCTGTCCCACCCCGTCCTGATGTCTTGTCTTGTCCTGTTCTGTCCTGTCCCATCTTGTCCCACCCCATCCCCATGTCTAGTCTAGTCTTGTCATGTCCTGACGTTTCCTGTCCTGTCCTGTCCCGTCCCACCCCGTCCCCTTGTCTTGTCTTGTCCTGTCCCACCCCGTCCCGATGTCTTGTCTTGTCCTGTCCTGTCCTGTCTTGTCTTGTCTTGTCTTGTCCTGACGTTTCCTGTCCTGTCCCGTCCCACCCCGTCCCCTTGTCTTGTCTTGTCCTGTCCTGTCCTGTCCCATTCCATCCCGATATCTTGTCTTCTCCTGTCCTGTCATGTCCTGTCCCATCCTGTCACCTCCTGTCCTCTGATCTATCCTGTCATCTGGCAACAGGGTGATGCCTCCGGCAGACACTGGGACAGACAGGGTGGGGTCTGGGGTCCCTGTCTGGGGTCACCTGTCCTGCCCCGTCTTGTTTTGTCTTGTCTTTATTGTAAATATATAATATAGTGGCTGAGGGAAATGCTTTGGACACTTGGACATCGTCCAACATTAACAGGCAAATATCCACTGAACTATTACGATAAGGAGAATTAAGTTGACAGCAGTGAATAATCCATAGAATGTTTAACCCCTTCAGCATGCCATTAGGTCCTTTAACATCTGATGTGGGGGTTGTGGTGATGGCTGTGTGTGTGTGTGTGTGTGTGTGTGTGTGTGTGTGTGTGTGTAGGTACAGGATTTCCCTGGAAAAGGATAATGCTCTTGGTGGAGGCATTATGTATCCATTTAGCTTTTAACTTAGATTAACACAGAGAGCATCCAAATGCGAGTGTGTGTGTGTCCTGACTGGTTAAATAGAAGCTAGCATCAGAGAGAAATAGAGTGAGAGAGTAATGTGGCCCCATTTCTAACCTTTATTAACCCAGGTAAGCTTTACAGAGCATGCATAAACCCTGCTTCACATTCATGCAGTCAAACACATTCACACTGGGAGCTGACCAGTATGACCACAGTCTCTACTGGTTCTACTGGGAGCTGACCAGTACGACCACAGTCTCTACTGGTTCTACTGGGAGCTGACCAGTACGACCACAGTCTCTACTGGTTCTACTGGGAGCTGACCAGTACGACCACAGTCTCTGCTGGTTCCAGCGGTAGGGGGCATGTCAGTAACGATCAGTAATGATCAGTAGGGGCCATGTCAATAACGATCAGTAGCGGGCGTGTCAGTAACGATCACTAGGGGGCGTGTCAGTAACGATCAGTAGCGGGCGTGTCAGTAACGATCACTAGGGGGCGTGTCAGTAACGATCAGTAGGGGGCGTGTCAGTAACAATCAGTAGGGGGCGTGTCAGTAACAATCAGTAGGGGGCGTGTCAGTAACAATCAGTAGGGGGCGTGTCAGTAACGATCACAGGGGGCGTGTCAGTAACGATCAGTAGGGGGCGTGTCAGTAATGATCAGTAATGATCAGTAGCGGGCGTGTCAGTAACGATCAGTAATGATCACTAGGGGGCGTGTCAGTAACAATCAGTAGGGGGTGTGTCGGGGGTGTCAGTAACGATCAGTAATGATCAGTAGGGGGTGTGTCAGTAACGAACAGTAGGGTGTGTCAGTAACAATCAGTAGGGGGTGTGTCAGTAACGATCAGTAATGATCAGTAGGGGGTGTGTCAGTAACGATCAGTAGGGGGTGTGTCAGTAACGATCAGTAGGGGGTGTGTCAGTAACAATCAGTAACGATCAGTAGGGGGTGTGTCAGTAACAATCAGTAACGATCAGTAGGGGGTGTGTCAGTAACAATCAGTAACGATCAGTAGGGGGTGTGTCAGTAACGATCAGTAGGGGGTGTGTCAGTAACGATCTGTACGGGGCGTGTCAGTAACGAACAGTAGGGGGTATGTCAGTAACAATCAGTAATGATCAGTAGGGGGTGTGTCAGTAACGATCATTAGGGGGAGTGTCAGTAACAATCAGTAATGATCAGTAGGGGGCGTGTCAGTAACGATCAGTAGGGGGCGTGTCAGTAACAATCAGTAATGATCAGTAGGGGGCGTGTCAGTAACGATCAGTAGGGGGCGTGTCAGTAACAATCAGTAAGGGGTGTGTCAGTAACGATCAGTAATGATCAGTAGGGGGTGTGTCAGTAACGATCAGTAGGGAGTGTGTCAGTAACGATCAGTAGGGGGCGTGTCAGTAACGATCAGTAACGATCAGTAACGATCAGTAGGGGGCGTGTCAGTAACGATCAGTAATGATCAGTAGGGGGTGTGTCAGTAACGATCAGTAGGGGGTGTGTCAGTAACGATCAGTAGGGGGTGTGTCAGTAACGATCAGTAACGATCAGTAGGGGTTGTGTCAGTAACGATCAGTAACGATCAGTAGGGGGCGTGTCAGTAACGATCAGTAACGATCAGTAGGGGGTGTGTCAGTAACGATCAGTAATGATCAGTAGGGGGTGTGTCAGTAACGATCAGTAGGGGGTGTGTCAGTAACGATCAGTAACGATCAGTAGGGGGTGTGTCAGTAACGATCAGTAATGGTCAGTAGGGGGCATGTCAGTAACGATCAGTAATGATCAGTAGGGGTTGTGTCAGTACCGATCAGTAATGGTCAGTAGGGGGTGTGTCAATAACGATCAGTAGGGGTGTGTCAGTAACGATCAGTAGGGGGTGTGTCAGTAACGATCAGTAACGATCAGTAGGGGTTGTGTCAGTACTGATCCGTAATGGTCAGTAGGGGGTGTGTCAATAACGATCAGTAGGGGCGTGTCAGTAAAGATCAGTAATGATCAGTAGGGGGCGTGTCAGTAACGATCAGGTGTGAAAGGGACAGAACAGACAACAGAGAACAAAATAAAATAGAACTTGTCTTGTCTTGCAGTGCGAGGCCATTCCAGGCCAGGGGTTCCAACTGGGCCAGTACTGCTGCCGATGCAAAGAGGGCTACTACACCCCCCCTATGCCCGGCCAGGACACTGGTAAGGAGTCTCTAACCTCAAGATCCATTTCCTCCTGACTGAGAGGCTAGCTGCTGGCTAGCTGCTGGCTAGCCTCTCATCTAAACATTGTCCTGTACTACTACTGTCCTGTCCCCTGTAGCCTTTCCTCTTTCTCCACAGTCCTTCATCTAATTCAACAACACACTTTTGAAGAAGCTCATTCAGTTTCTTTGCTAGCACAAAGAACACCTCCATGTTTGTCAATTCAAAATAAGATATCCACCATTTGAAACAAGTGACACCTGTTCTTACAAAATGATGACGGATGGACCGATCAATCAAAACACATCAAGTCACTGTCAGGATAGTAGAACAAGATAAGGACTGGATCCTTTATTACATTCTGAGCTACAGGTAATGGTTTGATATCCTGCTGTATGAGAATTAGGCTTTTATATGTGTCTGTGTGTGATGCAGATGGCGGCTTTGTGAACGGGAGCGGTGGTGGCGGTACGTGTTACCCGGCCTTGCCCATCTGTCTTCCATGCTGGCCAGGCTGTAAGAGTTGCCAGGACGGCGCCCCCTGCTGGGTGCAGGAGGACTGGTTCCTGAGGGCCGGGGTGCTGGCCATCCAGGGCGTCTTCATGCTCCTGGTGTTCATCAGCATGCTGGCGGCCTACCGGCACCGCCGCAGCCGGGTCAGTCGGGTCTTTTGGCTAACCGGGGCCACCGTACGGGTGGAGGGGTAATCAGGAGAGCTGTTCTGAGCCATGATACTTCATGTTGTTCTGTATTATGTATTGGATTCTGCTTGTTTTTTTAACCTAAGATGAAACTTAGGTTAGGTTGGTTTGTCATCTGGACATCACTAATGGAGTCTCTGACTTGATTGTGACGTGGCGACTATGTTGTTCATGCTTACTAGTTTTTGATTTGTTGTCAAATCAAATCAAGGGGCAGTTACAGTCATAAGTTATATGTTATGTCATATTTTGGGGAGGAAGACTGAATTACTAAATTATGGAAGAAGACTGAAATTGTTGCATCTGCAGTGTTTCCTCTTTTCAGTCAGCAGAGGACGTTACTACTGCTGTTAGACAAACTCAAGTTAAAGTTACACTAAACTCAAAGAAGTTTATTGTCATTGTTTTTATTTTGATGAAGTATGGACAGAAAATAGTTTTTTCATGCAGTCACCTACACAGGGATAGATCTGGAATGAAAACTAAATGCACTACTGCTACATAGAACGAGTCTATTGAGGCTTTGCGGTTTCAAGAGTTGATGCTACACAGTGAAGCTGAGCATCATTACAGCTCAATCCATCAGGTCAAAAGATTTACTGAGGCCGCTGTGGACTCCGAACACAACGCTGGTAGCAGAAAGGCTGTGAACGAACCTCCTGACTGTCTTTAACCTCTTTTAAACCTATTTTAAACACCATGTCTTTTACCCCCCCCCGCCCCCCCAGAGGATCCGGGCGTCGGGCCTCCTGCTGTTGGAGAGCATCTTGTTCGGCTCTCTGCTCCTCTACTTCCCGGTGAGTATCTGACCGGCGGACCGACAGAGAGTGTTGGAGATTAGAGCTGTTTTCAGATCAGTGCACAGGGCCATGGATTATATCATAATGGACGATTTAGAGAGGTGGGGAGAGGGGTCATGTTGGGGGAGGGGGGGGGTGGTAGAAGGCGACACGTTTCATAATGATTTATTTGTGCTCAAATACAAGCGATAGATCATTTGGATTCATTGTACCAATTAAAGATCTAAAAGCTTCGATGGAGGTTCGCCACTCCTGCTGACTGGCTGCTCATCATATTGTCTCACTCCATTGAGCTCAGTATCGACTTGGGACTGGCTCTCCTCTTCTTAATTGGAAACTGTTGGTGTGATTTTAAAAGCAGGATCATAAGCTCAAGAAATATCTGCATAAAATATAAAATATGATTTATTAAACTAAATAAATAAATCTGGGGGGTCATTTGGTCTACTGGTCTACTAACAGCCGTCTGCTGGGGGCTTGTTGTTATAGCCTGGCTGCACATGGAGGAAGGCCTGTGCATTGTATTTTGTCTTATATCTTGCTTTGATAAAAAGGGAACGACAGACTCGAGTTTTATTCATAGAGCTGCTGTGGAGGGAGAAACAATCCCATTGGTTGAGTTAAACCTTGTTGAACCGAGATAGCGTAGTGTGACTAGACTGCATGTTAGCAGCAGAGCGCTAGGCTACATAATATTAGCTAGCTCCTCACTTACCTCTTGTCTTTTTCAGCTTCGGTCTAACGTTACTTAGCTAGAATGACTATGGTTCTTTGGCTCCGCCCACTGAGGTTTAACTCAACCACTGAGATTATTTCTGCCTCCTAGAAATGTTTACGTGACTGAACTCCAATCAGCTGTTTTGATTAATAATTGTATTAATACCTACTTGATGAGTAGTTCATCCATCATGAGGGTTAGAACACAATGATGTAAATCTTCATTTACATTCCGGGTGTTTAGTTGATGCTCTTATCCAGAGCGACGAGCAATGAGTGGGACAGTTAAGCTTTAATTCCTCGATCTCGGTCATCCTCTCTAGGGTTGCTGTTCTCACACAGGGAGGAGGGGCTTAGTGCTGAAATATCGCTTTCTTAAATTCTGGAAAAATGTATGAAACAAATTTGTTTTTTTCATGCTGCAATATGTCTTCTTACGTTTGTGTGTTATTGATCAAGTCAAGTCAACTAGTGACGGTTACAGTCTCAAAAGGCTTCACAACATTATGACAACTATAAGTGACAACACACGAGTAATGGTAATACTAGTAGTAATAGTAGTAGTAGTAGTAGTAGGTTCCTTTAGTAAACTGCCTCCTGCTGGTCTGACTGCTGCGTGTCTCTCAGGTCTTCATCTTGTACTTCAAGCCCAGCACCTTCCGCTGCATCCTGCTCCGCTGGGTCCGGATGCTGGGCTTCGCCATCGTCTACGGGACAGTGACGCTGAAGATGTACCGGTCAGTTGGCATTTTGTATTTGTGTTTCTTTTTTATTTTAAAATAATGACCCGTGACATTTCCCCTTGCTGCTCTCCATCTGTTCACTATAACTCAACAGTGATCAACCTCTAGTCGGGTCATGAAAGCTTTGAAGAGACAGGAGACAGGAAGTGATGCCTTTTACTTTTCCGGTTTGTTTGGAGTCAACAGAAGAAGAACTGGGTAATTAGCATGACCAGCGATAGCCACCATGGCTGAACAGACAAAGAAAAGAGCGCCACCTACAGGAACTAAAACAGAAAATGTGGCAAAAAACACCAATTTCACGACTATGTGGACAAAAACAAACGGTGCCTCTTCAGCAGTCAAAAGTTGATCCTTCCTCTGTGCAGGGTGCTGAAGGTGTTCCTGTCACGCACGGCCCAGAGAGTGCCCTACATGTCCAGCCTTCATTTGCTGAGGATTCTGGGAGTGATGCTGGTGACAGTCAGCTGGTTCCTGTGTGCGTGGACAGTGGGCGTTCTGCAGAACCGCGACCGGAACATCCCGGTGCTCGTCACCACCACCACGTCGGATGGGCAGGGGTTCAACCTGTGTTCCCTGGACCGCTGGGACTACATGATGGCTGTGGGTGAGTGGAGGACATAACAGGGACGAAACCTGTTCACTCCAACAACACACTTATAAGTGAAACATCCAATCAGTCATTTATCCATTTGAAATTTGGGTGTGTTCATGTAAGAGTTGGACTTGAATATAGCTGCTCTCGGGCAGTGTAGTGAGTAGGGAGGATCCAGTATCCACTGGATCCAAAAGTTGATGCTCAAATGATCTTGAGTGGCAACGGGATCTTGATTTATGCACCATTTATTTTAAGTACAGCATTGATACGAATGTATAAGCCGATAACAAACCTACAGCACTTCACGACTGAACCTATGAGGCGATCAACATTACGTCTGTCCTGTCTTTTCCAGCCGAGCTGCTGTTTCTGTGCTGGGGGAGCTCCCTGTGCAGCGCCGTCAAGCCAGTTCCCTCAGCCTTCCATGAACCTCGCTACATGGGCATTGCCATCCACAACGAGCTGCTGCTGTCCTCCATGTTCCACCTGCTCCGGTAACCAGCCAGCATGACCCTCGCTCCAACACAGCTATTTAATGACGCCTTCAGCAGCTTCTTAGGCCATCTAAACCTTGGCTCACACAAGAGTTTGACTCATTTCATTGTGAACCCATCACAATGAAAAATCTAGGTGTAGTTTCAAGTGTTCATAAATGTAAACAAACCTTTACAGGCTCAAAATCCATCAAACTCATGTTTAACTGTGACATCCTGTCTGTCACTGCTCGTATACAAATATCTGAATCTTTCGATGTTCATATCTATTCCAGGATGTAACCGGTATCCCATACCACTATGAACTGACAGCGATGACGAGACGTCACATCCGGTTTTGTTTTGAACACATTTCGGTTATGGCATGCGCCTTCGCTGCCTTGAGCTGTTTCCCAAACTACCAATGAATTGGCTATCTTGCTTTCTTTCCGTTGTTGTGTCTCGTTGTCCTCTATGCTTACGCTGGCTGAATGCATGCCATAGCCATGTAGGAGGAATTAGAAAAAATGTGACTCCATGCAGCTTTTTGCTGTGCACACTGATTAGAAAACATCAGATCCGTGTAACATGAGGGGGAAAAAATCTGAATTGGGACCCTTTCACCTGCAGTGCGAACATAGCCTAAAGTTCAGAGGGGAAAAGTATGTTCAATCCAATAAATTGCTACATAAACAAAGCCAGTGGTGGGAGCCGTACTGCTTTGGTGTAGAGTAGAAATACAATGACGCGGGATGATTTTGTATTTTCTATCTCCCACAGGTTTATCTTTCCCTCTCTCCATCCTGATTGGATGCTGTTGCTCTTCTTTACACACACCCATGTCACCATCACCGTGACGCTCGCCCTGCTCTTCGTTCCCAAGGTACTGCATTTTGATTTCATAGTCCTGACTGAATCTGTCTGGGGGTGGGATGGCCGGTAAGAGAGGAAAGAGATGTGAAAGAGGTGATCAATAAAAAGAGGTAATCGGTGAAAAAAGGTTGTGGGTTAAATAGTTGAGATACGTGGTTGCCAAGATGTACAATACAAGTTGCTAAGGCTTCATCAGGACCGAGTATCAGCATTACAGACTAAATCTGAACCCTGAGAATTTACAATTTGAAATCAGGTACCTGTAGTGTGTGGATATTTAAGATTGACTTGGACACTGCCCTGTCCGGCTCCATTGTTGTTTTGACTAAATTCACAAATTCACGTTGGTTCGTTAGTTCCTGCGAGACTAGAGGTCCTGTACAGGAACCTTAATCGTGTGGTTTATTGACCCAACCTTATGATGGAAACGCTCCTGTCAAAATGTTGATTTTGTGATGTCTTTTCATTCGATCCGTAATGTTAACATATTCACTGTGTATGCTTGTGTGTGTTTGGTAGTTTCTCCATGTGTCCAAGCCGGGTAGAGAGGAGATTGCAGCAGAGGTGTATGAAGATGAAGTGGACCTGCGGCGCTCTGGCTCGTACCTCAACAGCAGTTTTCATTCTGCTTGGAGCGACCACAGTTTGGAACCGGATGACATTCGGGTAAACTCTCTCCCCCTCGAACAATTTGCATTCGAATACAATTTACCAAAGGTGGAAGAAAATCTGAGGTTAAATTTAAACAAGGAAAATAAACTAAATGTCCCTTAATTTCAGCTATGATCATCTATAGCTTCATTCAAACAGATTTTAAATAATTTAAAATGAATTAGAATTTTCATCATAAAAGAATCAGTAAATACCCTGTGTGCATTTTCACAATTGGTCTTGGTATAAATATATATTGTATGATCTGTGTTTTCTTCACCCTTTATCCTTTTCTTATGCCTGATTGTGAACCTGCCTTTCACCTGACTACTGTCCATGTCTTTTCCTCTCCTTAATCATTCCAACCCCTTTCCTCAATACCTGCATCAATTCCCTCCCCTCTTCATATGCACCAGGATGAATTGAAGAAGTTATATGCCCAGTTGGAGGTTCACAAGACCAAGAAGATGACTGCAAACAACCCTCACCTGCCAAAGAAGCGAAGTTCTCGGCGTGGATTGGGCAGATCCATTATTAAACGCATTGCTGAGATTCCAGAATCCATGAGCCGGCAATGTAGCCGTGAGGAGAAAGAGGTTTCCTTCTATAGTAAAGGTGTTAATCAATCTGAATCTTTTAAGAGGGCCCCAGATACTGTTAGTATCAGTTACAAAGAATCAATTAAATCACCTTCACGAGTGATGCGTAAATCACAAAGTGACCATGACTATGTCAGGGAAAGGGACGCTCCCTTGCGTGACGCCATGTTTAGGGCCAACGCAGTGAAGAGAGCCTCTCAGCGATCAGAGACGGACTCCTTGGACATTCCACCAGGTGTCTGTAAGTCAGCCAGCGCCCAAAATCTGACAATTGATAACAATCTCCTGCATCCTGATCATAACAAGCTTCATAAGTCCTGGAGTCTATCCTCCACGAAGACCCTTACAATGGGTACACCCATGGTTAACAGAGCTAGCTCAATGGAGACAAAGTCCAGGCAGGATGTCACCATCAAGGACCAAACTAGTAGTGCACTTCAGTCACTGTCATTTGACAAGGCTGAGGTCTGTCCTTGGGAGGTGGAGCAAGAACAACACGTGGACAAGAACCAGAAGCATGTCACCTATGCTCCCTCTCAGGATGGTGGCACAAATAGCCCAGATAGTTTACGGTCTCCACTGCTGCATGTCTGTCCCTGGGACCATTTACCACCTCCACCTCCACCTCCTACTGAAGAGAAGGAAATAGAAGGAGAATTGCAGGCTCCGGTCTCTGGAAGCGAACCAGGCTCTCCAAGACTAAAGATCACAAAGGATCAGCGTGGCTTCTCCATACGTAATACCACTCAGAGGTGGCTCTCTGTGAAAGCACTCATTGGATCTGGGCATGCAAGTCCCAACGATAATTCCATTAAGGACACGAGTGTCAATTTAACGAAAGAGGATTCTGTGTCACAAAAAAGCCAAGAAAGTGGAAGTACTGCGACAACACCCAAATCAACAACTTCTAGTAGAAAATTAAGTATGGGAAAGAGGGCACTGAGGAAAAGAAGTATGACTACAGCAGAGGGCAAACCATGCCTTGTGAAGCAGAATGCAGTAAGACTTTCTTCTGCTGACTCCTCAGATAGAAGCCCAAGAAGGCTAATGATTCTTAAGTCTGCCGTCTACCCTTGGGATTTGGAGGATATGCAAAAAGATAGCATGTATGAAAATGTATTTGTATCGAGGCAGAACAGCATACGTAGTAATGCAAGTTCTTGGGAAATTGGAGGCACCAGTTCTAGAACTCCTTCAACCCACACAAGAGGCAGTAATCGAATTACACCCGCTTATAATGTGCCTCATGCAGATGTATGTCCATGGGATGCAGCTGGTTCTTTCCAACAAGGACAAGGACCACAGTTGCAACAGGGCAGCGTAGCTGACGTCTGCCCTTGGGAAGTTGAGAAAACACAGTCATCTGAACGTGTCAGTGTATGCCCCTGGGAAACCCAGGAGCAGGGGATTGTGAGAAGACAAGAAAGTGGTCATGCTGAGGTGTGTCCTTGGGAATCACAAGATACCCCTTCTACTTCAATAACATTACTGTCCAAAGAGTCACAGCAGATGCAACAGTCTTTGAGCCAAGCAACAGAAATATGTCCCTGGGAGTCTGTGGAAACCCCAGAGTCTACAAAGACCAGTGTATCAGAGTATACGTCGACTAATGGGAAACAGCACAAGCAAAAAGACAGCATTATGCTATTTAAAACTGCTGTTGCAAAATCAGCTGCCCTACATTTGGCCAAACAAGAGACCAAGACAGCAGAAAGTTGTCCATGGGATTTCCCTGATCCCCCTAAAATAATGGCAAACATTTGTCCTTGGGATGAGGAGAACACAGAGCCATCCATGATCAAAACTGTAGGATCAACTTCACATGGGACCACTACCACCAACACGGATATTTGTCCATGGGAAACTGGACATCGTGACAAACCAGAAGACTCTCAAAGTGATGTCTGCCCTTGGGAAACTGCATCAATACAGATAGAGGGTAAAGACAGCACAAGAGTAAACATATGTCCTTGGGAAACTGAGCAACCTGAAAAAACTACAGCTACTGAGATTGTGTCAAAAGAACTGGATAAGACAAAAATACAAGACAGTGTTAAGGCAGATGTCTGTCCATGGGAAACTGCAAAGCAAGAAAGCATGAAAAAGCAAGACAGTATTGTTGCTGATGTTTGTCCATGGGACACAACTGACACAGGAACTGTCAAAAAGCAAGACAGTATTGTTGCTGATGTTTGTCCATGGGACACAACTGACACAGGAACTGTCAAAAAGCAAGACAGTATTGTTGCTGATGTTTGTCCATGGGACACAACTGACACAGGAACTGTCAAAAAGCAAGACAGTATTATTGCTGATGTTTGTCCATGGGACACAACTGACACAGGAACTGTCAAAAAGCAAGACAGTATTGTTGCTGATGTTTGTCCATGGGACACAACTGACACAGGAACTGTCAAAAAGCAAGACAGTATTGTTGCTGATGTTTGTCCATGGGAAACAACTGACACAGGAACTGTCAAAAAGCAAGACAACACTTGGATGGAAGCTTGTCCATGGGAGACAGGAGACCCAAACGTTGTGAAAAAGCATGATGGCCCTCGGGCGGATGTTTGTCCATGGGAAACAGATGACCCAAAAGTTGTGAAAAAGCAAGATGGAACTCGGCCAGATGTTTGTCCTTGGGATACAGAAGAGCCAGAAGTTGTCACAAAACAAGACAGCACTCAAGAAGATGTTTGTCCCTGGGAATCTAAGGAGCCACAAAAGTCAACCGAAAGCAAGATGGACAAAAGTGACAAAGATGAAGTCACAGACAACCGGGGACCACTTTCTGAGGCAGAAACACCTGCAGACAACAGCACTCAGCATATGGAGGAGTCTAAAGCAAACTTGCCCCTAGGCCGGCGTGATGCTTTGTATCCCTGGGATATGGAAAGGACCACATCTGGTTCTTTCACAGAACAAGACAGTGTCTCAGATGTTTTTACATGGGAACCTGAGAATATTCCTGAGGAAGACGAAGAAGACGACGATGCTGAGTGTGCTGCAGAGGCCTTTGTATTCCCATCTGACTTGTGAGCTACAACCAGCCACCAGTTACTTTCAACAGGCTGCTTGACCCATCCCACTAAATCATGGGGGAGTCTGGACTCTTGAAAAAAAGGTTTTGGTTGTACCCTATTGATGGCTGAGGGGAAATTCATCTTTTCACCGTCCCTCCTCCACAGGGAGGTCAGAGTGCAGTGTCAGCTACAGAACAGCACCCCTTGAGCTAGTGGGGAGTCAGGGTCTTTCTCAGAGGCATTTCTGCTGGACAAATGCTTGGGCTAATGCGAGATCAAACCTGGGACCTTCTTATTACAGGACAGACTCTATATCCATTTTCCACACTATTGTCCCTCCATGAAGCCTTTATTTGAAACCTGACAAACTGGACAAACCTCTGCAACCCTGAGTCAAGAGAGGCTTCTTTAGACTGAAGTGCACATTGCAGACTATCCACAACACCAGACTAACCAATGCAGCAGGGAACCAGTCTGACATTGCTTGGCTGGCTGAGGTGAACCTCCCCATGGTTCTGGATCAGAGAAGGCGTTTAGATAAATTCCCTTTTTTTTCCTGCTTCCACCCCCATTATGAATTAAGATGTATTTTCTGTGTCTTTCTATGTTTGTAAGCAACAATGCATGTGTTTGCCATCTATGTTGGATCCTTGGCTGTGGGTGAATATGTGACAATGTGTCAGAAACAGAACTTGTGAAACACACAGGGACATAAAGCACAGGGCCCATCAGATGGACTTGTAAGCATAACCAGCATTTATAAAATGAATTAGTTTCACTACATTAGGCTTGTAATATACTATAGAACATCAATATAATATTATGGAATAAGTATAAGTATGGAAAATATTTTTTTTCAAAGTAGAGGAAGTGTGAAACAGTGCAGCCAAGTTACCAATGGATGTCAAATTAAATACAGTAAAGCATTGATTAAGGCTTGATATGACTAAGCATATCAATCCTGTTTACATGAATAATTGATTCTATCTAGATGTGCAAAATAATTTAATTAAAGTCCTTCAGGAAATTACTTTCATTATATGGATCATTACCATGGCTTTTCAAAACAAACAAAACTAAAAAGTCAAATGTGATGCCAGGAATCACACAATTGTTTTCCTAAACCTTAGTAAGTGGTGTCATTGCTTTTCATTTACATATATTGTTTTGTATTTATCTTTTATTTAACCAGGTAAATCCCATTGAGATTAAGTCTATTTTTCAATGGAGACCCGACCAAGACGGCAGCACCAAGTTACAGCAAATAAATATGCCTAGGATGTGATTATTTCACTGAGCTGGGCCAACGAGAGTACAAATGCTATATTCAGGAACATGACGTGCACTGAAATGTACGTAAAGTAAAAGACTATTACATTGATAAGACTATTAAATACTTTAAAAGCTGCTCTGCTTCAACCTCTGAAATGTGTTGAATCTCCTCAGTTTCAATACCAAGTATAAAGGAGTGAACTTCACTGTTTTATTCTGAAATTCTATCACTTGTGACTCTACATGTCAAGAGTACGGATCAGTGCATCGTCAAATTATAGTTATGTTGACAGCCGATAGTTTTCCATATTGACTCAACACCTTCACGCCAGGCCTCATTTTGTCAGAGTAGTGTGTGTTTTATAGTTTTTCTTGGGCTCACCAGTCTCATCGTTCTGCACTGCCTCCTGTTACGTGTCGACTCAGTGATCTTCGTGAGCGTTTTTTGCATGTTGTGTTTTTGGAAAAATCGAATGTCATCGTTGTCGTAACACATCCGTTCATTAGCGGTTTAGGTTCAGATGTCATTTTTTTGTATGCTTCTAATATGAAAGATTATTCTGATATAAATGTGCATTCTCTGAAAGTGAAGGATGTGGAGAAAAAGCAGATGGAACATTTTATTTTTGTATTCCTTAAATTAACATGAAATATATCATCACAGAAATAAACCATACAACCTCTGGAGATCTGGACGCTTCGCTTTTGTCACATACACACCCCCGGGAGAACACGTCATGATACTTATTCCAAATTGTGTTATTGTTGTGTGTGGATGCAGGGCAATTATTATTATTGGCTACAGACCACCGTGGCCGGTTCATCCCAGAATGCACCTGCCCCTCCCACTGTTGTAACAGCCAACTACAAAACAGCGGCTGGTTTCCTGCTAGAGCAGACCGACTAACCAGCCACAGACAGAATTGATCAGCATTTGGCTTGTGACAGGTGGGGACGTCCCGCCCTGCCCTGATGAGAACAGCGCCACCCAGTGGCCTATTTGTTCCACTGCACAGCCGTTGGTTTGGGAACTTGATAGTTGAGGGCCTCAAATTCTTCTCCTGGCTTCAGCTCTGGACCAGGAATCATAACAGTCTGAAACAGTGGATGGATTAAATGAGCATCATAGGAAACATTTTGAAATCAATCATTTCTCTGACTCAACTTACATACACAATATATAGATCCACCCCATTTCCCCACAGGGCTCATAAACCAATGAGCATTATGCACAACAGTATATAATACATGATTGCAGTGACATCATCAGTCCAGCCAGCCTTCATGGCACCTCAGATGCTATGTGTGATTAAACAGCACCATACGTGGAGACATCCATTCACCCCTCGAGAAGTTAAATCATGAAAATCTAATTTTCTCTGTTTCCGAGGTAACAGAGAGCAGTTTCTTTTTTTGTGATCACATTGAGATCAAACTCCCTATTTTATTAGCAAGTGACCATTACAAAGTTGCAGAGCTGGATGAGGATTAGGAACGACTGTCTTCAATTTTATGTTTATTTTGCAAAGTGACAGATGCACTTCTGAAGCGTATCGATGGCGAGGCTGTGATAGAACGTATGGAGGACGATTCTCTCGGCCAACATCACGGCCCATCTGTCCCTTAGAGCTGTGACACACCAGGTCCTGACTCAGACTTGTGGGAAATGTGTTCAACGTTTTGTTTTTTTGATGCGAAACATTTTCTGTGCTTGTCTTGGACCGATAAAACACTTAACGCTCGCATCGCCTGGCGCCAAAGTCAGGGTTTGTTTCCCTCCATATCCATGCTCAAGATGTACATGATACTGAAAGAAGACGGATGTTATCAGGATGTCACCTTGATAATAGGGTCCTTGGCAGGGCACCAGGCTGGTACTATTTTGCCGTGTAACCTCCATCGGCTATACGGGTTGACAAGGTGTCGCTCTAAGACCAGGTACTCCAAGACGTCCTTCGGTTCGTCCTCGCTGCCCAGCATCAGCCTCCCGAAGCGGTCGTAAATGGCCAGGGTCTGTAGCACAAGTGTCCCGTTATTCAAGGAATGTTTTGGCATGCTTCTCCAAAATATGCCCCGCCCCCAAACACACACACACACACACACACACACACACACACCATCATGGCGGTCTCACGGTTAAGATCCGCTGGCAGACGGCACCAGCAGGTGCGTTGATCTCACCTGTCTGGAGTGCATGCGGAGGGTCACCTGGCCGTACACGTTTCCCTTGGTGACCATGTCGGGGCAGCGGGCGTGGACCACCCTGGGGGGCTCCAGGGACTCGACGAACCTCCAGCGGATGGTCTTGTAGCGGTTTCCCCTCGTCATCTCCTGCCCAGGCCACAGGGGAGTTTTTAAAACTGAAGGTGGAACATGCTCAGCCAACCTAACCGATGGCTGTCCCAGTAACCAGGTAACAACCATCACTCGATACAGTCGCGGTAGGAGCACGGCCAAGATCGGTGTCTAACACTTTCCATGGCCGAGCTGCATTAGAGGGCCGTGGGGATTCTCATGTTTTACTTGAACTGTAGGTTTCTGTGGAACCTTTAAAAAAATGTGTGGTTACTGTTTTTCTAAATTCCTAAAAGTAGATTTTTTTTGACGATACACTATAATAAGTATTTTTATTTGTAGAGCATTTATCCAAAACCAGAGTGCTTTACAAAATGCATAAAAACAAGGAATAGTAAAATATGTATAAAGAGAAAACATTCAAAAGATGGTTGAAGTGGGCAAAAAGACAAAACATGACATAAACCGAAAAAAATGAAATAAAATGAAAGTTTTTTTTTAGGAAGATGATACTGAGTCGGCGAGATCCTCAGAGAACGTACCGGATAACAGCGCTCTGTCACCAGGCTGTGCAGCGTCTCCTTGTCGAAGCTGTAAAACAAACAGGAGGATCATTTCTCTTCAGCAGAACCCGATGAGGAGAGAACCAACAGGGAGGAGAGAACCATCAGGGAGGAGAGAACCAACAGGGAGGAGAGAACCATCAGGGAGGAGAGAACCATCAGGGAGGAGAGAACCATCAGGGAGGAGAGAACCAACAGGGAGGAGAGAACCATCAGGGAGGAGAGAACCAACAGGGAGGTTCCACTCAAATTATCAGTCTGTGTTTTTCTTGAATGGGATAATAAAGTAGAAGTCAGGTCGATGTTGAAACCAGCAGCTGAATTCCTTCAATGTAAGTAGAACAAAACCTTCTGAGCTTCACCGTGGTTTTACCAGTCACACACTTTAACACACACTAACACACTTTAACACACTTTAACACACTTTAACACACTTTAACACACTTTAACACCTTTTTTGATGCCAGTTAGAATTAAATATGAAACCAATTTGAAAACATGTGAAAATGAAAACAACTGCAAACTATCAGAACATGTTCAGCATGAAGCGAAGAAACTATGAAACTGAACTTAAAATACTAAATGTAAGTACTGATGAGTGTTTAAGGCCTTGAGTTTAGATAGTAAAAAGACACTTTAAAGCCCCAGGAAACTTGAATATATGATGTCAAAGTTTAGTGTCTAATTAAAAATCTGAGTGAAAATAAACGTTCAGAAATATTAGAAAACCTCGTTCAAAAACATCATTTATCTGTTTTCATTTCTCAGGACTGTGTCGGCGTCAGATCAGGATTTGATTGACATCCTGACACCTTGATAGCTCCGCCCATGTCAAACTGTCAAGCTGTTGCACCTGTTGGGGGCGGGACAACTGACGTGCATTTTTTACTGATTGGATGAATGAATTCTCTGCGTCATAAATCACTTCAACCCCCCTGTTCTGAACCCCCCACTCATCTGAACCAGCTTTTCTAATATTTCTAAACGTTTATTTTCACTCAGATTTTTGTGGATGTTTAATTAGACACTAAACTTTGATATCATATATTCAAGTTTCCTGGGGCTTTAAGACTTTTTCAGTCCTTTAAACAGATCGCCTCCTGCTGGCCAAGCGGTGGGAGGCGTACGTTGAGGGAGTAGGTATCTGACTGTGTCAGGGCGTTGGGAGGCGTACGTTGAGGGAGTAGGTATCTCACTGTGTCAGGGCGGTGGGAGGCGTACGTTGAGGGAGTAGGTATCTTACTGTGTCAGGGCGTTGGGAGGCGTACGTTGAGGGAGTAGGTATCTTACTGTGTCAGGGCGTTGGGAGGCGTACGTTGAGGGAGTAGGTATCTTACTGTGTCAGGGCGTTGGGAGGCGTACGTTGAGGGAGTAGGTATCTTACTGTGTCAGGGCGTTGGGAGGCGTACGTTGAGGGAGTAGGTATCTCACTGTGTCAGGGCGTTGGGAGGCGTACGTTGAGGGAGTAGGTATCTTACTGTGTCAGGGCGTTGGGAGGCGTACGTTGAGGGAGTAGGTATCTCACTGTGTCAGGGCGTTGGGAGGCGTACGTTGAGGGAGTAGGTATCTTACTGTGTCAGGGTGTTGGGAGGCGTACGTTGAGGGAGTAGGTATCTTACTGTGTCAGGGCGTGGTGAGCTCCGATAAAGATGTGTTGAGCTTGCTCGGGGAACTGCTTGGTGGTGAACTGAGGGTCGTGCTCTTTGATCTTACGGATCCTGTGGGAATAACGAGGAAAACAATCAGGTCTCATTTCATCTACACAAGTACAGATGAGGTAACACACATTTATATTATATACATACATACAATTTCTCATATTTCTATTCTATTGTTAAGTGCTCTTACTGTAATACTGTAAATATTGTGTTGTTTTGTAAATAGTGTGAACTTGTTGCCCTTTGCCCCCCCCCCCCCCCCCCACGGGTGTGTATGTGACAAATAAAGTTCTTGAATCTTGAATCTTGTTTCGGATCTGCTTCAATGAATGTGTGTGGGTGATTGTGCCCACACTCAACCCTTTCCTGTAAGACCCAAACAAGGTTTCTACATCAGAGAGTATTAATCATCATCCTGTTGGACAAAGACGTTTATTTACGAGAGGAGAGGTCAGGTCAGATCTTACGCTAGCTGTGAGGTGGCGCTCTGTCGGATCTGCTCGGTTCGTTGTTTCAGTCCCTCTTTAGACAGAGTGGACAGACGGGCGTCTCCCTCCGGGGGCACGTAGGGGTCGAAGATCCCCGCTGGTGATGGAAAACAGCCATTAGAATTAAGTACAGCAGTATACCTGCTGCTTGGTTGATGGCTGACTGTGCGTCTGCGTTACCTGAGCAGGCGATGTTGATGGGCCTCTCGGCGTATTCCTGTCGGACACTGATGCCTGCTGCTCTGGCCTTGGCCTCCGGGTTCTCCTCGCTCCTCCTCTTAATCCCGGCTGCCGGTGGGATGAAGTATCGCTTCTTGGTCCGAACCGGCAAGACAATCGGGAGAGGACGCCGCACATCCAGAGACCCCTGTGCATTCTGGGAGAAGGGGAGGGAGTAAGAGTTTCAACCTCAGAGATGTTTTCAAGCCAGGTTCAAAGCACCAATTCAACCACCTGACACTGAAACTCTATTGGACAGAAACATCATCTCGGTGTGTACGTATGTACGTCTTCCATCTGTACATGCTAGCGACGCACGCCTGTACTGCTTTCTGTATACAGGTTATTGTCATCTGTACATTTTTTCAAGGTGATACACATCTGCACGTTCTGGACATATTTTTGAACAAATGTTACCTCCATCTGTAAATGTGATAGCATGAGTGGCTTCCGTCAAAGAAGATGCTGCATCTTTATTGATTTGTATAATTTCAAATGCATTCAGTTGGTATGATTACTCGTGTTATCTCCATTGCTCTCTGTGTTTCATTCTCATCTATATCCTCTGCAGCAGCGATGACCCAATTTCCCAAAGGGTTCATTAAAATACATTAATACCCAGTGAGAGAATGTGTAAGAATGAGTATTTCGATAAGAGGTTTCACTGGACAGACAAAAACCCCATCAGAGAGACGGTCCCTGGAACGAAACCTGCATCAGGTGTTCAGGTCCTTGACATGGAACAGCTGAAGTTCAGTGGCAATGGAGCCTCGAGGAGCCATGCTAGTCTCACACTCTCATCCTTAACGGTTACGAAACGCTGTTAGCCGTTTTCCTTTTTGTCTGGTATTAGCCAGGTAGCCAGCCCAATGTCACCAAATGCTAACACAGAGCCAAGTCATCTGCCCGTCAGTTTACCTCTATGCCAGAGTCAGATAGTCGCAGCTAACCTTCCTCTCAAACTCTCTTGCTGTCAGTTAGCTTAGTTAGCTAGGCGACTTACAGTTTACTGAGCAACGCGCTATGGACAACAAAGCAAAAACAAACCATTTCAACTCCTTGGTTGTTTCGGAGAAATAGAGTACATTTTAATGTCTCAGTACCTTCATATTGCTACATGTTACTCGATGAAGGGCTAACAGCGTCCTCCTCATGGACATCGCCATCTTGCCTCCAGTGTCAAGCAGCCACCAGATTTTATTTTATTGTTTAACTTCCGGTTACAACTTTCAAAATAAAACCCGTTGATAAAGCGTCCAAGAAGGAATCTAGTAAATGAAAATATATATTTTGTTTATATAAATGTCCTTTCCACAGCATGTAGTAACAGACATATAGACCTCTGCGAGATGCCATTCATACAGGGCAGGAAAAACACCAAACTTGGAAGGGTATCTATCTTATTAAAATCCATTGTAACATATTTGACTTTCCCTATTGTCCCTAAAGGCTATATAACATACAAGTAATAGTAACAGGGAATTTCAGTAGCAGCTTATTCTGACTGACTTGAACCCCAAACTACACTTTCATAACATGTTGTTGTCTGGTATAACTTTGGTGTTTAATCATTTCTTTGATTATATCTGGCAGCCATGTATGTATATGGCATCCTGCATAGGCCTACATAGACATTAATATAGTGAAAAGGGCTTTAAAAAAAACATTTTTAACAGCTAAGGTGTCACTCCATATTTACTGTACTGAGTATTTTGATATGGTTGTTGTTATTTTGTACAGTCTAATAATTATACTTTTTTACAAATGTTACGGTTTTATTTTGAAGGCAAACTTTCTGCCAAAATAAAAACTATCAAACAAATAAAGATAATTCAATAATCTTCATAATAAGGATATTTAAAAAACGTACCAATATCCCAAAATAACAGCAGCTATAAAAGGTATGTTTGGGTAAGTCTATAGCAGAGTGGTCCAGGCGGGTGGGTTGGCCCTGATGTCATCACATGTATCATGCAACACTACTAAAAGGACATGACATAGTACTACTACTCGTATTACTACTACTACTATCAGTACCACTACTGCTACTATTACTACTATTACTACTACTACTACTGGTACCAGTATTAGTACTACTACTACTATTACTACTATTACTGATACTACTACTACTACTGATACTACTGGTACCCCTATTAGTACTACTACTACTACTACTACTATTACTGATACTACTACTACTCATGATGTTCATCACTACTGATGCTGATAGGTCGCAGTCTAGGACAGAGTGAATTCTGTTATATTTATTTAAAACAAACAACAACAAAAACAACAACAACAAACACTCGCGTCATTATCCGCTACTGCTGCCACAGTTCGAGGTAATCTGGTGGTTTACAACAATGGCGCTGGATTGTACCACGTAGTGGGGGGACACGTAGTGGTTACTGTATTTTAATATGTAATATGTAATATGTATGTATGTATGTATGTTTAATTAACAAAATAAATTTCCTAAACATAATAAAACAACCCGCACCAATGAAATCCATGCAATAATCTTTTCAAACACAAAAGAGCATGTATAGAGGTAGTACTGCACACAAAGCAGTAAAAACTACATTCCAGACCTAATCCAGTTTAAACAGGTTGTATCTATGGTCCTCGGGCATACATCTGGGTCTGTTCCAAGAAGAGGGTTTAGTGAAAACTCTGAGTTTGTTAACCCTGAGATGAGGAAACTCTGGGTTTCCCGTTCCAGAAAGAGAGCTAACTCAAACTCTGATTCAGTTACCATGGTAACTGACTCTGTGAACCTCACCTGCTGGCTGGCAGGTTTTCTTGAACAAACCCTGACTTCCTCCCTGTCTCCTCCCTCTGCTGAACCTGAAGCAACTGTCGGACATGGCGTGTTCTTTCCTCGGTAACCCGATCGATATTCAAGACCAAGTAATTCGCATAGTCGGGAGAGGATTTTGAGACCCGATTAGATGTTCTATGTCCAGGATGGAAGAGCTGAGATATAATATGCCGTTTACACTTCACGGATTAAGCTACCACCACCTCGAGCAGTCAAATAAAGACACCTTTCATTTGGTCTTCTTTATTTCCTAAAAATACAAAAGCAACAGTTAGTATTTTATATTGTTCCAACAACACATTTCACCTGTGACCATGCACCCACCTCTAACTTATATTTGAGTAATTACATTTCTAGATCTGCCTTTCTTTTTTTCTTTTTTTTAAACATGTATTTATTGCTTTTATGCGTTGAACACAAAGTAGGTACAGTACTCATACATACTTATGAGTACTGTAGAAAACATATTGATAGAGGTGATTTCAAATACTTAGTCAAATCATTGGCAATCATCAATAACAAACCAATAGCAAAGTTAGCAAGGCCACCGATATACAAAGAGAAAATAAAAATATATATATATGTAAAAATAACAATAAATCACCTATAGGTCAAATAGTAACAAAAAAATAAACAAAAAACAACAAGCACTCACAAACACAAAACAGCAGTCACAGATCCAATTATTTCACATGGTTTCACACATCCAATGCCTCTTCAATGTCACCATTCTTAACAAACTCCAGAAACATCTCCCATATTTTGTAGAACTCAGCTGCTTTCTTTCTAACTATGTAGGTGAGTTTCTCCAGAACCAAACTAGATGTTAAGTTTTTCAGCCAAAAGCCAAGAGAGGGGCAACTAACATTCCTCCAGCACAAAGCAATCGAGCGCCTAGCTTGTAATAGACATAAGTCAACCATTTTTCTTTCTCTAGCAGGCAATGGACAGTCGTCAGGATACATACTAAAAATACACAGTTTAGGACTACGAGGTAATGGAGAAGAGGTAATCTGAGAAATATAGCCCATCACTGAGCTCCAAAATATCTGAATCTCCCCACAGTCCCATAGACAATGATACAAAGTCCCTTGATGGGTATTGCACTTATAACATAAGTCCGGAATGTTAGGATCAAATTTATGTAACTTCACAGGGGTTACGTACGTTCTCATTATCCAATTATATTGTATTAATCTCAGTCGAGTGTTAATGGTTTGCATTTGTGCCTTTGAACAAATTAAACTCCAATCATCATCTGAAATGTCCTCTTGTAAATCTTGTATCCACTCCTGTCTCCTCCTATCAGAGCTGTCTTTATGGTTTCCCACTAGTATATTATATAGTTGAGAAACCTGACCTTTGCCAAAACAATTTTTTGTGGAAAATATCTCAAGAGTTGACCTTGTAGGTTGTTGCATTGAGTCCTGTAGGCGAGCCCTAATGAAACTTCTAAGTTGTAAGTATTTAAAGAAATATTTCTGAGGAACACCAAACTTGTCTTTCATCTCGTCAAACGACATGAGAATATTATCCTTATATAGATCCTGTAACTTTGTTATGCCTTTACTTAACCAGGACTTAAATCCCAAATCTCTTGTAGCTGGGCTAAAGTGTTCATTGCCCCAAATTGGTGAAAAACAAGACAATGCTGGGAGGTCACCCAGATATTTATGTACATCATACCAGACAATGATAGTGTTTCTCACAAAGGGATTAACTGTGGCCTTCCTTAACTCCTTAAGGGGAGCCGAGTATAAAAAACTGTCTAATGTCAACCCCTTTGAGGACAGCAATTCGATTTGTAACCAGGGCAGGGCTACCTCTCTAGAAAACCAAAACATTGCGGCTCTCAGCTGGGCAGCCCAGTAGTACCACTGTAAATTTGGAAGCTGTAACCCCCCTCTATCATACGGCAAGTATAAAAGACAGTCTAATTCTGGGCTTCCTATCGTTCCAAACAAAATTTGAAAGCAACCTACTGACTTCTGGGAAAAATGGTTTTGGCGGTGCTAATGGAATTGATTGGAATACATACAAAAATTTGGGTAAAATATTCATCTTAATTATATTTATTCTCCCCATAATAGACAGGGGTAATGACGTCCATCTTTTAACATCTTCTGTCACTTTGGCTAATAGGGGGTTATAATTCGTTGGACTAAGGGAACTTATCTTTGGAGTTATTTTAATACCCAAATAAGTAAAGCTTTCCACAGCATCTACAAATGGGTGTGGTATAGGTGGATTCATTCTCTCTTGGTCATTTAGAAACATAATAGATAATTTGTCTTTATTCACTTTAAAACCAGAGAAGTTACCAAATTGACTGATTAACTCTAAAAGGGATGGTATTGATTTATCAAGATTTGAAAGAAAAACCACTGTATCATCAGCGTATAATGCAATATGATGCACTAGGTCTCCTGTCTTAATACCACATATTGAAGGGTGTGATCTAATGGCTATTGCTAAAGGTTCCATGGCTAATACAAAAAGTAAAGGCGAAATCGGCGAACCTTGTCTTGAGCCACGAAACAGTTTAAACGGCAGAGAGATCAATTTATTTGTGGATACTTCTGCTAAAGAGTCAATAAACAATATTTCCATCCATTTACAAAAGTATTCCCCAAACCCAAAACGCTTCAGCACCTCCAACAGATAGGGCCATTCGACTCTGTCGAACGCCTTCTCTGCGTCAAGCGACACAATGGCAGTATCACGGGACCCTTCACATGCGTGGATTATATTAAGCACCCTCCTCACGTTGTGGAATCCTTGTCTATCTCTGACAAAGCCATTTTGATCCAAGTGAATAATGGACGGCAGGATCTTCTCAAGTCTCATGGCTAAGGCTTTAGCTATGATCTTTGCATCAGAGTTCAAAAGTGAGATTGGCCTGTAGGAGCTACACTCTGTCGATGGTTTACCTGGCTTTAATATAAGAGTGATCACGGCACTTCTTAATGAAGGGGGAAGGTAGCCCTGTTCTAAAGATTCCCTATACATATCAAGCAGAGGAACTATCAGTTTTCCTTTAAACGCCTTATAAATATCTATCGGGAGCCCGTCGGGCCCTGATGTTTTCCCACCTTTCATGTTAAGAATAGCACTAGAAATCTCTTCAAGATCCAGATCTTTATCCATCTCAAGCCTAGCTTCTACTGAGATGTGGGGAATGTCAAGACTATCCAGAAAACTATTCTGCTGTATTGAGTCAGCTGGGTAGCCTGAATGGTACAGGGCCTTATAAAATGAAACAAAAGACAGGTTAATTTCAAGTGGGTCTATAGTTGTTTTCCCATATTCATCCTTAATAGCATTAATGGCCTTTTCTGAATCAAGTTTCTTAATTTGCCACGCAAGCAACTTACCAGGTTTTTCACCTTGGTCATAAAACGTTTGCTTAAGCCTTATTAGACTGTTTTCAGCTTTCAGTGTGGAGAGCTCCTCATATTCAGCCTTAAGGGCAAATCATTTTTGTTTTGTTTGCACAGAATCATCTAGACTAGCCACACTCTCTAATTCTCTGATTTCTGCATCCAACTCATTCATTTTCTGTTTAAATTTATTAGATTTGGAGCTAGTGAAACTAATCATTTGTCCTCTAATATATGCTTTGAAGGCCTCCCACCTAATAACTGCAGATGTTTGATCTGTATTCATTGTAAAGTAAAAATCTATTTGCTCCCCTACAAACTTCATGAAGTCAGAGACTTGCAACCATTTAGGGTGAAGGCGCCATCTATAGGAGCCTTTAATTAACTGCGCATCCTTGTAGAACAGAGAAGTGGGTGAGTGATCTGATAAAACAATACTATCATATATGCAGCCATCTATATTGGGTAAAAGAGAAGCAGAAATTAAAAAATAATCTATTCGGGAAAGATCTGCCTTTCTAATTTGTCACCCTAAGTACACCACTTGAAGTATGTCTGGCTCAGACAGCTCAAAGTGCACGCAATTACGCGTCTTAGCGCGTGCGCGTCCGGTGGGTGGAACTGAACTTAATTAATTGAACAAATATATATGTTTACTATAGTAAAGAAAAGCATTATAAAAACGGGAATAAATGGTTATATGTAAAAAGTATGACTTGATTTAAGTTCATTCATCCCATAATGGTGATTGTCTCTGTTCCCTTTTTCATTATGGCCTATATTAAAATACAATATGTATTAAAATAATTAATGACACTAGTAAAACTATTAGTAGGTTGAAAAACATTTATATGTGGTGATATGATGCAGATATTGGGCATAGACAATGTATTTCTATGAGGTGCGCGCGCGGACACACGCCGGCGGGCAGTTTTTTTTCCGCCCCGAGCGGAAAAATCAGCTCCACGTCCGCGAGCCGTGCGCCCGCGGCGGTACTGTCGCTACTCTAGCCGCTAGAGTCTAGACTAGATTTTATTCTTACAAACCTTCTTTTGTCCCCCAATACCTGAAAGTGGGGGGACAAAAGTCTCGGTGTCCCCCCTATTCCGGCGCCAGTGGTTTACAACACACACTGTTTATCACAGAAAGATGAGTGGATTGCTTAACCCTGTAGTGTGTTGCAACATAGAACTGTGTGATGGTCATGTGACTCATTAGTATACCAGAAGTGACCTAAGGTTAGGCAATACTCCATTATTACTCCCTTTATACATATGTTTTGGAAATGCTGCTGTGTTTACATCTCTTGTTGGGAAAGCGACTCAAATCTCTCTCTCTCTCTCTCTCTCTCTCTCTCTCTCTCTCTCTCTCTCTCTCTCTCTCTCTCTCTCTCTCTCTCTCTCTCTCTCTCTCTCTCTCTCTCTCTCTCTCTCTCTCTCTCACACTCACACTCACACTCACACACACACTACACGTAGCGCTGTAACGCGTTGACGTAATTTGTCCGTAGGTCGGCGCTGGTTCACATTAGTTGTTTGGATTTGAAGTAAGAGGGTAAAACTGTAGCTAGCAACACTGAGGGTTTTATGTTGCTGGTCCTGGGCCGCAGGGTCTCGCTGTCATTCGTCACAAGAGTCAGTAGCTGTTATCCATCCTTGTTGTCGAAGCCTGCTTTGCTCGGCTTGAGAAGAATCAAATTCAGAGCGATACACAGCACCGTCTTCGTTAGCGCAGCCGGCCAAAATAGAGAAACCATGCCCGAAAGGAGGCCCTTCGTACGGTTGCCAACTGACGTTTACCCCGTCAACTACGGCTTGTGCTTGAAGCCTGACCTGATCGACTTCACTTTCGAAGGCAAGCTGGAGGCGGTGGTGGAGGTATGTTGTACCAATGCCAATGGATGGATGCAATGGTGTATTAGTCCGTGCATGGCGGGGATCTCGTTATGTAATCTAGCCAGCCAGCTAGCTAATGTGCCATGATGGAATGGTGACGGCAAATTGCTAGCTACTAGCCAAGCTATCTCCCAATCTGGTTATCCGTACTGGCTAACCTAACAGTGGCTGACGGTATTAGCGAAAGTTAACGGTAGCTAACAGTAGCTAGCTGTTCTTGTCCAGAGTCTCGACGGGCTCGGACTGGTCGAAGGAAAGCCATGAATGAAAACATAGAGATTTCTGTCACTACGTGTTGTTAAGTGCGCTAAATTAAGATAGCTAGCACGGCGGTCTGATCCCGTCCCGTTTCCAGACTGTAGCAGACTTGCACTCTCATGTTAGCTAGCCAACTGTCACATCCCGTCGGCATTAGCCTGCTAACGACGTCTGGACGTCTTTCCAATGCGCTTATTATTCTCAGTGAATACATGCCACTGACGTTAACTCCTGCTAACACCGGGGCATTATCGTTACGCACGTTCATATCAGCCAGCCGGTGCTTGTTAACGTGTAATAGCGAGCTAGGTTACACCTGCTTGCTTTCTAACTAGCATACTAGCAGCTAACCAGTTTGCTAAATGATAGCAAGCCAATGCCTACCACTCTCGATCCCCACTCATTCAGTTCATCTGTGTCTACAAACGTGCTGAAAACTGCCCTGACCATGAAATGACGACCGTGTTAACAGCATGATGGCTAACCTACATGCTAGCTAGCTGCACTCTTTAAATGGGGATTGAGACCATTGTGTGTAATGGTAGTTATGAATGAAGAGCTAGCTGCTGGTGAATCAGTTGGACATTTAAAGTGTTCTTGTTGCTATGTCGGTTGTAAATATTGGCAGCAGCACGTACAACAGACAGACCAGCCTCGTTTATTTTAATCGTACCTAGTAGATGTTGTGCTTGCAGTCCGTAACATGCTATGTAGACACAAGCACCTGTCACTTGTATCTCCACACCTGTGGCTGTTTGTTAAGTCTGCCTGATTACATCAAGCCAATATGGGAATTTAGGACAGGCCGTGTTTGGGCACAGGAATCTGCTTCTTCCAGTGACTCTATAGAACATTTTTATTTGATGTCCGGGTCATCAAAAAGCTTTGCACAGTTGTGTCTGTTTTCTACTGAAGCCGGTTTGAGAGGGCAGTAACATTCAAGATGACATACAAATGTAATATTCAGGTCCTAATAAATCTCTTCTGCCGTTGGCTGGACCAGACGGGTTGTAGACGTGTTGTTCAAGAAGTGAGTTTGTTTGTTAAGGTGATATTTCACCTTGGCAGGTCAAGTGCGGTGTCTATAGGAGGTCATGAATCTGTCATTATTGGCCTCTGGGGACCTGAAGTCTGCACCACTCTATTAATTCTGTTTGGAAAACCAAGTCTAAACCTATTCAAACAAGGCAGAATAGACATTAAAACATTCTCCTCTGGGTCAGGCTTTTAAGGAGTAATCTTGACCGTTTTCAGTGACTGCAGATCCCAGGTCAGCGAGTGTAAGAGGTTGACTGCTCTTGAAATTCTTCTGGAGGTGTGTGCTCACTAAGAAGTGAAAATATCGGTTTAATAATACCCTATTGGCCTGCAGTTTACACAAAGCCTGGGAACCACACAATGAACCAGAAGCAACTCAAGTGCTGTGGCACTGTGCCATTAGCCCAGTGTGTTCTATAATTACGGCCTCGCTGCCTCCCAGCCCTCGACAGAAGTGTTCAAACAATAGTCCAACCAAAAATGCCACAGGCCGTGAATACTACTCTTACTGCCTCTTGGAAAGCTGCATGGCATCTAAGTGTGCCACTGTGCTCTGGCCTCAATACGCCGGGCAGCTCCACGCTCTGCCCTCACATCGCATTGAAGTCAGAAGCCCTCGGTTTGTCTCTCCGTCAGCCACTCTTCCTTTCTTTCTGCCTGTCGTTCCCCTGCTTTCTCTTTTTTTTCATACCGAGACTATTATCTCTCTATCGGTGACCAGTTGTGCCCTCCAGCCTCTCTAGCTTTAGCCTAGAGTAAGTTGTTTGATCCCTGTCGCAGCCGTCTGACTCGGGTTCAGATTGGATTTATCCTCAGTGGTGGATTTGCACTATTTAAAAGGGAAAAAACAACGGTCTTGTTTGCATAAAAATCGTCACATCCAGGCGAGACTCCAGAAGGCTCTATGCTTTAATCTTTTCTGGACAGATTGGGATTGAGAATTGTCGCACAGCGGTTTTATCCAAGTGTAATTTGTGTGTTTCTTGTCAATGCTTACAGGTTACACAGGCCACAAATCAGATTGTGATGAACTGTGCTGACATCGACATCATCACAGCCTCCTTTGCACCAGAGGGAGGAGAAGGTGAGGGTCAGATTTAGTCGACTTCTATTTATTTCCTCTTGTTTTAATCAAATTGTCATTGTTGGGAATGTCAGTCACGTTTTAGCTATCTCATCTGCTCTTTGTTCATGTCGTTTGTTTGGAGCAGACCTTCTCTAAAGTTCAAAAACCTTTATACTTAAAAGGGAACAGTGTATGTTCTGGCATCGGCCTGTCTTTTTGTCTCCCATTTTTAGAAATTAATGCTACAGGATTCAACTATCAAAACGAAGATGAGAAAGTCACCCTGTCTTTCCCTAGCGCTCTTCAGAAAGGTAAAAGGGGACCGCTGGTTGAAACCACGCCATATGTTTTCGTTGCTGTCGAACAATAACACATTTCCCCCGTGGTCGTGGCTGAATGAACAGCGCAGCGCTATGTGTGCTCACCTCTTCCCCAGGATCCGGCATGCTGAAGATAGACTTTGTGGGGGAGCTGAACGACAAAATGAAAGGATTCTATAGAAGTAAATATGCAACTACTGCTGGAGAGATCCGCTACGCTGCTGTCACACAGTTCGAGGTAACCGGGGCGTTTACAACACACACTCTTTATCACACAACCATGAGTGGATTGCTTAACCCTGTAGTGGCATGTGTTGCGACACAGCCACAGGAGTGTGGGATGTGATGGTCATGTGACTCCTGTTGTCGTGCCAAGTGACCTAAGGTTAGGCAATACTTCACATCTCACTCCATTTATATTATGTGTTTTGAAAATGCTGCCCTGTTTACTCACGTGTTGTCGGGAAAGCGAGTCAAAGCTAGGTCGGTCCGGTCAGACCAGTGGAGGAAGTGCATCAGAAAGTGAACCTCTCGACACCTCCAGGATGTGAGCCTGCCGTGAACGTAGACAGGCTTCACGGGCCTGGCCTGTCTCACATGCTGTCGTCCTCTCTCCAGGCCACGGACGCCCGTAGAGCCTTCCCCTGTTGGGACGAGCCAGCCATCAAAGCCACCTTCGACGTCACCCTGATCGTTCCCAAGGACCGAGTGGCCTTGTCAAATATGGTACGTGTCAAGCGCCAGACCCCCGGACGGCTTGAGTCCAATTTTGCTTCCGAATTGTCGTTGTTGTTTTTTTCCGTGTATGTAGGTTACATAACATAAGGCAGACTTGTCGGGTCATCGCATGTTGCACCTCCAGCTATTGTGTGTTTCTGCTGCAGCAGGTCGTTGTGTTTACAGGGTGACAAACAGGAAGTTAAAACACGTGATTCATCAACTTAGCTGAAGGTAATCTGGCTGAGGTTCCTTCTCACCAGATGATGATGATGATGTTGATGATGATGATGATGATGATGATGATGATGATGATGCTGATGCTGCTGCTGCTGCCGCCCTCTAAAATCTGGTCACATTTATATTTCAGATCTAAATATGAATGAATGTATATTTTCGTGTCCATGGTAACAGTCAGTGAATATATTGATCTATTGGACCTTATTCATCTAAAATAATGTTTCTGATTCATGTGTGTGTCCTGTCGGCGTCGCTGCACTGTATCGCCGTCCACACCGCCAGTCGTTTTCCTCGCTTTCCGTTTCCTTTCCTCGTCCTTCGGCAGCCAATCACGTACTCGATTGGCATTTCACAATCTAATGTTATTGGGATATTATCCAGGCGTCGGGTGGAGGAGGTGTGGGGGGTGGAGGAGGTGTGGGGGCAGGGGTGGAGGAGGTGTGGGGGGTGTAGGAGGTGTGGGGGTGGAGGAGGTGTGGGGGTGGAGGAGGTGTGGTAGGAGGTGTGGGGGTGGAGGAGGTGTGGTAGGGGGTGGAGGAGGTGTGGGGGCGGAGGAGGTGTGGGGGTGTAGGAGGTGTGGGGGTGGAGGAGGTGTGGTAGGGGGTGGAGGAGGTGTGGGGGTGTGGGGGTGGAGGAGGTGTGGGGGTGGAGGAGGTGTGGGGGCGGGGGTTTGAGTCGTGCTGTGCTCATTGGTTTACTCTGGACCAGCAGGAGAAGCAGCAGCAGCTCTCTCAGCTTACTCCTTAACCTGGTGGTTCTCCATTACATGTAATGATTCTGGGCACATGGAAACACCGGGCGGCGAGTCCGTCTGTACTCTTGACCCGAGACTCCAGCTCTGCCCGGGTGTTGTGTTGTCGCTGTTCTCTGCATCCGTCCAGGTAACTGTATGTAACTCGCCCTTGTCCCCCGTCCCAGAATGTCATCGATCGAAAGCCATATCCAGACGACGAAGGCCTGGTGGAGGTGAAGTTCGCCACCACGCCCATCATGTCCACGTACCTTGTAGCGTTCGTCATCGGTGAATACGACTTTGTGGAGAGCCAGTCGTCGGACGGCGTGACGGTACGCGTCTACACGCCCGTCGGGAAGGCGGAGCAAGGGAAGTTTGCGCTGGAGGTGAGCATGGGAGCAAACCTCCACACGGGGGGGGGGGGGGGGGGGGGGGGGTGTCACCTGCCGGTCCAGCTGGGTCTCCATCACCTTGTTTCAGCTTCATCCTTTTGACCAATGATCAGCGGCTTCATTTAGCTTTTTGCATTGTGTGTTAGCATAAACCACGTAGTGCCAGCTGTGATTCAGTCTCTTCCCTCCGACTGTTGCAGGTTGCGACAAAGACCTTACCGTTCTACAAAGACTACTTCAGCGTTCCCTATCCTTTGCCTAAAATCGATCTAATAGCGATCGCTGATTTTGCTGCTGGTGAGTAAACGTCCACACCACCTTCTGACCTCGTTATTAAATCTTTACATTGAAGGACTAACCCTAACCCCCCACCCCTTCTAGGTGCCATGGAGAACTGGGGCCTTGTGACCTACAGGTACATGTAGTTGCTTTTTAGTCATTTAATTGAAATGAATGTACACGAATGTGTCGTGTGACCGGAGTCTCAACGCCCCCCAGGGAGACGGCGCTGCTCATCGATCCGAAGAACTCCTGCTCGTCCTCCAGGCAGTGGGTGGCGCTGGTGGTGGGACACGAACTGGCCCACCAGTGGTTCGGAAACCTGGTCACCATGGTAACCAGCATGACACCCCCCCCCCCACCCCCCCCCCCCCCCCCCCCCCCCCCCCCCCCCCGCCAAAAACAAAATCTGCCATTTCCCAGATAGATAAAACACTCAAAGACACGAAGGTTGAAATGACTGATAGTTCTGGATGTTTCTGTGGCTCCATCCCCCAACGCTGTCAAACATTAACGTTGAGTCAGCGCCCGTCATCAGTCACCAGTAGGAGAAACTGTCAGGGTTTCAAACACTGTGTGTGTGTGTGTGTGTGTGTGTATGTGTACGTGTGCGTGTGTGTGTCCGCCCCCACAGGAATGGTGGACTCACCTGTGGCTGAACGAGGGCTTTGCGTCCTGGATCGAGTACCTGTGCGTGGACCACTGCTTCCCAGAGTACGACATCTGGACCCAGTTCGTCTCGGCCGACTACACCCGCGCCCTGGACCTGGACGCCCTGGACAACAGCCACCCCATAGAGGTGGGGTAACACACCTGTAGCTTTCTGGGGCGCCGTGTAGGTTACCTGTCACGCAATCAGAAGCGGTTACAGTCGCCTCTGTGACCGACGTTACAGAGGAGATGATTTGAGATCCCACTGGTCATGCAACCGCTGGAATACCACTGAGTGTTTGAGGTGTGTAGGGATGTGTACCAGGGCCGCCATATAATGCCGGTCGTTCCTCCAGACGGTTTAGACGTAACGCGGGCGTCGTAGTGATCCTCCTCCGTCAGATTGGATCTTTTATTGTGTCGTGCGACCGGCCATCGTTGTCATAATGAGATCAGATGTACTGTCGTAAAGGCGGGGCCCTAAAGAGACAGGCTAATGTTATCAGCTCCTATTGGCCCTTCGTATCGATCACCGTTCCACCGATAATGCACCAATACATGAAGCAGCGTGAATAACAGCTGATGGAGGATACAGTTATTGGGCGTATTTGATGCCGTTTCTTCTGTAATCGTCAGTGTTTTGCAGTGATCCTCTGTCTGTGCTGCAGGTGAATGTGGGCCACCCGTCAGAGGTGGATGAAATATTTGACGCCATCTCCTACAGCAAAGGAGCGTCTGTCATCCGCATGCTGCACAACTACATAGGAGACGAGGTCGGTCCTCCCCAGCAGCAGTAGTTTGGTCTTGTTTCAAGGTTGTTCCTACTCTGGTTTGTAACGTTCTTCCCGTTTGTCTGCAGGATTTTAGGAAAGGAATGAACTCCTACCTGTTGAAGTTCCAACATAAAAACGCATCGACAGGTAAGGTGGAGCAGGAAGTGATCTGCCTTTACCAGGCGGCCGTATCAGAGTTGATTGATCTAGAACTGATTGCCGCACCTCTGACCCCGCCCTCTTCCCCAGAGGACCTATGGGACTGTCTGGAACAGGCCAGTGGGAAACCCATCGCGGCAGTGATGAGCTCTTGGACCAAGCAGATGGGCTTCCCTATCATTGAGGTGGACCAGGAACAGGTGAGCTCAGCCTGCTGTAAAGACATGCTGGACGTTTTGTTAATTGACGTAGCTGCTTGTGGTCGGGGAGGCGAACAAACCCCTCCCCCTCCCCCGGCCACGGCGGCCGGTTGGGTTCAGAGTTCACCAAACTGAGTCGATGAGCTGCCAAATCTTTCAAACTCACAAAAGAGGAGGAGAGCTGTTCATCCACCCTGTTTGTAGTGTTTGTGTCCATGACTGTGCAGGCAAGTGTGGCGTCTCATGCGCTGACGGTTACTGTGGTGTTATTTGTAGCAAGGCGACGACCGCATCCTCAAGATCTCTCAGAAGAAGTTCTGTGCCAGCGGACCACACAACGGTGAGTGCCTTTAGCAGAGCTGTATTACTATATTACTGTAGTTATTAACGAGTCGCAGAGAAGTATACTGGGGAGTGCTTGCCTGTGATTGGATAAGCTTTCTGCCACTAAGTGTGCGTTCACAGCCGGCATGTTCTGGTGCGCTCTGTGCTGGCTTTTCATTGGCTCCTCGGCTTGTCTGTCGGTCAGGTGAGGACTGCCCCAGCTGGATGGTCCCTATCAGCATCTGTACCAGCGAGGACCCCGTGTGCACCAAGCTCAAGGTTCTGCTGGACAGACCCGAGACCACCATCACCCTCAACAACATCAGCCCAGACCAGTGGGTCAAGGTGAGGCTGGGTACCAGCACCAAGTCAACCGGACTAACACCTTTACATTTATACTCTTATCCAGGCCGACACTCATGATGAGAAACCAGTAGTTAGTAATGCAAGGGAGTGGACATGCTCCTTTGGGTCAGAATATCAGGTCCATACTCCGATGTTGCAGTTGAGGAGTGACCTTTGACCTCCAGAGCACCACAGCTCAGTAGGATGTTATTGGCGGTCTGGAAGGGATTCATTTACCTGTCTTGATTTTATTTGTTTTTATTTAATGTCATTTTTTAAATTGTCAATTTGAAAACATTTGGAGCTTTTTAAGTGAAATGGGTCCATCAAGCATTCTTGTCGTAATCTACTAAATGTACTACATGTACTACACATACTACAAAAAATGGTAGTGGGTAAAAAATCAACTTAAAAAGGTTTTTCTTTCATCATTTATCAAAAACTAATACATATTTTTAGTAAAATTATTTTTCTCAAACAAGATTACATCATTTAATGAATCACTAGCGGTAGAGGACGTATTACTTTAGTCCAGATCTGCTGATCCCAGATCTGCTGATCTGGAATCAGTTGTTCTTCCATGTGGTAATAATAACATCTTCAGATATATTTATATATCTATTATATTTATATAACATACTCAGATATATTTATATATCATATTTATATAACCAGATATTCAGATAAACCTTTTGATTGATATCAGTTTTAATTCTGTATTCTTGAATACATACTTGAGTAAAACCAGTATTAGTTGGACCTTTGGACCTGCACCTCCATGATAACCAGCTCAGGCTCCTCCTGACGGGGAATGACCGTGTTGAGTCATAAAACAACCTCAGGCTGATTTTGCTTCTTCGTTGATGAAACCTTAAAAAAGAAAGAAAGTTCACGAACTCCAACGTCTTGATTAGCGTCTGGAAGGACGAGCAGGACGGCCTGGTTCTGTCATCCCAGTTCACCCAGTTTAACACACCCAGAGACACATGAGAGGTTGCTGTGTTCACCGACTCCTATGGAGCCTCTGCACTGGGATGGGGGGTTGTGAAGGGGGCACCTCCAGACCCTCCTCCCTCCTCCTAACATCCATGACCAGTCCAGGGCCTCAACAATATTGAGCTGCATGTAAATATTGCCTGGGTTGGTTGTCTAGTTGTCAGGTTGCTGTGACTCCAGTGGGTTGCTTGTTAGGAAGCTAATTCTACTGTAGCAGTCTATTGTAAATCAGTCTGGGTAGGACTACCACGTTGAGGTGCTCCTGTGGTCTCACGGTAGTCTGGCTGAGAGGCCGGACTCACGCCTGAATGTAAAAGTAAATGTATTTCCAAGAGGAAGAAATGCTAAAGCACCGTTTCCTCCGGTGTGACCCGGCTGTGACCCGGCTGTGACCCGGCTGTGACCCGGCTGTGACCCGGCTGTGACCCGGCTGTGACCCGGCTGTGACCCGGCTGTGTCCTGCTGTCCACAGATCAACCCAGGGACTGTGGGCTTCTATCGGATCCAGTACAGCTCGTCCATGCTGGAGGGTCTGCTGCCGGGCGTCAGAGACCTCAGCCTGCAGCCGGTCGACCGGCTGGGCCTGCAGAACGACCTCTTCTCCCTGGTGAGACACGCACACACACACACACACGCACACACGCACACGCACACGCACACACACACACACACACACACACCCCCAGACTCTTGCTTTCCAGATAATTCACCACTTGTGATGCTTAAAGCTGCACAAGGCAATTTTGCATGTTGGCGAATGGCAGCAAACCTTTTGAAAGGACCCTCAGCGCGTCTCCTCAACGCGTCGTCCTCAACGCGTCGTCCTCACGCGCGTCGTCCTCATACGGCGTCGTCCTCAACGCGTCGTCCTCAACGCGTCGTCCTCAACGCGTCGTCCTCAACGCGTCGTCCTCAGCGCGTCGTCCTCAAGCGCGTCGTCCTCAGCGCGTCGTCCTCAACGCGTCGTCCTCAACGCGTCGTCCTCAACGCGTCGTCCTCAACGCGTCGTCCTCAGCGCGTCGTCCTCAGCGCGTCGTCCTCAACGCGTCGTCCTCAACGGCGTCGTCCTCTAGCGCGTCGTCCTCAGCGCGTCGTCCTCAGCGCGTCGTCCTCAGCGCGTCGTCCTCAGCGCGTCGTCCTCAGCGCGTCGTCCTCAACGCCGTCGTCCTCACGCGTCGTCCTCAACGCGTCGTCCTCAGCGCGTCGTCCTCAACGCGTCGTCCTCAACGCGTCGTCCTCAACGCGTCGTCCTCAACGCGTCGTCCTCAACGCGTCGTCCTCAACGCGTCGTCCTCAGCGCGGGGGTGGAGGTGGGGAAGAGGCTCGGCCGTGAAGTGAAAGATAATTGTTTGAATATTCTGAACTTGTGAAGCGGTGTGATGTGAGGACGCGGCGCTCGCTGCTGTCGGGGAGGAAGTTCTGTTTCACTCTCGGGGTTTCATTTGTGGTGGAGTAGATTTCCCAGCAGCGACTGAACCGACACCAGTAGCGTCTCAGTTCGTGGGATGTGACGCTCTGCTCACATTCCTCTCACGTTACGTCGTTGTCGTCGGCGCAGAACGACCCGCCCGGCCTGCGGCGGACCGGGATGGGCAAAGTGGTTTCCAGCGCGAGGCGTGTCGGGGTGCGTTCCCCTCATGTGGGTCGCCCCGCCCCTTCCTTTTGTTGGCTCGCCCTTTCAGAAACCACCACGAAGCGAGGAGCGAGTAAGTGATCCGTCTGCTGCTGAGACGCCGACGAGGAAGCGCAGTGTCGAAGCTTCCCCTTGTGTTGCGTGTCCTGTAACCCAACGCTGTCCTGAATGTCACGGAGAACCGATGAACCTCCTCCTGCACTTCAGCTGGTAGACGAAGGACGTTTCCACCGCCGCACACGTACATCTGATAGTCACATGACCAGTAGGAGCGATGGCGGCGTCTTCCCTGATGGAGATCCTGACACACCAGAACCAGCGAGTTTGTTTCGCTTCGTAGATCCTGTTTTTCTGTCCTGACGTTGGTTGAGCGACTCAGGGTCGTTTTACTGAAGCGTGAAAACACTGCTGCTTTACCTCTGATCATCACTAAATACAACCTCACCTTCAACCTCAACTTTCTTAAAGCCCCAGGAAACTTGAATATATGATATCAAAGTTTAGTGTCTAATTAAACATCCACAAAAATCTGAGTGAAAATAACCGTTGAGAAATATTAGAAAAGCTGGTTCAGATGAGTGGGGGGTTCAGAACAGGGGGGTTGAAGTGATTTATGACGCAGAGAATTCATTGATCCAATCAGTAAACAATGCACGTCAGTTGTCCCGCCCCCAACAGGGGCAACAGCTTGACAGTTTGACATGGGCGGGGCTATCCATCGTGTCAGGATGTCAATCAAATCCTGATCTGACGCCGACACAGTCCTGAGAAATGAAAACAGCTAAATGATGTTTTTGAACGAGGTTTTCTAATATTTCTCAACGTTTATTTTCACTCAGATTTTTGTGGATGTTTAATTAGACACTAAACTTTGATATCATATATTCATTTTTTTTCCTGGGGCTTTAAAGGTTTTGTTTTGTTTCAGAGAGGAAGGTCGATAGGTCAGCGATTACAGACTAACAAACCTGTCTTCCTGTCGGTCCTCAGTCGCGCGCCGGCATGATCAGCACGGTGGAGGTCCTGAAGCTGATGGAGGCGTTCGTCAACGAGCCCAACTACACGGTGTGGAGCGACCTCAGCTGCAACCTGGGGGTGCTCTCCTCGCTGCTCTCCCACACCGACTTCCACGAGGAGATCCAGGAGTTCATCCGCGATCTCTTCACCCCCATCGGGGTCAAGCTGGGCTGGGACAGCAAGCAGGGGGAAGGTGAGGCGGGGGGGCGGGGCCTCAGGGCGCCGGGATATTCATTTATCTAGCTGTCCTTTTTTAAATGTCTTTCTATTTCTGATTTTTTCATTATTATTTTAAAGTTTGTTTCCTTACTTGGATCCTACAAAGCTCACCAGTGTTGAGTTGTCTCACCATCACTAAAGGTGTAGCGCGTCGCCCAGAGGTTTGTCTACAATACAAGGTTGAGGGACATTTAAGCTAAGACGGTAAACGGCTGCATCCATATACTCTCATTCACACCGATGTCAGTGAGCTACCATGCAAGGTCTGTCTGACCATCGGGAGCAACGTGGGGTTCGGTGTCTTGCTCAAGGACACTTCAACGTGTGGACAGGAGGAGCCGGGGATCGAACCGCCAACCTTGTGATCAGTGGACGACCTGCTGTACCGCTGAGCCACAGCTCAATAGTTAAATTATCACAATACTACAACTTGCGCATCCTTTAACAATTAGAAACGGCCCCATAAATAACATGACTTTACCGCATGGTGATGAGGACCTGAATGAGACCTGGTTGTGGCTGCCGTCCCCCCAGGTCACCTGGACGCCCTGCTGAGGGGTCTGGTTCTGGGGAAGCTGGGCAAGGCCGGACACAAGCCCACGCTGGAGGAGGCCCGGCGGAGGTTCAAGGACCACGTGGAAGGCAAGCAGGTCCTGTCTGCAGACCTGAGGAGCCCGGTAAGCAACCCGCAACACACCTGACCACCACACGGGGGGGGGTCCTGTTCATGATCCTGTTCAGGATCCTGTTCATGATCCTGTTCATGATCCTGTTCAGGATCCTAATGACATTTTAATGATTTTCAAATTTTCAAATTTTCAAAATCGTTCATTTCGATTGTTATTTAGCTACAAGAACGAGGAACGTCTAGAAGCGGCAGTTAGCAAAGCAACGTGTGTGTGTGTGTGTGTGTGTGTGTGTGTGTGTGTGTGTGTGTGTGTGTGTGTGTGTGTGTGTGTGTGTGTGTGTGTGTGTGTGTGTGTGTGTGTGTGTGTGTGTGTGTGTGTGTGTGTGTGTGTGTGTGTGTGTGTGTGTGTGTGTAACATCACTTTCCCGTGAATGAACGGGCCAAATACTTTCCCCAATACTACGTGGTATTCAGTCACGCCGTGTTCAGACCGGTTTGGACCGGTCGGTTTTGGCGAGCCGCGAGCGAATGTGTCAAGCCGGACAGGAAGTCAGACACAGGAACGGCATAGAGCATCCGGTCAATTTCAAAATAAAACAAAACAAATAAAATAAAAATCGTTCATTAATCGTAATCGAGGTAAATGTTTGAAATAATCGCGATATTGATTTTTAGTCAAAGCAGCTTCATTCAGCTGCTGCTGTGTTGCTGTGTATCGTCCTGGTGTAAAGCATCACTAAAGCTGTGATGTGTGCTTGTGTGTTGCAGGTGTATCTAACGGTGCTGAAGCACGGAGACAGCGCCACGCTGGACACCATGCTGAAGGTACAGGAACAGGAAGCTGCATCAGGAGGAACCTTCATCACATGTGGTTCTGTTGTGAACGTCACCCAATACTTTCTCTCTCTCTCTCTTCTTCTTTTTTCTATCTCGATGGGTCTCTCTCTTCCTCATTCTCTCTCTCTCTCTCTCTCTCTCTCTCTCTTCCTCATTCTCTCTCTCTCTCTCTCTCTCTCTCTCTCTCTCTCTCTCTCTCTCTCTCTCTCTCTCTCTCTCTCTCTCTCTCTCTCTCTCTCTCTCTCTCTCTCTCTCTCTCTCTCTCTCTCTCTCTCTCTCTCTCTCTCAGCTCCACAAGCAGGCAGACATGCAGGAGGAGAAGAATCGCATCGAGAGAGTCCTGGGAGCCATCTCTGCCCCCGACCTCATCCAGAAAGTCCTCAACTTCGCCCTCTCGGTACGAGCCAGCTGAGTACATGTTAAATACTATACAGCTGAGTACATGTTAAATACTATAGTACATGTTAAATACTATACAGCTGAGTACATGTTGTTCTGGTGATCAGGTAGAGAGGAGAGAACACAGAGCTCAACCAGGTCAGGTGATCTGCTGTCAACACCCGGGGGGGTCAGGTAGGTCTTTACCGGGAGAAACCCTCTGGAGACAGGAAGTGATGCGTTTCACGTTTCAGCAGAAGAAGAACTGGGTAGATAGCATGAAGAACAGTGAAGAACACAAAGATAGAGACTAGATAGAAACTAAGTGATTTCTGGTTCATAACGGTCCTGATGGTCTTCGGGTGTCTGAACCAAACAGGTTCACTATCTCCATCAACGGACCACAGAGTCCTTATTGTCTGGCCCTGGGTGTATTTTGTCAACTCAACTCTACCCCCCCCCCCCCCACAGGAAGAGGTTCGTCCTCAGGACACGGTGTCAGTAATCGGCGGCGTGGCAGGAAGCAGTAAACAAGGCCGGAAGGCCGCCTGGAAGTTTGTCAAGGACAACTGGGAGGAGCTTCACAACCGCTACCAGGGAGGCTTCCTCATATCACGGCTCATCAAGGTAAACATGTACCGGTACTGTGCTAGTACGTACTGGTACTGTGCTAGTTGTACCGGTACTGTGTTAGTACATACTGGTACTGTGCTAGTTGTACCGGTACTGTGCTAGTACGTACTGGTACTGTGCTAGTTGTACCGGTACTGTGTTAGTACGTACTGGTACTGTGTTAGTACGTACTGGTACTGTGTTAGTACATACCGGTACTGTGTTAGTACATACCGGTACTGTGTTAGTTGTACCGGTACTATGCTAGTATGTACTGGTACTGTGCTAGTTGTACTGGTACTGTGCTACTACGCACCGGTACTGTGCTAGTACGTACTGAGCTAGTACGTACTGGTACTGTGCTAGTACGTACCGGTACTGTGTTCGTTGTACCGGTACTATGCTAGTATGTACTGGTACTGTGCTAGTACGTACCGGTACTGTGTTCGTTGTACCGGTACTGTGCTAGTACGTACCGGTACTGTGCTAGTACGTACCGAGCTGCAGCTAGCGGTAGTTGGTTGAAGGTACCATGTTTGGTTCTGATCGTGGTTCTGTTGTCCGTCTCCTTGCAGCTCTCTGTTGATGGATTCGCAGTCGACAAAATGGCTGCAGAAGTGAAGGTGAGGATCAAAGGGTTCTAGGATGTTCTGGTTCTGTTCTCATGCCACGTTCACACCACGCCACGCCAAGCCATTCTGATCTCCGCTGGTTCTCACATCGGCCTCTATTCGCGGCGTCCGGTGTGAACCCGGCATGAAGGGATTCATTCCCGAACTCTACAACTCTTCATGTGAACTGAAAAGCTCCTCTAGGGGGCAGCGTTGTCTCAGGACCAGGACCAGGACCAGGAGGACTCACCTTCTGATGAGCTTCTTGTATCACGCCAACTCGGTGCTCAAGTACCATCACTTAGTTTTATGCTGCTATTCCTTTCAGTCAGTCACGTAGTAGTAGTAGTAGTAGTAGTAGTAGTAGTAGTAGTAGTAGTAGTAGTAGTAGTAGTAGTAGTAGTAGTAGTTTATTAGACTAGGAGAGTTCATCACACCACGTCTGTACTGACGAACCTCGGCTCGGTTTCATCCCACTGGGAACAACAGAACCAGCCGCTGTGTTGAGTCAGTACAGCGTGAGGTGGACCAGTGTTGTCCAGACCAGAGACCAGACCAGAGACCAGACCAGAGACCAGCCTCCAGGACCTTCAGCTTGTAGAGCCCGGTAGGTTTTGACGGCCTGTTGATTTGTGTCCCCCAGAGTTTCTTCGAGAGCCACCACGCCCCGGCGGCCGAGCGCACGGTGCAGCAGTGCTGCGAGAACATCCTCCTCAACGCCGCCTGGCTGAAGCGCGACGCAGACGACATCCACCTGTATCTACTGCAGCGCAAGGCCCCGCCCCCCGTCTGAGACGCCTCCCCGCCCACGTCCTCCAGCCCCCCCGACCTCCCAGCATCATAGCTGCCTCGGCCCCCCCCCCCACCGCAGACCAGGGCGGGAGACCGGCGCTACTTACAGCAGGCTTAATTTCTCTTAAGAAACTTTACTAAAACATGACGGACGAAGCCGAGAATCGACAGAGGCGTCGGAAACACGAAGAGACTTTTCTACATAACAAAGCAAATCCATTTCAGTCAGACGAGGAATGTAGTTACCCCCATTCTGCCCGCGAGCAGGTGAGGCGGCGAAACCACGAGCTGAGCTGACGCTGTGACGGCGCTCAGCATGCCGCCGCCACGCCAGAACCCCTCCAGAACCCCTCCAGAACCCCTCCAGAACCCAGAACCCCTCCAGAACCCCTCCAGAACCCCTCCAGAACCCAGAACCCCTCCACGTCGTAGTTGAGACAACTGTGAATCCCCCCTACCCCCCCCCCCCCCCTCCTTTTCTTGCCCCCACTCGTTTTGAATGCATGAAGTATGAAGTCCTGTGTTGCTGTTGGTGTTCACACTTGCTGGTTTACCCCCCCCCCCCCCCCCCTCCTCCCTCTGGGTGTTGTGATTGGGTGGCAGCAGAAGGCGCCTGGGCAGAATGGGGTTAATAATAGTGTGTAGTTTCACTGATTCTCCATTGCTACTAAACGGTTAGGACGAGGTGAGCAGCGCTAGCATGGTACTACATTGTATACTGTATAATGCAAGCATTCTTGCGGATGATGTTCCACAAAAATCTAAATAGCTATCTCCATGGTTACCTGTCTCCACCCCCCCCCCCCAGCTCCATTCAGAGTCACAGAGGATGTACAGTATGACAGCAAACGACTACGTACATATTTAAACCATTTCTTCACCGGCCGCTCGTACCGGATTGAGAGTGTCGGTGTAACAACGTGTTTTCACAAGACATGATGCAGTGATTTATTTAAGTGTTGAGGTAATCCTGTATTCTGGGGCACTACTTTCTGGGGCCTCATCACCGTGCCGTAACACCGGGCGACGCCTCCCCGTCGGCCCCGTCAGTGTGAACTGGTTTTGAAGTGAGAACTTTCCTCTGCTATTGAACTCGGGAGCCTTAAATTGGTCGACCGGTTTGCAATAATCATTATACTGAAGTGACAGGAGTGTATCTATATAGACTTCACAATTTGATGTGGCTTTAAAAAACGTTACCGACAAAAGATCATCCAACTTGTCAAGACTCTTTTCCCCCCTGGAACATTTGTTGTGCTTTTTTTGTTTAAAGATACAGTTGGTGTTCATTAAAGTGAAAAAAGACGATAAAAACGATGTGAAATTAGTACAGTTGATTTTTATGAGTGAGGTGTGAGTGTGCATGCCTGGAAACAGATTTGATATGTAATTTAACAATTCTTAATCCGATTTACTACATTTTGTATGATCATACACAGAGAGAAGATGATCATAACGGATTACGAATGATAGCAGAACTGCAATAGAGATGAACTCTGTATATAACACCTGAAGTATACCTAATGAGAATAAAGAAAGTGGTTACAAATCGATGTAGATGACTGGAGACGCCATTAAAAAGTTCACATTTTGGTTTCACAAAGTGTCTAGAGACTTGCAGCCCTGTTCTTCAAACCCCCCCCCCCCCCCCCCCCAGGCAGGACAGCTGTGATTTAGTGTTGCAGACGTGAAGATGCAGCACAATAAACACCTGCTGATGTCTTTCACTCACTTGTATCACTACAGTTTTGTTGACTGATGCTGGTAATTGTTAAAAATGTGTCGCCACTGTGAGGAGTATGCGTGGTACCTGCTGCGTGGTACCTGCTGCGTGGTACCTGCTGCGTGGTACCTGTTGCGTGGTACCTGCTGCGTGGTACCTGCTGCGTGGTACCTGTTGCGTGGTACCTGCTGCGTGGTACCTGCTGCGTGGTACCTGCTGCGTGGTACCTGCTGCGTGGTACCTGTTGCGTGGTACCGCCTGCTTCATCATTTATTTCCTTCAACTCTATTTCATCAGCTGAGGATTGACTGAGCCTCTAGAATGACTCCAGCTTGGGTTTGTTGCGTCAGGTATGTTCTTACAGCCGTACTCCTCTACAACCTGTACAGGGCGTCTGGACATACTATCCAAACTTAAGGCCTCAAAATGTCTTGAACACAGTCAAATATTCAGGTTCAGGGGTCTTAGAAATGTGTTGACAGTTCAGTCACGCACACCGACATCCCAACAGGCTTCCGGTTGTTTTCATTTTCACTTGTTTCAATGGTAAAAGTCTGTTACGTTTCTAAAGGTCTTAAATCTTATAAAACTCGCAGACGCTGTAGGTTGACATTCGGCCGGTAGGTGGCGGTACTTTGTCGTCCGGTAGGTGGCGGTACTTTGTCGTCCGGTAGGTGGCGGTACTTTGTCGTCCGGTAGGTGGCGGTACTTTGTCGTCCGGTAGGTGGCGGTACTTTGTCGTCCGGTAGGTGGCGGTACTTTGTCGTCCGGTAGGTGGCGGTAGTGTGGACTTCGCTGTTGTGGGTTTCCAGGAAGAGGAAGTGAAGAAGTGAACTTATTTTCCAGCAGGTTGCTTGGAAGAAGATGCTGGCAGGGAAATGACAGCTGTGTAAGTGACTGCAGTATCGAACGGAATAAGTCGGTAGTTTACACCGTTTAGTCGTTTATCTGTCTCAATTCTCAGCAGGTTGAAGTTATTTTGCGACCTTTCCGGTTGAACTTTGGCACCGACGTTAGCTAGTGTTACACTGACTAAGCTAGCAGCAACGTTAGCAATGTGATGTTTGTGTGTAGCTAGCTGAGGCTAACGCCACCCTACCGTCCATGTGTGCGAGGCTCTCTGCTAACGGTAATCCAACAAAGCGTCTCGAGCCCGTGGACTGGTCGGCTGGCTGGACGGGTTCCGGTTTTCCTAGCGGGTGACGCGTCGGCCGTTAACCTCGCCGAGCTGTGTTCAACATGGTGCTGTTGTGTTGTCGTATGATGGGAGCTAGCTAGCTAGCCGGCTCCGTTTGGAAACTTGCAACAGCGCTGAGTATTAACTGTGGCATGTGGTTAGTGGGCCTGTCTCAGTTACTGGCGGCTTATTCATGGGCGTTTGGCTTCCTGGCAAAGGTCAAACTTACTGGGTTGGAAACAAACCAGCCGAGGTATTTTTAGCGCCTCGCCTAGTCCCGCTATCACCTCTACCGCCACCTGGACCAGCAGGACGCGGGTCTCGGTACAGTCTTTGGGTGCAGGGTGACGAGTAAACCGCAAATACCAGGAAGTGTAGTTGTGACTGCTCACAAGCCAACTGGGCTGTTTGCTATTAAAAGCAGGCTGGCTTGTAAAACACCAGTTGGTTTCCTCCTCTCTCTGGTGCTCCATCATGCCGCCAGGTTGCTCTGCCAGAGGTTTCACCGGCTGTTTTGTGTTTTCAGTTTCTGTGGTGTCGTCCAGTCGGTGACCGATTGACGGATGCCTTCACCATGATGCTGTGCTGCAGCGCCCTGGTCCTAGCCCTCCTCCTGTCCCAGGCGAGGGGCTTCCTGCACCCCCTGGAAGACGACAGCCTCCCTGAAGAGTGGGTGCTGCTCCATGTGGTTCAGGGCCACATCGGGGCCGGCAACTACAGCTACCTGCGCCTCAACCATGACGGGAAAATCATCCTGCACATGCGCAGCCTCAAGGGAGACGCAGATCTGTACGTGTCTGACAAGACGCTGCGGCCGAGCTTTGACACTTACAAACTCCAGTCTGCCACCTGCGGCCAGGATGTGGTGGTGGTGCCTGGAGACTTTGTGAGGCCCGTTGGGATCGGCATTTACGGCCACCCATCTCACCGGGAGAGTGAGTTTGAAATGCGGGTGTTTTACGATCAGGCGGCTCCCCAGGACCCGTTCGGTAAGGGCTCGTACCCTTCGGAAGACGGACAAGGACAACAGAAATTCCCTCAGGCGGCAGAAGAGGACTTTCAAGAAGAGGAGTCTATATTTTGGACTATCTTAATCGGCCTTTTGAAGATTATACTTGAAATTTTGTTCTGAAAATTGTTTCCTCGCTGCCATGCTGGAAGGAAGAGCCTGTCCTTCTGCAGTGCCGGTTTCCCTGGTACATTCTGTCTCTGTATGTGAGAGAACGTCACGCCATCATACACCTGACAGCTGCGATGGTCCGTCAGTAAGATCCACCCAGCAGCGTTTACTTTCATGAAATGTTAACTTGATATTGCTGCAGTCTTCTTCCAGCACCATGCAAGGCAAAGTTGAAATTGATCGATCGATCAATGATTCTGACGTCTCGAGTCATGTTCCACCAAGTCTGTATGTTTTCTGATAAGCGAGGCGACAGTAAACGGACAGATTTTGCAGTTTGACGTTTTCTCTCGTACAAAGAGAGAATGACACGTGTCAGAGGTGAACCCTCAGCCGTGGCCACAATACCACCTCTGATTTTCACATTTGAACTGAAATGAACCAATTTTTGGATTCTAACTTATTTTCATAAATCTTTGATTAATGAAGACGAATTTTGCGTCGATCAGCCCGAGCATAGAGATTGCTGTTTGGCTGAGCTTCACTTCTGCCTGTGAAATGACTGAAGTAAACCACTTGTCTTAACTTTACGTCTGGTTTAAGGTCAAAACTTAGCAATATAACTGCCTCTGAGTAGTTGTAGTGACATGTTTGGAGATGTACAGGGTTCCCACAGGCTTTGAAAGTCCTTGAAAGGTTGTGGATTTAAGAAAAATAGAACCTTAAAAGTCTTTTGAAAAAGAATGGATGGTCTTGAAAGTAAGGGATGATATTTAGTTTGATGTCTAATTCTGACCAATGTCATGTTTTACCGGAAAAAAATGCCAATTTTGAGTCCTTGAAGTCCACCACACATGACCTTGAAAGTCCTTGAATTTGATGCCCTAGCGAGTATGGGAACCCTGGATGCATTTCCTCGATTCTTCACCTTTGTCACCTGGCCCGTCTGATCAATACCTGTTCAGTACGGCCAAATATGAACAAACAGTTTGTAAAAGCAACGCTACTACCCAGTTCTGTCGATAGGAACAAGGTGCGATTCATTTTGAAAACCTGCGCTCACTTCTGCCTGTTGGACAAGCTCCTAACTAACATCACGTCCTGGGTCATGTGTAAAATCTCAACGTACCAATGAGCAGAAATGTTCAACAGTGCCTTTTGACCAGTCTTCTCCGGGTGGACAGCCATGCAATTTTCATGTATCCAGAGACGTTTCAGTACCGTTTCTAAATAAAGCAATTGTTTTTGCACACTGTTAGACTCTGCTGTCTCATCTCTTGTCTCAAGCTGCCTAGAGGTTAGAGAGGAGGGACAAGCCCCTCCCTCCAGTACAGACTGGTTGTACTGGTCGGCTCCCAGGGAGAATGTGTGGATGTGGATGGGTGCTGTTGGTTGAATGCCTTCTGCTTTAGTCAGGAATCCAAAGGAGAGCAAGTTATTCAATGGTCTGTAGTCTTGGAAGAACAGGCAGAGGTTGAAGCCTTTTGCAGTCAGCAGCCCCAGACTGGGAGAGCCTGAAGGCATCAGATCATTTTTTGAATTTGCACTTGATAGTTATTGATAATGTTTTGGGATTAAACCTGCCGACCAGCTGTAAATGGAAACATCCGCTGCAGGTTCTATGGAGGTCGCTGTTTTCCGCTTGGAAATGATACCTTCATGTCCTATCGGAAATATCACGGGCACCCAACGACATGGTAAAAAGGACTCGGAAAGTATGAATTTAAAGCAAAATCATGTTATATGTTAACTTTTGTATGTTTCTATTATCGTTGTTTACCTTTTAGTTTTAGATTTTTATTTGAAATTAATTAAACCAATGATTTATTCTGCCACTGCCGCGCCAGTAGATCTGTGCCGCTTGGTTTCTGAAATAAAACAGCAGCTATCAAACAAGTACTTCTGTTACAGGGCACGTTTTGTTGTATTATCTCCGATCAAAAGCACTTGAATGCACCAACAGGTTCTACATACGACTTTGGAGGTCGCTAGGCGGAGCTTACCCGCAGCACCTGAACGCAGCACCTGATTCCTGGCGGTGATCTGGTTACCTACCTGCCTCCATTTTGTGTCGCTCGGCCCATTTCCGGGTTTCCGAGAAGCAACCGATAAACGGTGTCAGCGGGAGTATGGCTTCGCTCGCAGGTCATGAGTGCAGATGAAGTTGTCAGTCGCTAATCAAAATCGTTAAAAGTATCCAGGCGATTTGTCTCGCGCGGTAGCATCATCACCAGGAGCTCGTGTGTACATCGGCGGGATAGTTTGCGTCCAGCCGCCGGACCCCGCTGACAGTGACAGCTGGCACCGGAGTAAACAGCTCGCTACCGTACTAGCTAACCAGCTAGCACCCGTACCGCCACTAGCTGAGCTGGGCAGCGCCGAGCCCAAGCTAACGTTAGCCGGCTAACCTCGGGGTTTTGGTGCGTTACATCACTAGAAGTTGCCAGCCGCCGCCGTGTGTTGAACAGCACCCTCCCACAAGTAGAGTCCGAGTAGAGTCCGAGTAGAGCCCCGCTTGCCACAACAGCTCTTTCCATTCATGTTGTTTTTGAGGACGGAAGTCTCAAGCCTCTTCTTCGAGACCGGGTGAGTAAGTTGTCGTTAGCAGTCACACTCGCCTGCTTGTTTTTCGGTGCTTCTTCACCTGGGAGGGAGGCGGCGGCACACCGAGGCCTGCTGCTGCCGAGGCACCGGGACGCGAGCTGGTTGGCGTGTTTGGGCTCGCGCAACAACGAATGCGTTTCAGGGGCTTCATAACTTAAGATTCGGTCTGCTAAACTCCCCACCGGTAACTAGTAATGGTTTAACTAGTGAGGTTTAACTAGTAATGGTTTAACTAGTGGGGCTGAACTAGTGGGGTTTAACTAGTAATGATGTAACTAGTAATAACTAGGTAACTAACTAGTAACCCCACTAGTTTAACTAGTAATGGTTTAACCAGTGGGGCTGAACTAGTGATGGTTTAACTAGTAATGGTTTAACTAGTGGGGTTGTGCCCGGCAGGTCTGACCTGACTGAGCTGAGGCTGTAAAAGCCTAGAAACTCTCACAGGCCTGCTGGTGTATTTCCTTGACCACAAAAGCATTGAACTTCCTCATTGACCCCCCCCCCCCCTCCCGCTCGGTTTCCCTGAGCTACCATTGCAACTACCCCGTGGTGTTGTGGGAAGCCTCCTCTATGTGTGGAGACCTAAAGGGAGACCAGACCACAGAGACCACGACTGACCTCAGACCTCACTTTATTACTTTGATCTTGAATGGAAAGGATCAACCAGATTACAGGGGTCAGGGGTCAGGGTCGAGGGTCAGGGCTACACATCTGAAGTCTCCGTCCATCCTCGCTCAGCTCTGACCTGACGGTGTGGCGTTATCACCAGGCAAAACATCGACCAATACTCGATCAATATCGTTGTGCTGAGGCTGCCGATCGCCGATATTCAGCAGCGTCTGAAACGACTCACCTGCCCGGGGTTGTTGCTGTGTGACTCTAGAACCTGCTGCTGGATCAGTCAGGATCTAGAACCGGCTCAAACGCTGACCCGTATCATTTGAACCACCAGTTACTGCTCGGCAGGTTTGGACGCTGACTCAGGTTCCTGGTTCCTGGTGTTCAGTGTCCCCAGAGGTTCCTCCTCCTCGGGGTGAACAGCCTCTGAACACCATCTAGACCAGAGTCCCTCAAATCCGGACCTCGGGGTCCAGAGCGCTGCTGGTTTTCTCTCCTACCAGGAAGTTAACTGCATTCACCTGGCATCGCAGGTCTTCATCAATCCCTGATCAGACCGCTAGAATGGAAACTACCTGAGTAGAAAACCAGCGGTACTCTGGACCCCGAGGCCCGGATTTGAGGACCACTGATCTAGACCATCATGGACATCTATCAATATACTACTATTAATCTACCTCCAAACTGATCCGTCGGTCTAGCCTAGCCCCCCCACGTCTGGTTCCACTGAGGACCTTCCACCTCCTGCAGGTCTATTGATAATCTATCAGGGTGATCGGGTCTCTGGCCTGCCGAGTGTTCCCAGCAGGTTGATACCAAACCTCTCCTCTCAGCGCGGCGTTTCCGTGGCGTGAGTGTTGACTGGCTGGCGAGCTTGCTCGGCGAGATTCCATTGGTTTTCCACCGGTGGAAACCTGCTCCGACACTTCACCTGTGGAATGGAGCAGTAAAGGGAGAGGGGGCGGGGCTAGAGCCGGCCCAGCATGCATCAGGCGCAGACTGGTTTGAGGAGATCCAGCAGCCTTCAGTTCCACAGGCGTACCATCTGAGCTCTGTAGTCTCTTCTCAGTGGGTGGGATGTGAATCGGGGTCTCCAGGATCAGAGGTAGGAGGGGCTAGAGAGTCTCCGGTGTGTCAACGGTGAACGTCTTGCCTTTCATTCAGCGGAGGACTGACGGGCCTCGAGTTGAGCAACGGTTACCGTGACGACGCGTCGGGCTCAAAACATTCCAGCCTTCGGAAAAACTCCCAGGACCTTTAAAGTCAAAGTGAAATGAAAAACGACTTCTTCACGTCGTCAGCTTGTTCTCTATATGGTAACGTACGCACATTAACAGGAAATGCTAAAAAATAGGTTTTATTTATTTTCTCATATTTTTATATCAAAATGGTGTCGTGGTTACCGCCGTATCCTGCTGCGTTACGGAGGACGCCATTGAAACGCCGTTTCCTCGTGAATTATTTGATATGAGATGATTAATAGATGGTGTATAAAAGGACCAGGTTGTCCTGTGACGCTGTTCAGAGGTTAAAGACATAAGGAACCGAAAGGCTCCACCAAGGGGCTCATGGGATTTGTAGTCTTATTTTAGGGTGGCATGTGAGCCGCCTCACATCCGTGTTGGTCCAGAGAGCACCTCGCTAGTAGACGGACAAGGTGGGATCATGAACACAGGTGATGCTGACGTTGCCCAGCTGTGTTGCATGTAGTCAACCAGGAAGTAACCAGACTCCTCTGAGATTCAGGACTTCACACTACCAAAGAGCTGAGGACCAGCGGGAGGACAGGCACTGTAAATGGGGTTTACAGCCACGCTGATGTGTTCCAGGAACAACAGCTTCCTGTTCCTGAGAGCTGAACAGCTGACCAGAATGCAGCTTGTTGGCATGTTAGCATGCGTCTCGCTTCTCTGTTAGCGTAGCGTAGCGTAGCGTGCATGGGGTCTCTGCATGTTGCTGCTGGTGCGGAGAAACCTCGTAACTGATTCTGATTCTCATGGTTGTACTTGCAGACGCTTTTGTCCCTCGTATCAGTAGAGCGACCTTCACCACCCCAGGACGCGCCTATTCATACCCATTCAAACCTATGAGGTTTTAAAAAGGCATCATCCCTTTTTTTACTTTGCAGAATTAGAAAATCCTAGAAAATGAAATGAAAGTCTCTTTTTCTCCCAAAATGCACTGGGGGGGAAATGCAACAGTTCTTGATCACAAAGGAAATGAAATCGACCTCAAACTGTCTGGAAACACCTCAAGTATTAGAAAGCTCTCGCCGTGTGATCAGCGGCTAGGCTCGGTGCTGGGCCGCCGGTGCTGGGCCGCCGGTGCTGGGCCGCCGGTGCTGGGCCGCCGGTGCTGGGCCGCCGGTGCTGGGCCGCCGGTGCTGGGCCGCCGGTGCTGGGCCGCCGGTGCTGGGCCGCCGGCCACGGTGGGACCGGTTCGGTTCAGTTCGGCTGCCGACGGTTCCCAGCTTGACCATGTAACACGTTCTCTCATTTTGCAGGAGTCGGTGTGTGTCGTCCGAATTGAGACGGTGAAGTAGCTGCACCTCCTACAGAGGGACAGGATGCCCACCCCCCCCCCCTCCTCCACCTCCTCCCCCAGGACCCCCGCCTCCCCCCACCTTCGGCCAGGTGAGTGACACACAGCAGGCCAGGGAAGAGTTGGTGAAGGTGCTCGATAGTAGAATCAGGTGGGTCAGCGATTGGGTCTGACGTAGGGGTGGGCGATATGACTAAAAATCAATATCACGTTTACCTCGATTACGATTAATGAACGATTATTTTATTTGTTTTGTTTTATTTTGAAATGTGTTTTATTTTGAAATTGACCGGATGCTCTATGCCGTTCCTGTGTCTGACTTCCTGTCCGGCTTGACACATTCGCTCGCGGCTCGCAGAAACCGACCGGTCCAAACCGGTCTGAACACGACGTGACTGAATACCACGTAGTATTTTTTAAGGGGACAGTTCATGAACGCAGTATTGGGGAAAGTATTTGGCCCGTTCATTCACGGGAAAGTGATGTTACACGCGCACACAGACACACACACACACACGCACAGACACACACAGACACACACAGACACACACACACACACACACACACACACACACTGGTTGCTTTGCTAGCTGGCGCTTCTAGACGTTCCTCGTTCTTGTAGCTAAATAACAATCAAAATCAACGATTTCGAAAATTTGCCACGATTACATAATTAAAATCACGATTAAGATTATAAACACGATAATCCCCCCCCCCCCCCCGTTCCCCCCCTAGTCTGACGTTCACCGGTCAGAGGGTCTGATCTCTGGGAGGAGGCGGTGAGGAACCGGGTCGGTGACAGGGACCGGTTACCAAAACGCTCTCCAGTAAACCATGTGACCAACCCCACTGCAGTTCAGACCTGTGTGTGTGTGTGTGTGTGTGTGTGTGTGTGTGTGTGTGTGTGTGTGTGTGTGTGTGTGTGTGTGTGTGTGTGTGTGTGTGTGTGTGTGTGTGTGTGTGTGTGTGTGTGTGTGTGTGTGTGTGTGTGTGTGTGTCTCAGGCGAACACCAGCCCGCCCAAGCTGGGTCGTGACGTGGCGAAGGGCAGAGGAGCGCTGCTGTCCGACATCTGCAGCGGCGCCCGGCTGAGGAAGGTGGGCGTGGTCAGCGACCGCAGCGCGCCCGTCCTGGACAGTGAGTAGCGCCGGGTCGTGACGAGTTCAGAGGAAGATAGATAGATAGATGTACTTTATTGATCCCAAGCTGGGAAATTGCAGTGCAGCAGCAGCATTACACACAGAGACAATAACAACAACACAATGAATGAAAAAAAAGTTAAAAAAAAGAACAACCTAGACATATTAAAATGGCAATATAGAATGCAATATAAAAATGTATAAATAAGCATTATTATTGTAGTGCAAAATAAAATATAAGGTGCAGTGAACAGAGTTGTGTAAAAACAGATAAAGTGCATAGTGACTATTAGAGTTTTAGCTGTTAAACCTGTGAGAGAGGCGGACCCAACCGAGACAGCCATTTACCAATACCCGTGTACAACCGTAAAACTGCAGTACTGGTGGCCTGTAGCTGCTGCAGCTCCAAGAAAAGTTATTTTAGTTTAGTTTTTTATATGTAAGGTAAATCTTCTCCTGTATCCCTGTTGTCAGGGTGACGAGGAGACGTCTCACCAACAGGTCTTGGAGGAATGACTCCCTCACATAGTCATACTTTATACGACTGCACTTGAATCACACTTTACCTGTACAGCCCGTACTCACCGCTCCAGTCTCCTCCAGTTAGTACACATACTACATGTATGTTTTACTGCAGTACTTCTGACCTGGGGGAGAGGTGTTGTCCAAATGCTTGATCTCTCTGGTGAGACGCTGAAAGACGATCCAGATAATTCAGTCTTATAGTTTCATGTCGGTTTGTATTGATGTCGGTCTCCTCTCTTCACCAGAAGCAGCTGGAGGAGGAGGAGGAGGAGGTGGTGGTGGAGGAGGAGGAGGTGGTGGAGGTGGTGGAGGTGGTGGAGGAGGTTTTGGGGGAGGAGGGCCAATGCCAATGGGAGGCCTTTTCCAAGGAGGTGTGCCAAAATTACGACCAGTTGGAGGTAAAAGTTTCATTATATCTTTGTGTTGTTTCTTTGTTTGTATTTATTATATCGGACAAAATGTTTCGTTACTCGTTGAAGTTTTATGCTTCAACGTTCAGAATGCATTTCTTATCTTTGTCCAGTGTTTTATCATTTGTGCAAATAAAATAACTAAACCAAAGAGGAGACGTGAGGTGAAAGTCCACCTCTGGAGGAAGTGGACCAAAGGGTGTTAGTCATGTTATGGTGGCAGGAAGCAGCCAGGCAGTGTTCAGTACCACAGCCAGGCGGTGTGTTCAGTACCGACACAGCCAGGCGGTGTGTTCAGTACCGACACAGCCAGGCGGTGTGTTCAGTACCACAGCCAGGCGGTGTGTTCAGTACCACAGCCAGGCGGTGTGTTCAGTACCGACACAGCCAGGCGGTGTGTTCAGTACCACAGCCAGGCGGTTTTTTCAGTACCACAGCCAGGCGGTGTGTTCAGTACCACAGCCAGGCGGTGTGTTCAGTACCACAGCCAGGCGGTTTTTTCAGTACCACAGCCAGGCGGTGTGTTCAGTACCACAGCCAGGCGGTGTGTTCAGTAACAGGCTGCTTGTCTCAAGTCTTTGATATGATCAGGTTCATACGTGGCAATGCAACAACACCGCTTGGTGCACCGCAGTTACCTCTGGTGGAGCAGAGCTGCTTGCAGAAGGAGCTGGGTGGGAGGAGTCTCGTGGGTGGGAGGAGTCTCATGGGTGGGAGGAGTCTCGTCATTGGGTGGGAGGAGTCTCGTCGGGGAGGGGTGCAAGACATAATGTGTAATGTCTGTACTTTATATCTGAGGTGTTGCGTGTCACATGTCTTCAGTATGTATTGGCATCGAGCCCCTGACCCCTGACCTCTGACCCTTGACCTCCTTTCTGCTGGTTGTAGTGTTGGAGGAACCAAACCTTTGACTGTTTCACTGTAAAGGAGCGTCCTTGTGTCCTCACCAGCATGTGTGTCCTCCCTGCAGACAGCTCGGTGGGCCGGTCGGCCCTGCGGCCCCCGGGGTCCCGGCCGGCGGCCCCGCGGCCCCCTGCTGGCTCCGCCTCTTCCTCCCCGGCTGACAAGCCCTCGCCGCCGGAGCACCAGCGCTCCCACCGCCCCTCTCTCCCTGACATCTCCCGCCCCTCCAGCGCCGGCTCCTCCCACTCCTCTACGGGCGGCGGGATGAAGCACAGCGCCTCGGCCCCGCCCCCTCCTCCGCCCTTTAACAGGGGTGGCCGTGGCAACGCTCCGCCCACGCCCAACCAGAAAGCACCCGCTTCCTCATCCTCCTCCCACAGCCGGGAGAAGCCCCTGCCGCCGACGCCCAGCAGAGGCCCCGCCCCTCCCGGCTCTGCCCCGCCTCCCTCCGTGAAGATGCCTCTCTCCTCCAGCAGACTGAGCACCGGCGGCTCCTCGGCCCCTCCCCCCCCCCCCACCCTACAGGCACCCGTCGGGTGGGGTCTCCAACGGGCCGGCCCACGTGGACGGCGCTCCGGAGTTGCCCCAGAGGCACAACTCCCTGCACAAGAAGACGCCCTCAGGGGGCAACAGCCACGGGCGCAGCCACGCTCCGGCCCCTCCCCCCTCGGCGTCTCCGTCACCCCAGCAGGGCAGCAGGCCGCCTCCGCCCGCCAGAGAGCCGCCGGGCCGCCGAGCAGGTCAGAACTACCACTTCAGTTTGATGTGAAGAGCGTCGGTGCATCTAGTCGTCTGTAGAGACGCGACGTCACGTTGAGATGTTTCCAGACATCAGGAAATGTTTCCTGATCTAAAACATCATTTTGGTGTCAGCCAATCAGAATCAAAGAGCAAGGGCTTCTTTCTAGACCGACGACCAACAATCATACAGGAGAAATCCATCAGAGGAGAGAGAGACCGACAGGAGATAGACCAGAATGCAATGCAGTAGCAAGATAGACCAGAATGCAATGCAGTAGCCAAGTTAGTTAGCTAGCTAGCTATGCCCATACATATACCTTTTGATTGAAAGCATCAAGCCCTGTCCGCGAGGGTTGTCGATAGGCATTCTGGGAAACGTAGGAAGTCACTAACTGAAGTCTGTCTGTCTGCCTGCCTGCCTGCCTGCCTGCCTGCCTGTCTGTCTGTCTGTCTGATTCAGCCTCTGCCTGTCTGTCTGTCTGTCTGTCTGTCTGTCCAACACTGGACCAGGTGTGTTTCCTCCTTCAGAGGGCGATGCAAGTCTGAACATGTTATCTGTCTTCACACTGCAGTTCAACCCTGCAGCAGCACCTCTATCTCCCATGTCTGGCACCCTAAGGTGCTGCGTAGTGATGACTGCTGTCACTCCTTCGTGGAATAGTGAATGTGGAAACAACAGAATTCTCTGAAAAAGGAATAAAGTGATCGGAGGTGTTCAGTTTCGGTGATCTGAAGCCTCTGCAGCTCCCAGATGTCTTGATCCCGCCTCCTTTATGTGTTGAGTTTTGTCTCAACCTGCTGTGACCGGATGATTGGCGGCCCACAGTTCAAACAGCAGAGAGAGAGAGAGAGAGAGAGAGAGAGAGAGAGAGAGAGAGAGAGAGAGAGAGAGAGAGAGAGAGAGAGAGAGAGAGAGAGAGAGAGAGAGAGAGAGAGAGAGAGAGAGAGAGAGAGAGAGAGAGAGAGAGAGAGAGAGAGAGAGAGAGAGAGAGAGAGAGAGAGAGAGAGAGAGAGAGAGAGAGAGAGAGAGAGAGAGAGAGAGAGAGAGAGAGAGAGAGAGAGAGAGAGAGAGAGAGAGAGAGAGCTACTGTCACTGAATAGATGTGAGTTCACTCAGGGTGCTGCTGTGTGTGGGAGAGGGGGAGGAGCCTCAGGCAGAGAGAGTGTGTTGTTTGCTGGAGTTCTGTGTTGTGATTGGCCGACGCAGTGACGAGGCCTCCTGGTTCCTCTGCATTCCTCTGGAATATTCCAGCCTTCCTCTTCCTCTTCCTCTCGCTGTACGCTGCCTCTCCCTTTTACTGTTTAAACTGAGAGAGAGTTTGTCTGTTGTTGTCAGTTGTTGTCAGGGTGGGAGGGGTTTATGGTTTATCAGCCAAATGATTGGTTGAAGGACTCACCTCAACCAATGGTTTACCAGTATTGAAGTGGTGGTTGTCTTGCTACTGCATTGCATTCTGGTCTATCTCCTGTCGGTCTCTCTCTCCTCTGATGGATTCCTCCTGTATGATTGTTGGTCGTCGGTCTAGAAAGAAGCCCTTGCTCTTTGATTCTGATTGGCTGACACCAAAATGATGTTTTAGATCAGGAAACATTTTGATGTCCGACTGGAAACGTCTCAACGTGACGTCACGCCGTCGCGAGGTCGACTGGAGGAAGAACAACCAGAGACTAGATGGATCCAGGATTTTACCTTTAATAATACTTGAATTTTGAACCTTGGATGTTGCGTAACCAGTATCTCAGTTTTAACGTGTGTGTGTGTGTGTGTGTGTGTGTGTGTGTGTGTGTGTGTGTGTGTGTGTGTGTGTGATATCCATACAGCTCCCCAGGTGCCGCCTCCCGGGTCTCGAAACGGCGGTCGGGATGCCCCGCCCCCCCCGCCCCCCTACCGGGTCCATAGCTCCGTAGCCCACACTACGTCCTCAGAGACCCACGGCCGGGGGGGCAAACCGCCTCCGCCTCCCTCCTCTTCCTCCTCCTCCTCCTCCTCCTCCCGCACCCCCGCTGGACCCCCGCCCCCGCCCCCGCCCATCCGCAACGGTCACTCCTCCTCCATCTCCTCCTCCAAGTCGGTCATAGGTGAGTCATCAGCCTCCTCCTCATCCTCTAAAGAAAGTCTGCGTGGAGTTGGTACCTCACATCCTCGAGGTCCAGAGGAAAGCTTCTGCTGTTCACACTGATCAGACAATATCCGATCAATATTTATATACAGTCGGTTATATATAGGTTTTACTAGTTTACCAGGGATACCAACACGTCTGTAGGCCTTGTACTAAAATGCCCCCCTAGTAATTCCTGGTAAGTCAACATGGTTGTTTGTTCTGATCTGAGTCGGTAGTCAAATATCATTCAAATCCGTTTCCAGTTCCTCTTGTCCTCCAGGACTCAGCAGTCTTTTGTTTTCAGGCACTTGGTGACTCATATTGTCTCAACAGCCAGTAATGACAAATGTTGAATTAGAGTTTTACTATTTAACTATTTCAGGTAATCTATTACTTTACTATTATCCACGTCTATCAGCAACAAATGAGTGGCAACACCGACGGCTGTCATGAACATTCACATGGAGATTCAGTTCTGTTCCTAAACAGTAACAATCAGTGATCTCAGCAGCTGGCCTGATCGATCATCCATCCATTGGTGTTGATCAGCAACTTTTCAACCCCCTGCTGTGGCATCAGAAAGTTCAGACCCCTTCACTTTTCCCAGACGGTTATCGACTAAATTTGAATGACAAAGTGAAAACTCGTTTTTAAAAATAAAAAACTGAAGATTCACCACGACAAGCCGAACCGATCAGCCAAGTCAAGGCTGAAGTCCAGACCTGATCAGTGGACAGACCTGAAGATCACAGTCCACCAACTCTGATCTGGTTGGTCTGATCCTCAGCTTGAGAGGATCTGCAAGGAACAGGAACTGCCTGAATCCACGTTTGCAAAGCTGCTAGATGCAAACCAAGAAGCCTGGAAGCTGGTCTCTGCCCCAGTACCCAGGACTCTGAATACCCAGTACCCAGGGCTCTGAATACTCAGTACCCAGGGCTCTGAATACCCAGTACCCAGGACTCTGAATACCCAGTACCCAGGGCTCTGAATACCCAGTACCCAGGGCTCTGAATACCCAGTACCCAGGGCTCTGAATACCCAGTACCCAGGACTCTGAATACCCAGTACCCAGGGCTCTGAATACCCAGTACCCAGGGCTCTGAATACTCAGTACCCAGGACTCTGAATACCCAGTACCCAGGCCTCTGAATACCTAGTACTCAGGCCTCTGAATACCCAGTACCCAGGGCTCTGAATACTCATGTGATTCAGGTTTTCTCTGGTATTGTGTGTAGACTGGTGGCAAGAACGTAATCCATTTTCAATGAAGTGTCTCAATACTGTTCTGTACGGTCCTTTCACGATGGGGCAGGAAAGATCCTGAACCAGTTTTTGATATTTAACTGCATTTCTTTTGTTTCTCCCACAGATGATTTTGAATCCAAGTTCAACTTCCACCCTGTTGAAGACCTTCCACCTCCAGAGGAGTACAGGCATGTCACCAAGGTCTACCCCAGCAAAAACAACAAGGGTATGGGCTAGACTCATTCCTCTCTCCTTTGCTTCTTTAGCAGGTAAGCCTCTGGAGAGTCTGGCAGCCTGGAGGTAGCAGTAAGATTTCCATAGTTGTGACCGAGAGCACGTCGCTGTTGCCAGACAGGTTTGGTTTATTTGCACGGTGATGAATGACGACGTCAGGAAACCGAAACACATCAGTCATCTACGCAGGTGTGACTTCACTCAAGCAGCTTATTTGAAATGCGTGTCAGCTCTCGGCCTCCTCTGGAGTACTGCAGTACCGTGCAGTACCGTGCAGTACCGTGCAGTACCGTGCAGTACCGTGCAGTACCGTGCAGTACCATGCACTAGGTAGTTTTGCATGTTGGTGATGCCACCTGGCAGCCAGAGGTAACTGTTTGAACTCTGAGGACTTCATTACCCAGAAATCCTGTGCAGTGACATCATGTTCTCCGGGTGGCGGAGGAGGAGGTGAAGAGGTTCAGCAGCTTCCTCGTCTGGATCGGTCACTTCCTGTGTGGAGAAGATTTCCCAGCAGTGACCAAACTGAGACCAGGATCTAACCTGGACCAATAGGGACGCTCTGCTGCAGCATCACTTCCTGGTTCAGGCTGATACTTCAGTGACAGCAGCTGAACTTTTAGCTTCCAACACATTGCGCAAATAAATAGAAATATATAGATAGATAAATAGATAAATAGAAACCAACTGATCAGCAGCTGATGATCAGACGAGTTATGATGTCATCACCCTTTCCTTAAGAGGAGGTGAGGTATGGAGAAGTCCTGACTGACCTGAATTCAGCTCTTCAGTTGTGTCCTTGTACAAGGTCAACTCTCCAGGAGCTACAACATGAAAACCACCACAAGTTGGAGTTAGGAGGTTTTCTCACCTGTCGTGTCTTAATGAAACTGAAACGGTCGCCGCCGCCACGTGGCGCTCTGCTGCTGCTGAGGTCAGGAGTGATACCGGTTAGTTTTCCCATGAGAAAGACGACCTCAGGTAACCTCTGTTTCTCCTTCTGCCTGCAGCCATGATAAGAGGAGCTCCTCCAGCGCCGCCGGTGGGGAGGTGAACCGGATCAGGATCAGGATCAGGATCAGGAGGACTCGATAACCCAGCCAGTCTAACCGATGGACATTCAGGGGAGTGACGCAAAGCACTCGAATCACACACACTCACTTTGACTCACACACACACACACACACACACACACACACTAAACCACCAGCCAGAAGCACAGCCCCCCACCCACACACACATACACTACGCAGGGTTGACACTACATCTCACCGGCTGTCTTACACGACACAACGAAACCACTTTGAAGCGAGGGGGCGGAGCCTGTCCCCGGCCGCCGTCGACGCGGAGCAGGACCGACTTTAGAAACTTCCAGATTTTGTGCATTCCATGTTTGTTTTGATGCTTACTCCATGGTAATGATCTTCACACTTCTGAATAATGTTGTTGTTTTTTTTTTATTGATTTCTGGTGTGAGTATTGATCGGTGGTGTCCTCGGGAAACAATCAACACAAATAGAAACTGTCCTTGGATTTATGTTATTGGCCGACTTGAAATACTCAAGTCGACCCGCACCACTAATCTTGCCATGACTGTGGGGGGTGTTATTGGTTACGTGTCTTGTTTTTGTTTTTTTAAGTTTTGTCTGAAATAGCCATTCCAGCAGTGCCAGGTGAGAGGGTGTGTTGAATTCAGTTCTCCCAGTGTGCCAAACGTGGGTGGAGTAGACTGAAGCGAGTGAGGTGCTTAACACATTTTTACATTGATCATCCCGAAACGCCAAGTTCTGACCGAAGCTCGCCTGGTCGTCTTTACGTTTGGCGAGGGGCCGTTTTCTGCTTTCCTTGCGTTTTCTCTCTTCATTCGGGCGTGTGGATATTCCTCTCTTCAGGCGAAGTTGCGCGGCAGCTTACCTGCCAAACCGGGACACTGTGCATGATGGTACCCGTGGATGCTGTACGGTCGTCCAGGCACCGGGGAGGAGAATACCTCGGAGCAGGACCGCTGTCAAAGCAACGCAAACCAGCAAACCCTGGAGGGTTCATCTGCGACGTCTGAGCCGGCGTCTCATAACATGCCGTGGTTTCCGAGTGGACCGCCAGATGGAGGCCAAGTCATTGTTTCCTTATTGCTTTTAATGGAGCGAGGACAGATTGCAGAGCAGATTATTATAGTTTATCATAGTTTATAAGGGAGACCTTGTCACTGTTGGTGAAATCCCTCTTCCAGGGAAGTCGACTTTTTGTACCCAGAATATTTACTTTGCTGCTGCGGGTCCTTAATGGCAGGACTGTGGCCAGAGAAAGATGATGCAGCATGTTTGATTCTAATGCATTGCTATGCAAGGAAGGGTTTGTATGGATGCTAGTTGGTAGCAGCTAACCAAAAAAAGAAACACTTAAGTGCCAGACTGAGCAGACGGAGGGCTTTTATTTTACTTCCTGTCTTTGTTTGTACCACCACGCTTGACTGTTAAACACTCATTGCATCCTAGTGGTGCAATTATCAAGATGCCATGCAGCAAAATGAACAAAATGCATGTTTAACAAACAAAAGAAGAGGTTAGATTCCCCCTTTTCAATGCTGCAGCGCCTCCTGCTGGTTCTTGCCTTACACAAATCTATCATACTTATCGGTACCAGTGCGTTTGTTTGTGGGGAAAAGATGGTAGCAAAATCTAAAGAGGAAACAATTCTATTTGAAAATGCAATAAATATTGTATATTTACATTAAGTATGAGGAATATGGTAATAATAGTGATTGATCTATTTTTATGTTGTAAAAAGTTTGTAATATAGGAGAGTTCTAGACAGGTCTTGGCCATAGGGGGTCAACACCACACGTGTCCACCAGATGCTTTGTCAGGTAACAACCATCTGAGGTGTCTCGAGCTGTGGCCTCCTGCCCTGCTCACGTTCCCACACAGGTGACCAATCACGTTTGTCTCCTCTTGTTCTCAGCCTGTCTTAGAGGAAGCCCCGCCCACCTGTGGTCATGTCACGTTAATCAACCCTGTTTTTATCATTTTAAATAATTTCAAATAAATATATGCCTTTGGGGAAAAGGGTACTTGGTGCACGAGCATTTTGTTCTTGTCGCTTTCTGTCATCATGGTCGCGTGCTGTAGCTCTTCCTTCACAGTGCACTACTGAGCCGAAGGTTGTGTTCAAGGCCCATGTCACCGTCCGTACTTTCACCACCTGGAAATATCTTCAATCAATGGCAGCATGTTGATGGCGGGCGGCGACGGTGGAGGAAGACTTACAGGAGGGAATACGTTGCCCCACATTGATATAATAACCTACTGGCCTCGTGTTGGTGGTGGGAATACAAAGTACCGCTCAGTTTCAGCTGTATTTACATTTTACACATTGGTATTTTTATTTGAATACTTTATAAATATATAGCAAATATGTTAGTACTTAGTATACACGTATAAATATTTACTTAACTACATATTTAGTAATCCATATTTAAGCAGCTGAGACTTAGTAACATCTGTAGCTACATCAATGAATGTTAGTAATCCGTTTCTCTCAGGTTGACTGTACAGTATACCGCTGGCAGTATAACCCCTCAGTTTATATTCTATTTTATTGCCTTTTTATTTGTATTTTTTACATTTTGATTATTTTACACCAGCGCGCTGCTTTTCTATGTTATTTTTCCCCGGTGAATCCTGCTGCTGCTGCGGGCTGACATTATTACCGCAGTTCCCGGGAAATCTCTATTCCGCCAAAATGACATTGTTGAAGCTCCCGCCATTGTCCTCTGCGAGCCTATTGGCACTGACGTAACTTCCGTCTTCACGGCGAGCCAATGGTGGCACGGGAAACGCCCACTGTGACGCCCAGCCGGCGGCGGGAAGTCCAGCTGACCAGGGAGACGTCAGGAGGCATTTGGCGCAACTTCGTCTTCAGTCTGCGGAGGAGAGAGACGCTGCACCCGCACAGACGCGACTCGGTTCAAGTTTTCAAAAAGGTAATCGTGTCATTTCTACCTTCGTATTCACGACAGGATCTGGAATATGTTGTTGAAAGTATTTGGAAGGACGCGTGACGCCGGGCAGCGTCTGGTCTGGTAGCTGGAGGCTAGCCTGTAGCCGCTCGGCTAACCTTCTAAACTGGTTTTATTCCACATTCTGCTTTACGGTACCGTCAGAATAACGCTCGTGTTGACGGCGTGAACGCAAAGTAAACTTCATGAAGGAAGTTGACTGTTTTTATGTTGACCCGAAGCTTGGAGCTGCGCTGTCATGGCGCCATTAACAACTGTTGTTTCCTTCGGCCATTGAACCAGATCACTGACTAGTCCTGACGTAACCGACGCTGTGAAACGACTAACTAGGTTTGCGTGTCCAAACCTAGTTAGTAGTTAACCGTGTATTTGTACACCAGAGATAATCACCTGAACAACGAAAGCATTCTTTCTGGGTACCACCTGCTGTGAGCCGACTGTCCTCTCCTTGTGTTCACCTCCTCCTGATCTATCATCTCTATCTGTGTGCTTCAGGTTAAACATGCCCAACACGCGCTCCAAGGGTGCAGCCCAACCCGTGCTGCAGTTCCCCAGACGCAAGTCCTGCAGGGTGGCCCCCCCGCGCCAAGACCCCCCAGGCAGAGGAGCCCCCGGCCCCCCTGCCCCCCGGAGCCCAAACCCCAGCCCTCTCTTCCAGCCTCGGTCCGGATCGGACCCCTCGGGCGCCCCGCCACCCTCCCCACCCCGCTGTCCCCGAGCCTCCCACCCAGACTGCCCCTCAGCCCACGGAAGCGTACAGGTAAGATGTTGCTTTGAACCTTTGTCACATGTTGCGTCCTGTCTGTCTACTTTCAGCTTTCTGATGAAGGCAATAATCTTCATCATTCTGTGTGTTTTGTCTTCCCAGGTGACGACAATGGCTGCAACCTTGGTGCCAACCTGCTGGGATCGCCCCCCAAACAGAGCAGGGCGTCTCTGGCCTCGCCACGAAAACTGGGCTTCGATGAGAACTTGGAGAACTCGCCGGTTGTGTCCCGCCGAGGGCTGGCCCCGCCCTCCCCCAGGCAGCCCTGCTCTCCCCCCTCCAGACCCTCCCCGAGGCGACAGGACGCACTCGGGAGTCCTGCCCATCAAAACTCTGACAAAAAGCCACCCGTCGTTCGCCTCTTTGCAGAAAGTGAGTTCAGCTTTTGTTGCAGTTCAGTAGAGGACTAACTCTTCTGATGTAGAGGAACATCTAATGACGGGTTACCAGAGTTGGGCTGGTGTTTTCCCACCCTGGTCGTCTTGCCCAGTCTAGTTTACCTGACCTCCTCTTAGCCCTGTCCCCCTCAATCCAGCCCAAATGGTTCAGTCTTCTCTTGATTGTGTTTTCCAAGTTATTTTCTAACTGATTTACCACCTGAATAAAGATGACATTTTTACACTGGTATCCAGAGTGAACGAGGCTCCAGGGTAGTCTCTTGACTGTCCCCTCTCCGCCCCCCCAGACTCGAGAGCCTCGAGGTACCAGGGCGTGAAGCAGGCCCTCCACACGGCGGTCCCAGAGCGGCTGCTGTCCCGGGAGGAGGAGCGGGCGTCTATCCGCTCCTTCCTGGAGGAGAAGGTGCTGCGGCGCCTCCCTGCCAGCCTCTACATCTCCGGAGCCCCGGGTACCGGCAAGACGGCCTGCCTCAACCGTGTGCTGCAGGACATGAAGGTGATTTGCACTACAGCGGCGTTGCGAGTGAACGTCTGCGCACGGCGGAGACATGGTGGACACAGTCACCTACTGTCATCTCAACGTTGTGGAAGATGAGAGGAACGTTGGTGATCCCTGAGGAGGGTTAGGTTGGAGAACAAACAGAAAGGGGGAAAAACCTTTTAAAAATAGAAGTAACATGTTGACCAAACTTGGTCATGGAAGTTGATTGTGATGTGAAATTAGTTTAACTCCCAACTTGAACTCACTTCAATCTCAATTTGATTCAAGTTTATTCAGTAGTTTTAACAAAATGGCGTTCATCACAAAGTGCTTCAGAGAAACAAACAACATATACAAATTGAAAGACAACAAACGCGTCACTATTTGAAGCCTTTATTTGCTTTTGTGCCAGTGCTGCACAATTTACAACAAGTTCTATGTCACGATTTGTTCTAGTCTGTAGTGAAACGGTCAGGATGCTGATAAAAGACGTTGAGTGAAATCTCCCTCAGTATTGATAATGGTGTCTGAATGGTGCTTCCGTCTCGTGGCGTCAGGAGGAGCTGAAGCCGGTGCAGACGGTGGTGGTGAACTGTATGAGCCTGCGGAGCTCCCACGCCATCTTCCCCCTGCTGGCCGGCAGGCTGGGGGCCTCCGGCGGCCACAGCAACAGCAAACTGCAGAAGCTCCTGACCAGCCCGGGGCCCACTGTGTAAGTAGCTCACCGGGGAGGGATCGGGTCAAAACTCAACATCAAACACAGCATAGGTGCAACCAGAAAACAGTCTGAAAGTACAAGAGAGATGGGCGCCACTCTTATGAGAACTGTTCAGATATCTAGAGCAAACTAAAATTGATCCAACGAGGAAACGCAGCTCGTAACGACGGACTGACTCAACCTTCCTCCCCAGGCTTCTCGTCCTGGATGAGATGGACCAGCTGGACAGCAAAGCCCAGGACGTCCTCTACACCATCTTCGAGTGGCCCTACCTGCCCAGCTCTCGCCTCTGTCTCATCGGTAAGAGCTGAAATCCCCCGATTTGTCTTTGGTGGATGAATCGAGTCTGTTCTCAAACTTGGTCCCTGCTGGCCACCGTACACTCTCAGGCAGCGACACATTCATTCATTTCCTGTACCGGCGTATTCCTGTTAAGAGTCGTGGGGGCCTGGAACATTTCCCAGCATGCATTGGGCAGAAGGCAGGGAAACGTGGTCGCCAGTCGGCCTGTTTTTGGTGTTTCAGTGAGTTTCAGATGTCTGAATATTCAGTGTTTCACAACAGCGTGTAGAGTACTAGTGAGTATCGGTTATGGTGTACTAGTACTAGTTGCATGCCGGTGCAGTTTTTCTCAGTGTACCTGCTCCCGTTGCTGCAGGCATCGCCAACGCTCTGGACCTGACCGACCGCATCCTGCCCCGGCTGCAGGCTCGGCCTCGCTGTCGCCCCCTGCTGTTACATTTCCCTCCCTACAGCCGCCAGGAGCTGACAGACATCGTACAGGACAGACTCGCTCAGGTAAGACTGGCCGTTGAGAAAAGTCATCCAGACAGATCTGATGTGGCGGCGTGGGCGGAGCCGCCGTGTCCGACCCTGCTGGCGATCAGGAATGTATTTATACGTTTTGTCCTCTTGTCAGGCGTCGGGGGAGGGGATGCTGGACGCCTTGGCGGTACAGTTCTGTGCCAGGAAAGTGTCTGCAGTGTCGGGAGATGCCAGGAAAGCTCTGGACATTTGCAGGTAAGAATAACTTGGTCTGTGGGCTTCCTGTTGAGTTGGTTTGGCGTGCGACCCGTTGTTGTGATTACTAGACATCTTGACACCGACATGGTGACGTGGTTTAGTTTCTGGTTGGACCGAACATCAGAACAACAACATGCTGATCTAAGAGACTTTGACCGTGGTGTGGTTGTTGGTTCAGCATCTCAGAACCAGCTGAACCCTCCTGGGGTTTTCACCACTACAGTCTCTTTGGTGGAGGACCTAGAAACACCTTGTTGGTCAAAGGTCAGAGGAGGATGGGCAGACTGAGTCAAGATGCTCCAGTAACATCTTTACAACAGTGGTGAGAAGAAGGGAGCTTGTTGGATCCAGACTGTCCTACCTACTAGAGAGGGGTTGGAGGAAGAAGGTCCTGCCTGCTAGAGAGGGGTTGGGAAGGTCCTACCTACTAGAGAGGTGTTGGAGGCAGAAGGTCCTACCTACTAGAGAGGGGTGGAGGCAGAAGGTCCTACCTACTAGAGAGGGGTGGAGGCATAAGGTCCTACCTACTAGAGAGGTGTTGGAGGCAGAAGGTCCTACCTACTATAGAGGTTGGATGCAGAAGGTCCTTCCTATTATAGAGGTGTTGGAGGCAGAAGGTCCTTTCTACTATAGAGGTTGGAGGCAAAAGGTCCTACCTACTAGAGGTGTTGGAGGCAGAAGGTCCTGCCTACTAGAGGTGTTGGAGGCAGAAGGTCCTGCCTACTATAGAGGTTGGAGGCAGAAGGTCCTGCCTACTAGAGGGGTTGGAGGCAGAAGGTCCTGCCTACTATAGAGGTTGGAGGCAGAAGGTCCTACCTACTAGAGGTGTTGGAGGCAGAAGGTCCTGCCTACTATAGAGGTTGGAGGCAGAAGGTCCTGCCTACTAGAGGGGTTGGAGGCAGAAGGTCCTGCCTACTATAGAGGTTGGAGGCAGAAGGTCCTTCCTATTATTATTATTATAGAGGTGTTGGAGGCAGAAGGTCCTACCTACTAGAGAGGTGTTGGAGGCAGAAGGTCCTACCTACTAGAGAGGTGTTGGAGGCAGAAGGTCCTACCTACTAGAGAGGGGTGGAGGCAGAAGGTCCTACCTACTAGAGGGGTTGGAGGCAGAAGGTCCTGCCTACTATAGAGGTTGGAGGCAGAAGGTCCTTCCTATTATTATTATTATAGAGGTGTTGGAGGCAGAAGGTCCTACCTACTAGAGAGGTGTTGGAGGCAGAAGGTCCTACCTACTAGAGAGGTGTTGGAGGCAGAAGGTCCTACCTACTAGAGAGGGGTGGAGGCAGAAGGTCCTACCTACTAGAGGGGTTGGAGGGAGAAGGTCCTACCTACTATAGAGGTTGGAGGCAGAAGGTCCTTCCTATTATAGAGCTGTTGGAGGCAGAAGGTCCTTTCTACTATAGGGGTTGGAGGCAGAAGGTCCTACCTACTAGAGGTGTTGGAGGCAGAAGGTCCTGCCTACTAGAGGTGTTGGAGGCAGAAGGTCCTGCCTACTATAGAGGTTGGAGGCAGAAGGTCCTGCCTACTAGAGGGGTTGGAGGCAGAAGGTCCTGCCTACTATAGAGGTTGGAGGCAGAAGGTCCTACCTACTAGAGGTGTTGGAGGCAGAAGGTCCTGCCTACTAGAGGTGTTGGAGGCAGAAGGTCCTGCCTACTATAGAGGTTGGAGGCAGAAGGTCCTGCCTACTAGAGGGGTTGGAGGCAGAAGGTCCTGCCTACTATAGAGGTTGGAGGCAGAAGGTCCTTCCTATTATTATTATTATAGAGGTGTTGGAGGCAGAAGGTCCTACCTACTAGAGAGGTGTTGGAGGCAGAAGGTCCTACCTACTAGAGAGGTGTTGGAGGCAGAAGGTCCTACCTACTAGAGAGGGGTGGAGGCAGAAGGTCCTACCTACTAGAGGGGTTGGAGGCAGAAGGTCCTACCTACTAGGGGGGTTGGAGGCAGAAGGTCCTACCTACTAGAGAGGGGTGGAGGCAGAAGGTCCTGCCTACTAGAGAGGGGTGGAGGCAGAAGGTCCTTCCTACTAGAGAGGGGTGGAGGCATAAGGTCCTACCTACTAGAGAGGTGTTGGAGGCAGAAGGTCCTACCTACTATAGAGGTTGGAGGCAGAAGGTCCTTCCTATTATAGAGGTGTTGGAGGCAGAAGGTCCTTTCTACTATAGAGGTTGGAGGCAGAAGGTCCTGCCTACCATAGAGGTTGGAGGCAGAAGGTCCTACCTACTAGAGGTGTTGGAGGCAGAAGGTCCTGCCTACTAGAGGTGTTGGAGGCAGAAGGTCCTTTCTACTATAGAGGTTGGAGGCAGAAGGTCCTACCTACTAGAGAGGTTGGAGGCAGAAGGTCCTGCCTACTATAGAGGTTGGAGGCAGAAGGTCCTACCTACTAGAGGTGTTGGAGGCAGAAGGTCCTGCCTACTAGAGGTGTTGGAGGCAGAAGGTCCTGCCTACTATAGAGGTTGGAGGCAGAAGGTCCTGCCTACTAGAGGGGTTGGAGGCAGAAGGTCCTGCCTACTATAGAGGTTGGAGGCAGAAGGTCCTACCTACTAGAGGTGTTGGAGGCAGAAGGTCCTGCCTACTATAGAGGTTGGAGGCAGAAGGTCCTGCCTACTAGAGGGGTTGGAGGCAGAAGGTCCTGCCTACTATAGAGGTTGGAGGCAGAAGGTCCTTCCTATTATTATTATTATTATTATTATAGAGGTGTTGGAGGCAGAAGGTCCTACCTACTAGAGAGGTGTTGGAGGCAGAAGGTCCTACCTACTAGAGAGGTGTTGGAGGCAGAAGGTCCTACCTACTAGAGAGGGGTGGAGGCAGAAGGTCCTACCTACTAGAGGGGTTGGAGGCAGAAGGTCCTGCCTACTAGGGGGGTTGGAGGCAGAAGGTCCTACCTACTAGAGAGGGGTGGAGGCAGAAGGTCCTGCCTACTAGAGAGGGGTGGAGGCAGAAGGTCCTACCTACTAGAGAGGTGTTGGAGGCAGAAGGTCCTGCCTACTAGAGAGGTTGGAGGCAGAAGGTCCTGCCTACTAGGAGAGTGGTACCTGATAAAGGATGTGTGTTTCTTGTTTTCTAAAGTGGGACACCAAGTTTGACCTACTTGTATTTTGACTTCTTCCTTCTGGATTCCAGGAGAGCGGTGGAGATGGTGGAGTCGGAGGAAAGAAAGAAAGCGTCCGATGCTACAGCTGAAACGAAAGGTGAGCGCCGCTGCGGTTCGTCCTCCATCACTTCTGTACAGTTCACCATAAATACAAGCTGCTGACGGGAAATAACCGTTCATGTCTGCCCCCTAGTGGTAATTACACGTGTGGGATTTTTATTCCTGTCTTCTGATACCCCCCCCTATGAGTAAAAATGATTTGGGATGTTTGGAGTTCCAATAAGTTAAACCGATGAAACGCTTCCAAGTTGTAGCAACAACATTTAACTTTTTCCAATATGACTTGAGAGCAGCATCACAACAGCTTGAGGAAAATGTCTCTTGTTTTTCCCTCTGATCTCCCATCTTTAGTAAGTTTTCTGTATTCTATGATTACTGGTTGTGGAGGCTAAAATTGCGATTATTCAATTCCACACAAGTGGACATAAACAACAAGACACTAACCTGACCACCCCTCTGTCCTTGGGTGCCTCCAGCGTCGAGGGTGAGTGTGCCCCAGGTTGCCCGGGTGCTGTCGGAGGTGTACGGCGACCGCATGGCGTCTCCGGGCAGCGGCGAGGGAGAGAGCTTCCCCCTGCAGCAGAAACTCCTGGTCTGCTGCCTCCTGCTGCTCACACGCAACGGCAAGAGCAAAGAGGTCGGCCTGGGCAAGGTGAGAGACGGGAGACGGCCCGACACGCCACCGGCGGCATTCACGTCCAGTAACCCCCCGGCTAATGGCCTCGCCTCACCAGGAAATGACCATAATGCATCTGTGGGGCCGTCGATGGGTTGTTGATCAGTACCGATGACTCGGCGATGAGTAATTCAGTTTTCGTAGTAACTAGTGTTGAGTGTTACAATCTTCTTCTTGACCCCCCCAGCTCCATGAGGTGTACAGCCGGCTGTGTGCCCAGCGGCAGGTCGGCGGCGTGGGCCAGGGGGAGTGTCTGTCCCTGTGTGGGCTGCTGGAGAGCCGCGGCATCTTCGCTCTCAAGAAGGCCAAAGAGGCTCGACTGACCAAGGTACCGGTGAACCCTCAGAACATAACGAGAAATACTGCTCTGCTACCGGCAGATGTAGAGAGGAACCTTAACTAGTGTGGTGATGGTGTACAGGGCTCTGATGGTCATGGACTTCACAAGAGGCCTGGAAAGGTTCTGGATCATGGTCATGTAGTTTTGGAAACATGATGTGAACATGTTGGCTGCTTGTTGATCCACTTCAGATCAGAAATGTCCTGATAGTTTCACATGTTCACCGGAGAACAGCGAGTATCTGCCTTGGTAGAGTCCAGGAATGTGCTCCCCATGAAGGTGGAGGGACCCTGTGTATACTCTAGGGAGTAATGCGCTCCATGTTTGTCCTCCAGGTGTTTCTGAAGATCGAGGAGCGCGATGTGGAAAACGCCCTGAAGGACCGCACGCTGCTCGGCAGCATCCTGGCTGCCGGCCTCCCTTAGCGCCCGGCGGCGTCCGCCCTCCGCTTCACGCCGATATTTATTTGAGCCTTTTTATCACTGACTTTTAGGTTGGAGCCATGGAATAAGTTCAGATTTTTTTTAATTCAAATTTTTCTCATTTTTGCTGGGAATTTGTACAGTTTACTACATCTCCTATGGAAGGGGAAAGTAATGATGTTTTTTTTAATTAAACTGATGTTTATGATCAAACATGTTCACCTCTTTGGTTTTGAAATGACAGCTTTGGTTACTGTTGTGAAATTCAACATTTCCATTTTTCTGCTGTAATATATGAATGTACAGACATTTGAATCCGTCGTCCTTGTGTTGCTGTCAGATCAGACCAGAGTGTTTGTTGCGCCTGTGGATCTCCATTGAGCTGCTCTAACCCAGAAGGACTTCTGGATGGCGGCGTTCACACGGCCACTAACTAACCTGTACTGTCCCACCTGATCTGATGTTCTGAATCTGTTTTCCTAGATCCCACCAGCAGCACATCTCTCAGAAAAACCTGCTGTCAGTTGTCGTACCAAGTAGAAATGTGCAAAATGGAGCTTGTTGCCAAACATGCATCATCAAATGTTGACTTTTATTTTGAAATAGATATGAACCCCAACCCACGCCCCAAAGCAAAGAATTTAAATGTTCAATACAAAGTGTTCATATCCATCTTCATGTCCCAATCACCAATATGTTGAACAGTAATAAACTATTGCACTGACACAGATCATCCTTTAAGGCACAAAGAGAAGTGAGAAATAAGAACAAGAGAAAATATCTCTTTTTTTTTGTCATTTATTGATAAATAAAACAGCATTATGAAAAATGTCAAAGTGAGTTTTATCTGAAAAATAGTAACTAAAAAAGAAAAACAATAGTAACATGGGTTATTTTTTCATTCAGAAAGACATTTAGAACAGATATAACAATATATAATATCTAATATTATATATATATCGATCTCCTTAAGGAACGCAATAAACAAGGTTTTTGTGACTGAATTTACATGCATAGGTATAACATGTAGCTAAAATACCATTAAGTTATATAAGTAATACGTTATTTTTCTTTATTCTTTGCATTCCCAAAGAGACCGAACATTTTCCCAAAGTAATAAAAAAATCAACCAATACATTATCAATAATAAATCTATAGATGTGTTACACAACAATGTGTTAGCATGTGGACAATGCCAAAATCAATGCAGTACAGTCTCTGGATGTTCATCACAGAAAGAGACATTTATATTACTATCTTTGAGTTTTCTCAAGTGATGGTTGGTAGAGTAATATCTATGGACAATCTCAAGGAGACTTAGCAAAGCTAATATTGACATGGCAACAACCAGACCTTTCCCCAGCAGATATCTGTTACCACCCTATTCCAATATGGTATAACACAGGAAACAGAGCCTGAATGGCTCTGCTGTTACTCCGGGATGTAAAGAGAAACATATCTTTCCTACTGCTGATTCAACTGGATCAAGGGAAGGTAACTGGCAAGGGTTTGGGTCTATGTATATTCCTGAGAAGCATTAGAGCACATTGAAGACTAAAGCATATTCCTTGGGAGCTACAGGGAAATTGTACAGCAATATAATTCATCAATTGTCCATCCTCATTAAACAGCTGACTCACCAGCAGAATACGATTCTGAATCCATCTTTCATAAAAAATCACTTTCTTACATAAAATGTCACTATTTTAAGCACACGAGAAGTTGTGCTTATTTAAAAAAATCAAAAAAATCTTTTCCAGATAAAGTTAAAGTAAAGCATCTGGTCAACTGCTTTACCAATTTCAAGATGTAAAAAAAACAGATACCCTCAACCTTTATCAATAGGAATCTACGTCTTTGTAACCAATGGGTCAGTGAGTTTTATCAATGTTAGGACTGAAGTTCATGGATCTTGTCTTTTGAGCTTTCAATATTTTGTTTCCTAAGTAGCTGATTTCTTCCTTTACAGGGATATTCCAAACCGTGTGTATCACACAGTATTTAACCACTAAAGGTTCACATTTATTTAAGTTTAAACATAGACAAGATGCTTCAGAAAAATCATGAATCACATTAATAGCTACTGGAACATGAGAAGCAGCTTCCAGAAAGAGAGTGGTGTCATCTGCCAACTGACTTATAATAATATCCCTTCCAGCAATAGAAATTCCTTGTAAATTACTAGCTCTGATAACGGCTGTGAGAAGTTGAGTGGCAAGTCAGAAGAGAGAGGGTTAGATCAGACAACCTGGTTGTATTCCCCTCTTTAAATTAAATTTAGGGGCGGTGCCATGTTTCAGTTTTATGGAGGACTTCCCATTGGTGTAGAGCGTTTTAAATGCCTTAGAAAAAAAAACACCAAAACCAAATTTCTCAAGTGAGTGGAAGATGAATTGATGCTCAACTGTACCAAAGGCTTTATAGGCTGTGTTTATAGGGAGCATTACTTTTCAGAACTGTAACTATGAATTTGGTTTGAGGTCCCTGTGTTTTCCTGCAGGAAGCTCCAACCTGACCGGACCTTCCACCAGGTTACACCACGTCTTCCTGCTCCTCTGGGGCTTCTCCCTGTGCTGCAGCCATGTTCTCATACTCAGGATCCGAGTCAGACTGATGGGGAGAGAAGACACACGAGATGAGAGAGGACAACGTCTGCTCTTCCTCTTTACTCTCTCTGTAACACACACTCCATTTCTAGTCCTCAGACCAGCTCTCACCTGTCCAGTCTGTACTGGGTCGTTCGGTCCAGTGATGTTCAGAGATTTCTTCTTCTTCCTGCATTGAATCAGTCCACCAATAAATAATCAAACAAAATGCTGTTCCTGAATATCGACTCATAAAGGAAATGTTTGAATACAGGAAGTAAAAGCATAATGATAGACAAGGTGGATTTTTATTCTTTTACCTCAGGTGAAGTAAAACCAGCAGGAACAGAACAATCAGGCTCAGGATTATGAGAGTCAGCCTTACTGCGTTCCCAGTTATTGTTAATTTCCCTGCAAAAGGAGATATATGGATATGAGATGTGCCTTACTAGTAGGGTTAGACCGATATATTGGTTTGCTGATATGGGCCTTTTGCCTGATTCCATTCAGGCTGCTGTATGCACCCCACCCTAAGCTGACAGGTAGTCTCCAAACCACTAGGGGGCAGCGATAACTATTTACACTATCTACAGTCTACAATCTATCCTTCACCAACGTTTCATTGAGTTGGGCCCACGACGCCTCAAGAAGGCTCAACTTTGTATTCCAGTCCTGGAAACACCCCCCTCTATGCCACCACCTCTCTACAACAACAACAACAACAACAACAACAATAATAATAATAATAATAATAACAATAAAAATAACTTTAATTTAAGAGTACCTTTCAAGGTACCCAAGTCACTTAAAAATAGAAAACAGAAGAACTAGATAAAATGAGGAAAATAACAACTAGGCTAAAAGGTAGGAAGGCAATAAGACAAACAAAAGACAAAGGTCAAAAGTTCAAAAAAGCAGAGGGCCACAGTTCAGCAGCGGGGTCTAAAGGCCTGGCTGGAGAGGAAGGTCTTCAGCCGCTGTTTAAACACTTCAATGGACCGAGCATTGCGGATCTCCACAGGGAGTGAGTTCCAGATACAACCTATCTATCTGATACAACAACACAACTAGACAGTGTGTGTGTGTGTGTGTGTGTGTGTGTGTGTGTGTGTGTGTATGTTGGGGGGGTTCAGGGTAAGGGGTAAGGGGTGGGGGTTGGGGTCAGTTATCCCCGATTGCCTACAGTTGGGGAAAGGAAACGTTGAGTGTGTGTGTACGTCCATAAGCCACCATTACTGTGCTTGACTGACGGGCACTTTCCTAGCTAGCAGTACAAACCCCCCTCGACACCATAGTACAATACAGTACAATACCACACAATACTACTCTGTGCTACACTATACCACACAATACTACACCATCCCGCAGTACTACAGTATACCACACAATTCCCGACCTCCCAACACCCCAGGGGTTAATATCTGTATCTGCATCGGCCTTCAGAAACCCAGATTGGTCGAACCCTACTTACTAAAATATAAAGAACACAATTTTACTAAAGAAAACATATAATTCAATAACAGTAATAGCAGAAAACAAAGTGACGTTCTTTGCAGAATTATTTCTGACTTCATTTGAATCTGTCTACCTGCTAGAGTGAGAAGATGGGCAGTAGAATTTGTAGCTCCTCTTCCATTCCTGGCCTCACAGTAATATTCTCCACCGTGTTCAGATCTGAGGTCAGTGATGTTGTAGGTCTGTCCTGATGCTTTTGGTGAGTCTTCGTTCTTCTTGTACCAGGTATAAGTGGCTGCTGGGTTGGCATCACTGCTGCAGGTCAGAGTCACTGAACTGCCCTCCACTATTCCACCAGAGGGACTCACCGACACCGAGGGGGTCCTGGGACCAACTGGAGGACAATATGTGTAGAGACACAATGCATTAATATTGATCTGGAAGCTGTGGAAGGAAGTTTGTATTGAGTAATACAATTTATTAACTTAGTACTACCATTACTACTACTTCTAACAACAACAATAATAACAGTAATAATGTTCATAATAAAAATGTATACCACTTTTCGAAACAGTTTACAGACAGTAAATCCAATACAGCTGAATGAAACAATAAAATGGCAGACATGAATAAAAATCCTGGTTTTAGAAGAATAAAACAATCAACAACAAAATGAATATAGATAACTTTCTGTTTTACAATGTGCTTTAAGAAGAGATGCGAGGACGACAGATTGTCCAGCCTGTGCTGCTCAGGAAGGACATCAGTCATTATGTACTTGTAAAGAGACCTGCTCATGTTTTATACTTACATTGGACATCTATGAATGAAGAGGAAGAGTTGAACTGTCCATATTGACTCTCACACTGACAGTGGTACGTCCCGCTGTCCTCAGATCTGATGGAGGTGAAGTTATAACTTCCCTCTGGTCCTTGAAGCAGCGTTCGCTTCTCCTTGAACCAGGTGTATTTGTCCACTGGAGGGTTGGCATCACTGCTGCAGGTCAGAGTCACTGAACTGCCCTCCACTATTTCACCAGAGGGACTCACCGACACCGAGGGGGTCCTGGGACCAACTGGAGGACATGGATCAACATGGATTAACTTGAAGATGAGGATGTGTTTTTACAGTGGTGCTGTATTTAAAACTACAATATGAAACGTTTTAAACATTAAAATAACAATAAATAAACAGGATATATTCTACATTATTATTATTATTATTATTATTATTATTATTATTATTATTATTATTATTATTATTATTATTATTGTTATTATTATCATCCATCCATCCATCCATTATCTATCACTGCTTATCCTGTTCAGGGTCGCGGGGGGGCTGGAGCCTATACCAGCCGACATTGGGTGCAAGGCGGGGTACACCCTGGACAGGCCAGTCCATCACAGGGCAACACATAGAGACAAACAACCCTTCACACTCACATTCAAACCTACGGGCAATTTTAGAGTCACCAATTATCCTAAGCCGCATGTTTTTGGACTGTGGGAGGAAGCCGGAGAACCCAGAGGGAACCCACGCAGGTACAGGGAGAACATGCAAACTTGAGGCATTATTATTATTATTATTATTATTATTATCATCATTATTATTATTATTATCATTAGTATTATTGCTTTATTTGTCAGGGTCAATACAAGTAAGTTTGTGATAAACAAGCATGGTGCTGTCACGGTCTCAGCTGTACCTTCAGTGGTTCCCTTGTCTCTACCTGTCTGTGTGTGTGTGTGTGTGTGTGTGTGTGTGTGTGTGTGTTGGCGGGCGTGGCTTCAGACTCCGGCTCATCACCATCTCCCGTTCACCTGCTCCACTCCGTAAAAAAAATGTAGAAAGCAAATCCTACTTTTTCACAATTATAATGATGCCATTGTATTGATTTCTTATCCATTATTTCCAATGCTTGTTTGAATAGTGGCCTAACTATGTTGAATGCACTTATTGTAAGTCGCTTTGGATAAAAGCGTCTGATAAATGACTGTAGTTTAATGTAATGTTGACCAAGGCTGAAAAGCTGAGAGATTTAAGCTGCTTGTTGCTTTTACATTATTTGTATTCACTCACATTTCATGTTGAGATGGATGAAGTCAGATCTCTTGAACCCCAACTGACTCTCAGCTGTACAGTAATACTGTCCAGAGTCAGAAGACTGGATGGAACCAAAGACAAGCTGTGGTCCACTGAGAAGTTGATTGACTGAATATCCAGTCTCCTTGTACCAGTAATAAGTGGCTGCTGGGTTGGCATCACTGCTGCAGGTCAGAGTCACTGAACTGCCCTCCACTATTTCACCAGAGGGACTCACCGACACCGAGGGGGTCCTGGGACCAACTGGAGGACATGGATCAACATGGATTAACTTGAAGAGGAGGATGTGTTTTTACAGTGGTGCTGTATTTAAAACTACAATATGAAACGTTTTAAACATTAAAATAACAATAAATCAACAGGATATGTGTTTCATCATGGAACATGTTTACATAGTTAACAGTGAAAGCTGTGGGATGGTGGGATCCTAAAGGTTAGAGAAGCAGGCTTGAAGGGAAGGCGACCATTTGGAATCCCTTTTTGTTCAAGACAAAATGATGTTGAGGTCCAAAGGTCAGATAAGTGACGATGTGTAAGAGGTAAACATGAGAGACAAACAGGGTGGGGGTTTGATTCCCACCGGGCCACCCATATTAAAAACACATGCAGTCATGGTACAGTACATTAGGTAAAGGTCCACCAGATGACATTATGTTAGTGGTACACTGTGGAGTAAACTCACACACTGCAGGAGAGCGGAAACCCTCATGGCCTCTTACAGCACAGGACATGATGTCATCAGAGTTAAGAGCCTGAATATAAAGATGTTGCTTCTTTAATAAACTGTCCATTATTGTACCAGATGAAGGAAGGACGACCAGATAGACTGCAACTGCTCTGACACGTCAGCTGTACCCAGTTAGAGGTGGGTCTGTTCACCTGGACCTGGACCTGGAGATCTGGATATGTGAACATGGAGCAGAAATGTCATTGGGGAGGAAACATTCAGTCACACAAACATCACAACAGCATTTCTGAAGTGTTGAATACTATTTGACCTAAATAACAAATCATCCAATGGAAATGTTACCTGTGACAGACAAAGTGACTCCAGGGTTTCCAGTATATTTCCCTCCATGATGGTTTGTTGTGAACCTAAACTTGTACTCAGCTGAGTCAGTCTCTCTCAGGTCTTTGATTGTCAGAGTGGAACGTCGTCTTGTTTCATTCTGCTGAACACGACCTTCATACTCTGAGTTCTTTCTCAGATCCAGACCTTCAAGAGACTCTGACTTAAACCAGACTGTTGATTCAACTGTGGTAACAATGTCCTTTACTCTGTCAGGGTATTTGTAGCTGCAGTCTATTTCCACCGTTGATCCTTTTACAGCACAGATCTCAGTAGGAGAGTAAGTCACTCCCCAGTCATCCTGACCCTGTACCACTGGAACACAGAGCACATCAGAAACCAGAATCACAATCATACAGACATTAGAGGACAGGCTTTCATCTGTAGTGGAGTTGCTGCAGCATGAAGACCAGCTGGAGACCTGGACTACATTTCCCAGAACCACTGTGGCTCTCAGAGTAAGTAGTGCTGATGTACTGCAGTATCTGTCTTAGAAGTTCCTCCTCATGCATCTATCCAAGGAGAAGTAAATACTCCTTCTGTTAGACTTCACTAAGCATCTTCCTGTCACACTCACTGTAAACTGCTCTGGTTAAAATGCCCAGAATGTGAATCTGAAATGTGACAAACTGCCAGATCATTGTTGTGCATCCTGACTGCTGAAATTCATTTCCAAACAGTTTCCTCTCCAGGGTGGAGCAGCAGAGCATGTTGTATTCACTTCATCAAGTAAAAACCTGGGACTTGTTCTGGTGCTTTTCAGCTGTTTCTTTATATTTCCTTGTTAAGCACGTTGTAACTTCTGTTCTGAAAAGGGCAACAGAAATAAAGTGTATTATGATGATGGAAGAACAGGCCTAGAGCAGTCTAGAGACAACGTGTGTTCAGTTATACTTACTATGAATGTACACGTAACCCACTCACCATTAGGCAGTCTGTTAATAGGGTGTCTGTACCTTTAAGAGCTACGACGGTTGCAGTGTTGCTGTTGGTTAGGCTACACGTGTGTTGGAGGAGGCTAGACTGAGTCTGGGGAAGCTGACGGGGATCACCACTGCCGTCTATCTCCGGTGTTTATGATATAATCCAACCAGCCATATTCACACTCTTGTCAGGTGACCAGTGGGTTGAGCACCTGTTGGCGTGCCCATCCTGATCATCCCACAGAGGACATCTAGCGTTGTATTCAAGTACTCTCTTCTTGGGACTTATAGTCTTCAAGAGCTCTATTTCTTTTCTTTTTTGTGTTTCTTTTATTTGAATGGTAGGCCTACCAATGTGTCTTGAAGAACACATACAAGAATATTTTTGTTTCCCTTTGGACAGTTAAAATCCAATATTGTGTAAGTTTCATTTTGTCTACTGTACAGAATAAAAAAAAGCCAAAGAGTTCAGTTCATTATTAAACAACCAGATAGTATACTGCTATCAACTCTGGAATAAATTCTCAAATTGTCGGTACAAGTTAACAGTGTTTAAGTGTTGTTCTAAAGTGCCAGGTTACATACACAGTAACACAGTACATACAGTACAAGGACAACAGCACCTCAGTACAGGACGATGTACACATACTTCCTACATGTAATCACCTGTACATTGTTAGATCCCCGATAGTATCTGCCTCTACGGTTAGATAGAAGTGTCTACTTGGTCCAGCTCTCCGATTAAAGGGTCCGAGTTCTGTGCCTAATGAGTATAACTCAACTAAGATACTTGAACTAATTAAGCTGGTGGCGAGGAGATTCGCCTGGCTACCTGACTGCCTACGTCCAGACGCCTACCCTTCGTCCTCTGATGATCCCGTCGAGCTAAATAGCACTAGAGCCTAACGGTACCAACAGTCACGTCTGTTAACGGCAGCTCTCCTCTAAATGATCAGTGCACTTGGTGAATGCCAGGGGGTCTTGGTTGAGTGGCTAGGTAAAGCCCCAAGGGTCGGTTACTTTTATTTGGCTAGAGAAACCTGTTAAAACCATTTGATGTTATTTCAAATTCAAATACCTAACATTTTACTACCATGGAAAACTCATACATTTAATGTCCACTACTGTCTTAATTTGGATATATATATTTTTTATTAAAAGGCTTTAAGCAAGGGAATGTCATACAGCGTTATTCTGATTTCAATACAGTAAGCACAATAAACCGATAAAGCTACTCTAAACTATTAGTAATACTCACTGGCAGGGCTGTGACATGGGTGTCTGTGGCATTCTAAAATTAGAGAACGAGAGAGAGTGAGAAACTCAGCTGGCCGTGCTTCGTCCCTCCTTTTGTCGCGGGCCGGCGTGTCCTCCTGTCCTTCGATAAGGGTCTTGAGGACCCCTACCTTAGGCTCAAGCAGGCTAGGTCTTCTTAGTCCTCCTGTCCTTCGATAAGGGTCTTGAGGACCCCTACCTTAGGCTCAAGCGGGCTAGGTCTTCTTGTTGCAGTTGTCCGGTCCGTCAACAGGGTGAGCCTCGAAAGTTCGAAAAGTCTAATTTAAATCTTGCAGGCTTGGGTGGTTGGTTGATCCTTCTTCGTGTTGGTCCTTATTCTAAATCTTGCAAAGATTTCTTCTTATGAACTTCCTTTTCTACTCCGGAGTCCAAAATCTGCACTAAGTCCCGAGCTACGGAGTGCCTTTTTTGCACTGAGTCCAAAGCTACGGAGTACAGAAATTGCACTAAGTCCGGAGTCGCTACATCCCCTCTCCTCGGATGCAGAATCTCTTCAGCTTGAGGCCTTGGATGAATCCGCAAAGAACCAACGAAGAATCAACCTCGATTTCCGTGTTCACTTAGGTTTTATACCTATCTGAGGTATCTCACGTTACACGTCAGATTGTCCATCCTTTTCTGAATACCAGCCCCTTCATTTCTCTCTCTCTCTGTCATTCTTGGTCGCCATTACCAGTTTAACAGTTTGGCAGTTGAGGCATTGCTTAATCACTAAGACGCCAACACCCAATGTTCTATTGCTTTAGCATCCTGCTATTGCATTAGCATCCGTTCCCTGAGTAAGCATGTCATGATAACTTTACATTTTGCTCTGCTGGATTCACCAGTTCGAGTCACACATCTCTTATCACACAATGATCATTTTATCAATCACATATCAACGTTGATACTTCATTCTCTGATTTCATCTACATCATTCATTAATACACACAGTCATAGTTACTCATCCTTCTCATCTTCCTAGGCCTAACGCATACAAGTGCATTCCTCCTCATGGCCTGGTTCCATTCTACATGGTATCTTTAACAAATCACTCTAGTTACACACATTAACGATTTAGGGTTATTCTTCACATCACACATATTGCATAGAAATTTATAACAGTGCTTTTTGCTTTACACATATCTGAGTGCTTCACACCAATCTGAGTCTCTTAGTCATTACTTCCCCTTTCTCCGGACATTTCTAGGTTGCATCCTAGGTTACACTTTAGGTCTTATTCTAGGTTTCATCCTAGGTCTTACATCTTATTTATCACTTCCCCTATCTCCGGACAATTCTAGGTTTTAGGTTTTAGGTCTAGGTTTGCGTGGGCATGCTATTCCTAGCTTAGTACCAATTACTCACATTGTCTTCTATCTTTTGTTTCATACATTTTAACATTTCTATTATTTACCAAACCTATTAGCTCTTATACATCTGATTTTATACCATCTTATTAGGGCTGACCTTCAATATTCTTGACAACATACATGTGATCTTCCTACATGTAATCATCTGTACATACATGTGATCTTCCTACATGTAATCATCTGTACATACATGTGATCTTCCTACATGTAATCATCTGTACATACATGTGATCTTCCTACATGTAATCATCTGTACATACATGTGATCTTCCTACATGTAATCATCTGTACATACATGTGATCTTCCTACATGTAATCATCTGTACATACATGTGATCTTCCTACATGTAATCACCTGTACATACATGTGATCTTCCTACATGTAATCACCTGTACATACATGTGATCTTCCTACATGTAATCATCTGTACATACATGTGATCTTCCTACATGTAATCATCTGTACATACATGTGATCTTCCTACATGTAATCACCTGTACATACATGTGATCTTCCTACATGTAATCTCTGTGTGCATTGAGGCAGGGTGGCATCCCGTATGGAGGTGGAGTGAGGGAGTAGTAATACTCTGGACTGTGTTGATGACGTAGTTTTACTGATCAAGATAAAATGCAGAACATCAATTCTGAGAAAAGCTTCAGTCTGGACTTTACTTGGTTTGTTCCCTCTCTGTTCACACTGTGGTCATGTAGCTGCTGATGGAGGCTGAAAGGAAACTGTAGATAAAAGCTGCTCACTGAGGTGGGAAACTATTCAGGGACTCAATGTGGTCAATAGTATGAACCATACATGGTCCTGGCACATGCATGTGAGACCATCATGAAGAGAGCTGGTCGGGGTTGGTACAGATATGGGATGATGATATCATGATGCTGATATAGGAAAGTACATTTGAAGAGTTTCCTTCCAACTCTTGTATGAGAATACAAATACACAG